>JAGFBZ010000816.1:0-352500 GCA_018398805.1 Hirundichthys speculiger
GCCGCCCCGGAGCCCAGTGACGGATCCCGACGGACTGGGGACTGAGCGATGAGACGGTAGGACAACCTCAATATTCACAGTTAATGCCTGGGGCATTGTGCAACTTTTATTGCCTGGGGCATAGTGAAATGATACTGATGTGCAGCTTTTAATGTCTGGGGCATTGTGAAATGATACTGATGTGCAGCTTTTAATGTCTGGGGCATTGTGAAATGATGCTGATGTGCAGCTAATGTTATCGTAGGCCCGGGGTCCGATAGAAAAATTAGTGCAGTCAGTACCGAGTCTGGGATTCGGTAGAAAGACGGGGTCTTTGCTATCATAAAAAAAGTGCAGTCAGTACTGAGTCTGGGATTCAGTAGAAAGACGGGGTCTTTGCTATCATAAAATAAGTTGTGTAAATGTGATTGGGTTGTCCTGTGATGTTGGTTGATAAAAAAAAAACTGTGAAACCAGGCTCTGACGAGAGACTGGAATAAGGTGGTTTCTGGTGTATTGCATCCAAGGTTCTGCATTTTAGTAGATGAAAACTCAAATTACAGATATATAAAGTTCTGGTGTCGTGGTAAAGAACTAGTCCTAAGCCACACAGACTGGGAACTCGGAACATAGCATGTCATATCTCCCAGTTGGCCAGAACTTAGTATAGAATCAATAGAGTAAGAGATAACTGTGAGTTGTCCTTCCACTGGACAACAAGACCAGAAATTAATAAATCCTGTGAGTCATCAAAGCACATCCCTATAAAGATAGGTGACAAATAAACGCATATACACACATATGAGTAACAAGGGACCTTGGGTGTAATAAACTTAAAAGAGTAAATGTGAGTGTGATTGGAGGTGAAGATACCACTTGGTATTTAACCTCATACTAAAATAGACAGGGGACAAACAGTGGACTTTTGTGGATGCAAAGGCAAGAAGCTCCACTCGAAAGAGTTGAAGTGAGACTTACCACAAAAGGGAATTTGATTCACTGTCCTGTCTGAAAACTTTCCAGTCATTAGAACACCCTAGGTGTTGATCGACTGGACCAAAACACATAGTAAAATAGGTGAAGCGTGTGACATAAAAAGCTGAAAGCTGTTGTGAACATGGGGGCAGACCAGAGCAAAGATGTGCCTGCAGACACTAAATTCATGTTAAAGCAGCACCCAGGTGCATGCACCTACTGTAAGAAATGGAGGAAGAATTATAATATGAGTGGAAATTTTGATGTCATGGAGATTAAAGGGGTACAGAGAAAATTAGAAGAAAAGGAGAGACTAATGAGTGGAAAGAAAGCAACAGAAGTTAAAGAAGAAAACAAGAAAAGAAAAAGGCCTGTGATGAGAAGCCCGCACACACAATGGTTGCAGGAGAAGTGAAGCCAGATGACACTGTTGTTGCGAGTAGTCACGCTTTGCTGCACTGGATGAATCAGCTGGAAGAAGAGCGAAGACGCTTGCAGGAGGAGCGTGAAACACTGAACACACAACAGAGAGCTGCAGCCGGAGCTGCAGGGAGAGATCATCTGGGACCGTCCCAGCGCCGCTTCCGCCTCCTCCCCTTTCAACTGCACCTCCCCTTCCCAGCACAACACGAAGTGAAACAGCTCCATCTCTGTATACAGGCCCTGGGCAGACAATGATTATGCAGACGCAGTGAAAGGGTTGGGGGACCCAGTAAAAACACCTACAGATTGGATCCAGAATTTTAAAGATTTATGTGAGGGGTTCAGTCTGAACGGGCATGAAGTAGAAAAAGTGCTGAAGAGAAGCCTGGGACACCATTGGGCCAGAGTAAAGGGCACATGGAACCCCATTGGAGCGGATGGAAAACCACTGCCACCTGGAGACTTACTAAAAGCACAGATAACCACGCTGACTGGTAAAGTAAGAGACACCTTCAGTCCCAAAGCTGACTATGGAGTTATTGTGGCCACCAGACAGAAGCCAGGAGAGGACCCATATGAATATGCAGCAAGACTAGAGGGGGTTTTCAGGAGCCACAGCGGCATGGTTGAGGATTCTACTGAAGGAAGCCCCTGGTCCTCAAACCTGCTTCAACACCTGAAGAACGGCCTCAGACCTGACGTATATGAGTTCATCACCAAGTACTGCGTGACCCACCGGACCCTGAACAGAGACTTACTGTTGGATTGGGCCACACATGCTGAAGCAGCCCTGAAGAAAAAGAAAACTGGATCTGTACAGGGTTGTGGTCGGAGCCCTGGCTGCCATGGCCACTGAGGATGACAGCGATGACGAGACCCTTGGGAAAGTGTTCTACCAACAGGGAACCTGGCCCAGACAGAGGCAAGACAGAAGATTCCAAGGCAAAGGAGGAAAAGGCAAACCCCAGAAAAGAGATGACCGATGCTATAGCTGTGGAAAAACAGGACACTACGCAAGAGACTGCGAGGAACCCCAAAGGTCAAGGCCACCCCAAAGGTCAAGGCCACCACCATTCAACCCGGATCACCAACCACGTCACAGTGACAATCAGGAATGACGCCAGAATGAGGACTCCAAAGGAACCAATTCAGACTCAGAGGATAGCCCAGAAGAGGAACCTGAGGAAAAGACAACCATATGCAAATATTAGATCTGACCCAAATCTGTCATTTGAATTTAGCTGAACAGCTCCGACCCTATATAGTACTGAAAGTGGGACCACAGAGAACGCCAGTGAAATTTTTGTGTGATAGTGGCGCAGACCGCCATGGCAGTCCAAATGTCAGCTGAATTGGTGTTGTTCCACCCTCTAATGTTAATGGTCCCTCATGCAGTAGAACTCTTGCTGACCTCAGCTAACATGGCATTCATGTCCCCTGCACATTATCTGGGAGTGATGACTCTCCTGTTGTCACAACCCCATTTAGAAATAAAGCGATGTAACACGTTAAACCCAGCTACGCTTCTACCAACCCCTGAAGATGGTGACCCGCACCAATGTGAGCTACGGACCTCTGAATGTTGCAAACCACGACCAGACCTGGGAGACACCCCTGTACCGGACAGCACTTACGTATATGTGGATGGGTCTGCATCCAAATCATCCACAGGGCAAAATCTCGTAGGTTACGCTGTGGTCACAGATGACGAGGAAATTGAAGCAAATCCCCTGTCAAGCAAAATCTCAGCCCAAGCTGCAGAGCTTGTAGCCCTAACAAGAGCATGCCAGCTGTTCAAAGATCGCTCAGTTTCCATCTTCACAGACAGCCAGTATGCATTTTCCACTCTGCATACATTTGCTGCACAATGGGCAAGAAGAGGAATGAAAACTGCAACAGGCAGACCTGTAGAACATGCCAGTCTGTTGACTGACTTAATCGCTGCAGTCCAATTACCCAGAGTCGTAGCAATATGTAAATGCAAAGGCCACACTAAACCCAATGACCGCATAAGTTAAGGAAACCACAAAGCTGATCTGGCTGCTAAAGCTGCAGCCCAGAGGACTAAACTACTGGTCTCAACCGAACGTGCCCATACCACATGAAGTCCTTCAAGATATGCAACAACAAGCCTCTCAACAGGAGAAAAACCAATGGACAGCGGCAGGTGCCCAAGTCGACGCAGATGGTGTACTCAAAGTGCAAGGAAAACCCTGTCTGCCAAGAAGTTTGTTTCCTGTAGCAGCTAAATTGAGCCATGGGGTAACCCATGTCTCAACAGGAGGGATGGTAACACTGACACAGGAAATATTCCACGCAACCAAAGGACTAAATAACTTTTACAAAAATTTTTGTAGAAGCTGTTTGACATGCTGCAAACACAACTCACAAGGGAACATCAGACCCAAAAGAGGTCAGACACCGAGAGGAGAATATCCTTTCCAAGTGATGCACATGGACTTCATTGAACTGTCAAGAAGTGGACCATACAAGTACTGTCTAGTATTAGTAGATTCACTAACAAAATGGGTAGAAATAGTGCCCTCCAAGCAAGCAGATGCTCTAACAGTAGCAAAAGCCATGTGCAAAGACATTATTCCAAACTTTGGAATTCCAGAAGTTTTGTGGAGTGACAACGGTCCCCATTTTGTGAACTCTGTAGTACAGCAGATGTCCAAACACTTAGGCATAAACCTAAAAAATCATTGTGCATATCATCCACAGTCAGCTGGGTTAGTGGAAAGAACCAATGGGACAGTAAAAGGCAGACTAAGAAAAACCATGGAAGAAACAGGCAAACCATGGCCAGAGTGTATTTCATTGGTGAAAACATATATTGAAAGCACATAGTACCCTTTACTAATGGGTTGACACCATTTGAGGCAGTACATGGGAGGGCATTTAGACTGCCAATGTGGGAGGGGAAGCTAGTCTCTGAGGTAGAGGGAGTGGCAGATCTATTGAGCACCTGGATGCCAAAGATGTTCCAGGAACGTGAGGTTCAAAGTGCATGTAAGCTGCCGCTCTCTTCTTTGTCCCCCGAACAGGTCCTGCTGAAACCAGGTGACCAGATCCTTGTGAAGGCGGTGAAAAAGAAAAGTTGGAGTGCACCTCGTTGGGAGGGTCCATTCACCGTGCTGTTAACCACACCCACTGCAGTCAAGATAGCTGAGAGATCCACGTGGATTCACCAGTCTCACTGCAAGTTGGTGATTCCATTCCAGACCGCCTCTGAGTAGACTGGAAGTCGGACGGTATCAAAACCCTTGTCCGCTGAAGAAACCAACTGACGTCTACTCACCTGCCACGAGGTAAGGTCCATCTGATCTCCCAGATCGTCCAGACGCAGGACTTCTCTTGTAAGCTCAGATTACAACAGTGTTC
Source organism: Hirundichthys speculiger (assembly GCA_018398805.1). Lineage (NCBI taxonomy): Eukaryota > Metazoa > Chordata > Actinopteri > Beloniformes > Exocoetidae > Hirundichthys > Hirundichthys speculiger. The sequence goes on from JAGFBZ010000816.1 coordinate 4,762, forward strand.
TGACAGCTTCGGCTGGGCACTGCACCGATCAGATTACAACAGTGTTCTGACAGCTTCGGCTGGGCACTGCACCGATCAGACTACAACAGTGTTCTGACAGCTTCGGCTGGGCACTGCACCGATCAGATTACAACAGTGTTCTGACAGCTTCGGCTGGGCACTGCGCCGATCAGACATCAACAGCGTTCTTACAGTCTTCTGACTGGGCGTTGCTACGACCACAATGAAGTGGGTTGCAGGTGGAACAATGTTGGCCATTTTGGGCCTAGGGTTGGTCACCCTACCAAAAGTCACAACTGAGACTGACCATCAGCACACCAGAGAACGTCGGATGATCTTCAGTGAAGCAGGAGCGACTCACCCATTCGCTACCAACATGTGGTGGCAACACGCCAATTTGACTGCCCACAGCAGAAATATGACTAACTGTTATGTGTGTACACATTTACCTGTATCCACAGCTACTGTGTTGTATGCTTATAACTTGACTAGAAACCATACTGATTGCCTAATGAGACTTTCAACCCACCCAGGAGACAGCATTCTGTTGTCGAAAGCTAACTACACTGTCCCCCTGAAGTTGAGTAAGATCACACCATGGTAATGAAGGAAATAACACACCACCCTCATCACAGAGGTAAAAGGGCATTAGATGACCTACATGACCTCCAGAAATATGTAGCAGACCACACCCCAGGGGCAGAACCAGTCCCTTGGACATCATGGTTCTCCACTGGAACCTGGTGGCAGATTTTGCTTAAAATAGCTATGCCATTTATAATCATGCTAGTTGTGATTTTCATAATTCTTTGCTGTGTTATACCCTGTGTTCAAGCTATGGTTCAGAGAATGATTGGAAATAGCCTCTCTCATTATAACCAGGTTATGTATGCTCAACTGCAACAGCGAGATCAAGATGACTATGCTGTGTAAAGTCACTGTTTTTGCTTATGCTCCAGGCCTTCGGGTGTTCGCTCCACATGGAGGGACGGTAGAGGAATTTTGCCCAATTATATTGCTGGGTTTTCGCCTCTCCCTGGACCATATTCCAACTGTTAAGTCTTGTAATGAAGTTATTGTTCTCAGCCCTCAAGGGACGAATAATAATGGAAGTTTCATAAGAACAACAGGAGGGATATGTGAAAGTAAAATATCTGTCTATGCTTGCTGTGCCGCTTTCCCCCTTCTCTGGCATTTGTCTCCTTTTTGTTAAAATGAAGAATGTTCTCATGAAACTGCACCCACAATAAGTTACATTTACTCTATCCTCCTGTTTCTCAAGTGACCTTGCAACATGTTGCAAACTATGCTATGTATGACATCACTTTCTGCCCAGCCACAGACATTTTCTGAGGTGTGTCAAATTTTAATAAAAGCAACCTGCAGTTGAGAAACTGCGGAGAACGCCATCAGAAACTCAGCAAACGGACCTCGTTGTCCACTTCTGTGTTTCTCTCGGTTTCCCCTTCTGCAGAAGCAAAAACTAACATCAGCTGTCTCTCTCGTCTCATTCCTAGTTACGTGAACAATAGTTTGAAGTGTAAGGTTTAGACCTAACAGGGGTGCTTCGGGAGTATGGGGTGCCGGACTCCCTTATACCGGCTGTCCGGTCCCTGTACGACCGGTGCCAGAGTTTGGTCCGCATTGCTGACAGTAAGTCGGATTCGTTTCCAGTGAGAGTTGGACTCCGCCAAGGCTGCCCTTTGTCACCGATTCTGTTCATTACTTTTATGGACAGGATTTCTAGGCGCAGTCGAGGTGTTGAGGGGATCCGGTTCGGTGGCCTCAGGATTGGGTCTCTGCTATTTGCAGATGATGTGGTTCTGTTGGCTTCATCGAGCCGTGATCTACAACTCTCGCTGGAGCGATTCGCAGCCGGTTGTGAAGCGGCTGGGATGAGAATCAGCGCCTCCAAATCCGAGACCATGGTCCTCAGCCGGAAAAGGGTGGAGTGCCCTCTCCGGGTTGGGGATGAGGTCCTTCCCCAAGTGGAGGAGTTTAAGTATCTCGGGATCTTGTTCACGAGTGAGGGCAGGATGGAGCGGGAGATCGACAGACGGATCGGTGCGGCATCTGCAGTGATGCGGGTGCTGCGCCGGTCTGTTGTGGTGAAGAAGGAGCTGAGTCGGAAGGCGAAGCTCTCAATTTACTGGTCGATCTACGTTCCCACCCTCACCTATGGTCATGAGCTTTGGGTAGTGACCGAAAGAACAAGATCGCGGATACAAGTGGCTGAAATTAGCTTCCTTCGCAGGGTGGCCGGGCTCTCCCTTAGAGATAGGGTGAGAAGCTCGGTCATCCGGGAGGGGCTCAGAGTAGAACCACTGCTCCTCCGCATCGAGAGGAGCCAGATGAGGTGGCTCATCTGGTTAGGATGCCTCCTGGATGCCTCCCTGGTGAGGTGTTCCGGGCACGGCCCACTGGGAGGAGACCCCGGGGAAGACCCAGGACACGCTGGAGGGACTATGTCTCTCGGCTGGCCTGGGAATGCCTTGGGATCCCCCCAGAGGAGCTGGAAGAAGTGGCCGGGAGGGGTGTCTGGGCCTCCTTACTCCGGCTGATGCCCCCGCGACCCGACCTCGGATAAGCGGAAGAAGACGGTACGGTACGGTACGGTATTTAATTATCCGGTTTACGTGACCCCGAAATGGCTGTATACAGCAGTTCAGGTAGCATGGCGGCGCTGGAATCACATACTAGAATATTTGCAATATTGTGTAAATCTGAATTAAAAACTCAGCTCATAAATAGATGAACCAAAGCCTCTCTATCAGTCTTTCTCCTCAGATCATGACGAGCTCAGAATCTACTGATGCTCATTTCCATCATTGCAGGACACCCATCTGCTGTTGATCAAACTACTGTATTGGCCCAGATATGGGACGATATTTTAATCTAGAAGTCAAAAATGGGGGTCGTTTTATAATCAAAGAACAGACTTTCTGTTGTCATTAGACATCTGTGCCACTAGATGGAGCCGCACTGCAGTAACCAGCTAGAGAACAGCAGGACAGTGAACACATGGAGCAGATCTGATGGAACATGGAGGAATGACCACAAACGTTTGGTTGCAGTTCAGAATTTTGTTTCCTGTCAGAGTTGTTAATATTTCTACCTGAGTTGCTACCTGAACTGTAAAGTTCACTGATTTTTACCGTTCTCCATGTCTGTTTTAGCTTTTCTGCATGTTTACCTGCCAATTCTCTTCCGGTTCTGCAGCAGCCAGTAACAGACTTTTCAAAACAAAAGCATGTGAGCAACATGCGTTAACTCGTGATAAAATAAATGTTGGCGTTAATAAATTAATGAGTTAACGCGATAATAACCCATTAACTTGCCCAGCCCTAGTTTAAACATGTTTAAATGGATTTTTCTGTGTTTTTAATTTATTCCTGTGATATAATAACCACAACATGTCACAGGAATTTCACCAAGACCTCAAGAAATAGTTTAAGCCTTTATAAAATATAATCTAAAATAAAATACCAGACATAACATGCCTCACCAAACACGAAGAGACGTGACATTTTCCAGACTTACTGCTGGACTTGCGTCCTCTTCCTCGGCTGTTTTTGTTGCGAGGAGCCGGAGGAGGAAGCTCAACTTCCTCTTGGGGCATCTGGGCCACTTTCTGAAGAAAGATCTTCTCCAAAGACTGGGCCATCAGGACGATGTCGTCTGTGGGCTGACCAAGAGAGAAAAAAATATATCAACATTGTTCTCATCAAAACGTCTTTCCTTCAAAACGGCTCAGAAATACGAGCTTCATAAAAGCCATTCATCTCGCCACCAGATAAAACACACTGTTTCAACGTTATGATGCTAAAATGCAATGCGTGTTTAGATCATTTCCAAGTAAAGCCATTAGCTGTCACACACCAACAGAAACGACTCCTGACAGGATCATGAGCTCAACCAGCTGCTGGAAAACTCTACATCCTGGTTGTAGTTTTATCCTAATGGCGTATTTCCTGGCAGACGTCACCTAGACGTGTCAATATTCAGTGTAACTATGAATTAAAAAAGTTTAAACCAGATCAAGGACCAACCTTGTTGTAGATGTAGCAGTTGGTGAACATGGTGTTGAAGTCCTGGATGCATTCGCTGGCGCTGCAGTAGAAGCTGTTTTCTAGACGCTTCTTTATGGTCCCCATGTCCATGGGCTGCTTAATGATTTTATGGTAATCCTGAAAAAGACGGAAAGACACCATTTCAGTTTCAGTAGCTTTTTCTTGGTGCCGGGACACTGAGAAGACCATCCAACCATTAAAGGTAAAAGCAGCTGTGACCCGCCGGGGCACGTCCAACCCACCGGCAGGTTCAGGCGGTAGGCGTCCACCGGCTCGTGGAACGGCCAGGCGAAGTGGTGCCTCCACAGACACTTCATCAGGGTTTTCTGGAGGTACTGCAGCTGGTTGGTCATGCGACCCGGCCGGCTGAGGTCCTTCACAGGGGGCTGCGGGGGGGCGGGAGGCGCCTGGGGCAGCGTATGTGGGAGGGAGGGGCTCTCGAAGTCTTCGTACAGCAGCGAGGGTTTCCGGATGCGTTTGCCTGAGCTGGTGTGTTGGTCCATTGAGCCACTGGACAACCCAACCAGAGAGCTGAGGAACAGAGGATGAGACGGACGACAGGAATGATTCACAGCTCTGAATCTTATTAATTAAAGAACACAATTAATGTTAATAAAAAAAACTAGGGATGCACGATAACTGTTTTTTAAAACCGATAACTTTCAGCTCCAAAAGGCCGATACCGATAACACACACATATACCTAAGATCATTACATCAATGAAATAATAGTTTTGACTTTTTAAATGAACAGAGAAAAACTTTTCCAATGAAAAACTATTGTCAAGCCTCTCAAACATTTTCGATAAGCTATCAAACAAACCTATTTGATATCTCACATTAACCTAAATAAGGTTCATTACTGAGTGATATAAAAATAAAGGCTCCTTGAACTGATGGAAATACATTCAGAATCACTAACTGAAAAAGATTAAGGTTTAAAGGATTTTGACTTGTGGTTCCATTTAAATTAATACCTTTAATTAAAGTAAATGAGGTTCAGTAGTTTTTATTTTTTAATCTCATGGACACTTTAGATGAGAGGAAAGAGGGAGAGGAGAGACTGCTGCTGGCTTGCGCACGTTAGCATTACCTTCTGTTAGCTCACGTTAGTGCGATTTCAAAACTCCATGGAAGTGATTGTTATGTTGTAGGTGGCTGATCAGGTTTTACGTATTAAAGCTTGTGCTTCCCTCCTCGTAGAATTCACTCGGAGGATTTGTCACAAATAACCACCAAACTATCTTCTTCTGAAACTTTAACGAAGTTCCACGCCGCCATGTTTGTTGTGATCAGTGGCTGTGCTGCAGGCTGCATTCAAGGTGTAACGTAAATTCCCATGTTCCCTCGTTTGCTAGTCATTCTTTCAGCCTTTTCTATTTTTTTCTTTTTTTATGTGTAACATGAGGGAAAATACTGTGAATATCAATTCAAGTCCGCAACTACCAAAATTATGAGTTAACAAGTTGTTTGCATGAGGGGGTATTCTTGATTTTCCTTATTGAGTAATTGTTTTTCTGATTATGCCGACGTTACTTGAACACAACATTCACTGCCGGTCATTCAAGGCTCAGAGGGAGCGAGGCACTGCCGTGTTGACAGAAATATATATAAATGTTATCAGGGTTATTCGTTGTGATATCGAAGTTATCGGAATGACGTCATAATTTCTTGTTATCGGGCTGATAGTTATCGTGCACCCCTAAAAAAACCCCACTGATACCACTGATCTGACCTCTGTTCACATGACATGTACTCTGGGAAAAGTCTCAGCTTCTACAAACCCACCTAACCCACATGACCAGTGAAGCCCCCCCCACCCTACCCCCCCATCAACAGGCTGCTACTTTTAGCATCATGGGAACCAGGACTGCATGGATGACACCACTGCTGGACCTCCACCAGCAAACACACACTCACGTCTTCTGAAATGAAGCTGAAATAAGACTCACCGGTCGACAGTATCTGCTCAGACATTAGATATGAAAACTTCTGGCAGTGAAACAACTTTGCAGCGCTGGGGGGTACGACCAAAAATTTGTATCACGGTATTTTTCAAAATTATATCGGTTTCACGGTATATCACAATATTTTTTTTTTTTATGGTACAACTGGGTGTTAACCACATTTTCTAATCATTTATAGAAATTGCTGCAGTAAATTATCTTAGAATGACCTATTTTACTGTCACGAGGAGTGAATATTGTAGAAAAACATTCATATCTACACTAGTATTAATACAGGTTTGCATGGCCTCACAAAATGATACTATTTACAAAGAGGTGGCACTCGTTATTCTAATTAAAGGTGGGGTAGGTGCAGACCCCGGCGGCATGGGCGGGCATTGGGGGGCCGTGCCCGCCCACGGAGTCAGCTGTGCCCGCCCTTGACTGGAAGCTGTTTATTTTATTTGGGTTTTTGTTTTTTAACTCGGAGTGGCCACCTTTCTCTTATTCCTATCTCGTTTTGTTGATCTTGCAATTCAACCAATCCAACGAAGTTCGTTGGATTGGTTGAATTGCATGATCAACAATTGTTCGTTGAACGAACGAATGAAGTCAACTTTCTAGCCAATTACAGACAGAGGGGGGCGGGTCGCTGACTCATTTATTCATGGACACCTTCGTAAGTTAGTACCGCCGCTATGGATATACGGAATTATTTCAAAAAAACGAGAAATGACAACGTGAACGGGAGCGAGCAGGAGGGAGCACCATTGGCATTTTCTATTGGAAACATAAGCACTGAAGTCAACAGCAATACTGAAGTAAACATTCATGCTAGGAGGGTTAGCTACAGCAGCTTGGGAGAACAAGGAGCAGCACAATTAGGGTTACCAACCGTCCCGATTTTCCCGGGACATCCCGTTTTTTAGGTGAATTTTATTTGCCCCGTGAAGAACTGCTCTCGTCCCGCATTTCAATCATAGTCTTGACAGCATTTTTTAATGGAATGTTTATGAAGCGTTTCGTCCGGTGATAGACTGCTGATTGATGACAGACTCTAAATAGGGAGTTTTGATAGGCTACTATGCCCCAAAACTCAATGTTTACAAAGTATTTTGTCCAATGATAACAGACTGGTGTATGATGACACATTCTGATCAGGGAACTGTGATGGGCTACGCCGACCTACATGTATGCGTTGCTATGGGAACGGTTGTAATCAGTGAAGTTTACTGAGGGAAATGGATGAACCAGCTAAAAAAAGAGGCTTTACAGCTAAAACAAGAAATGGGAAACAAAAAGGTCGTGGGTTAAAGCCACTACAGACCCTAGAAGAGCATTTTGTACTTTATGCCGCCGCGAGATATCATCCCGTCATGAAGACACCGAGTGTCATAAAAAGGCTGTGCTAGCTAAAGGAGCAAGCAACATCACTTCATTCTTCGCCGCATCTACTGCTGAAATTGACAAAATTTCTGCAAGCGAGGTGTCCTAAATATACCACACCATCAAACACGTTCACAGCTATAACAGCGCTGACTGCACCGTGAAATTAAACGGGGCTTTATTTCAAGACTCGAGTGTTGCTAAGAAGATGCAGTTGGGAAGAACCAAAGCGGAGATGATCACCATGAATGTGTTGGGTCCAAGCACTGTGGGGAAAATAGTCTCCGACCTTTCTTCAGGTGATGGTGAGCCCCTTTATTTTTCACTCGCTAGCGATGCTTCTAACAAGGGCAACAGAAAAATGTTTCCAGTGTGTGTGAGCTACTTTTCCACATCGGATGGCGTAATGTCCAAGTTGTTGGATTTCTACGAAAACATTTGCGAATGGCACACATAAGGCTCTCCTTTCCTGTCTTGACACATATGGTCTTAAACATCACCGCATATGCCCCCGACAATGCAAATGTTAACTTCAGAAAGCACCATTCTGTCTACAAATTGCTCACCAGCGTAAACGATGGCATTCTAAAAGCTAACTGCCTGGCCCATGTTGCACACAAGTTGTGTACAACATGCATAATTAATTTCACAAAATTATCCTGAAATTAGTAGGATTGTGGTCTGGATAAGAAAACATCATCATTTCTGGCATGGGTTGGGTGGCAAGACGTCACTCTTTTCAATGCCTTAAAATGCAGGAAATTGCATCTAAGAAACACAAAATTTTCTGGGGGTGGACCCCCCAGACCCCCTGTCCAAAAAATGTCCCTCTTTCCAGCTTCAGGGAGTTGGTAATCCTATTTCTCAGGGAAAAAAGGTCATTCTGCAGCTCCTGGTATGGATGCTTCCCTATCCCTCCCATATACACACACACCTCACAGATACAGGAACTTAGGTTACTTAAAGGCAGATGAGTTACACTGCTTTGTTCTGGTCCTTGTGCTCCCTAGCTGCTGTAGCTACCTCTCCTAGTTTGAATGTTTACTTCAGTGTTCAGCTTGACATCAGTGCTTTTTTCCAGAAATGCTTGACTTGAGTTGAATAAATGAGCAGAGCCCTACACTATAGTTTTTTGTTTGTTTTTTAGATTTTGGGATAAACTGCCCATTTTTGGTGAGGGAAAAGATATTTCTCACCACTGTAGGAGTGGTCACAAAGCCTTTGGTCAGCCTGAAGTAGTTTGAAAAAGTGTGCCCCCCTGAAAAAATGTAATGCCCCCCCTTTAATTTGTTTCTGGAGCCGTGTCTGGGTAGGTGTTGTTTGAAAAAACGGTTCCAGCAATCCAACTCAAGTGAAGTTTGAAAATATACACTTCCTCCCTCCTCCCAAAGGCTCCGCCTCCTCCTCTTCAGCCCACCCCTCGAAACCACGCCTTCATACGATTCACGACTACATGAACCACAGGGAGGGAGGGAGGGGTGGGTGGGAGTGCATTGATATTTGATGGACGTATTAGGCAGCCAATCAAAATAGTGATCATCACTATTTTGATTGGTCAGAGTTTTTCTCTGATTATTAAAGTAAAGGAATCAGAATGAATGATAGTTGCAGTTAAAGGTGGGGTAGGTGTTGTTTTTTGCAACACTTTTTACAATATTGCCTGAAAACCTTTTCACATTCCCATTGCACCCACTGAAATAAAATGTTTGCAAAAAAAAAAAAGAAACGTTTTGGTCCAGTCTAGAGGGTATAATCAGAGAAAAACTCTGACCAATCAAAATAGTGATCATCACTATTTTGATTGGCTGCATAATACGTCCATCAAATATCAATGCACTCCCACCCACCCCTCCCTCTCTCCCTGCGGTTCATGTAGTCTTGAATCGTGTGAAGGCGTGGTTTCGAGGGGTGAGCTGAAGAGGAGGAGGCGGAGCCTTTGGGAGGAGGGAGGGAGTGTATATTTTCAACTTTTCTCACTTGAGTTGCAAGGGTTAGGGTTAGTATGCAACTTGCAAAATTCAAGTTTTGGGGAAAAAAAGGATTATCCTGTAGCAGCATATAAAGCAGCAGATTGCTGGTGTAGCCTCCCGCGGCTACAACTTTAGCTCGGCAACATTTGCAGATTGTTGTAGTTTGTTGGACGTCGTCTTTTTTAAATCCACGGCTCCTCGTTCAGGAAGAAGTTCCTCAGTCTCATGTTGCCGTTCTGGAGCTTCCACTTCAGGACTTTCTCTGTTTGCAGCCATCACCGTTTAACCAGAAACTAGTAGCGTGTTGTGCCTCCAGTGCAAATGCAAAACAGTCCCCTGTCAAACAACGTTCTGCTGCACTTATGTTCCGCCGCACAGCGTTCCCAACGTTGTGTACGCTACAGTACATACTCACCGGTATTACAGGGTATTCGGTATGAACCGGTATACCGCCCAGAACTATTTGCTGCTTCAATTATTTTAGATCAGGTCTTCCAGATGTTTCTGTGGTCTACTGGAGAACATTGATGAGCTTCTGTAATACCTCAGATTTAATCATATTTACAGTGCTGACTCATCTTGCTCAAAACTTCTGCAACTCTAAAACAGGTAAGAGTTCAGCCAGAGATTAGCTTCTTGTCCATCCGTTCTGAGGACCGTCCACCGGTAAAAGACCATCCATGTTTGAGGTCTCCGTCATGACCGACACCTCCAGCTGTTCTTCCCATCAACATACGATCAAAATGAGCTGAAACAGTCCAGGAGCAGTTTGAACAGAACAGACGTTACTGTGATTGGACAGTGGTGGAGGATGCTCCGCCCCTATCAGTGAAGATCTGTGACTCTTCCAGCATGTCAGAAGATGTTTGATTTTATTACAAGGCTGCTTTATTGGAAAAAATTAATATTAGCTGATAAATCCAGTTCTAAGTTGAATAAATGCATCATTTGGAGAGACTAGGTGAAAGTGTTAATTACCACAGAAGACAAACGATAAAACTCCAGTAAAGTCGAACAGGTGATTAATGTCTGCAAGAATCACTGTTTGATTTTATGAATTCATTTTTTAACCGTTGTAGACTTTCCCTTCAAAACTTCTATCATAAGAATCTAATCTAGTGTTTCGTGTTAATAATGTGTCCTCTGCTGTCAGCGTCACTGGAAGAGACGAAAGGACAGAGACGTCATGACCTTCAACAAGCTGCATCATCTTCAAGGCTGAAGACCATCATGGAGACCAGCCCACCAGCTAGACCAGGAACCAGTTAGACCAGGAACCAGTTAGACCAGGACCTGAAGAGACCACAATGAGCCGCAGCAGAGGTCAAGAGGAAGCCAACACGCCCCATCAGAGCTCAGGTCACCTGACCCATTGACCAACTAACCTGATTCCTGACATCCATCAGAGTCCCAGTAACTCCCAGAACCAGTGAAGCAGTCCTTCTAGGGGTGCACAATAACTATCGGGCTGATAACAGGAAATTATGACGTCATCACGATAAGTCTGATATCACGACGAATAGCCCCGATAACATATATATTTCTGTCAACACAGCAGTGCCTCGCTCCCTCTGACCCTTGAATGACCGGCAGTGAATGTTATGTTCAAGTAACGTCGGCATAATCAGAAAAACGATTACTCAATCAGGAAAATCAAGAATACCCCCTCATGCCAGAAAACAACTCGTTAACTCGGTCATAATTTTAGTAGTTGCTAACTTGAATTGATATTCACAGTATTTTCCCTCATGTTACACATAAAAATAGAAAAAATAGAAAAGGATGAAAGAACGACTAGCAAACGAGGGAACGTGGGAATTTACGTTACACCTTGAATGCAGCCTGCAGCACAGCGCTGATCACAACAAACATGGCGGCGTGGAACTTCGTTAAAGTTTCAGAAGAAGATAGTTTGGTGGTTATTTGTGACAAATCCTCCGAGTGAATTCTACGAGGAGGGAAGCACAAGCTTTAATACGTAAAACCTGATCAGCCACCTACAACATAACAATCACTTCCATGGAGTTTTGAAATCATGCTAACATGAGCTAACGGAAGGTAATGCTAACGTGCGCAAGCCAGCAGCAGTCTCTCCTCTCCCTCTTTCCTCTCATCTAAAGCTTCCATGAGATTAAAAAATAAAAACTACTGAACCTCATTTACTTTAATTAAAGGTATTAATTTAAATGGAACCAAGTCAAAATCTTTTAATGGTTAATCTTTTTCAGTTTGTAATTCTGATGCATGTATTTCCATCAGTTCAAGGAGCCTTTATTTTTTATATTAGTCAGTAATGAGCCGTACTTAAGTTGATGTGAGGTATCAAATAGGTTTGTTTAATAGTTTTATGAAAATGTTTGAGGCTTGACAATAGTTTTTCATTGGAAAAAAAATAAAATCTGTTCATTTAAAAAGTCAAAACTGTTTTTAGTTTTGTTCATAGTATTGATGTAATGATCTTAGGTATATGTGTGTGTTATCGGTTATCGGTTTATAAAAACAGTTATCGTGCATCCCTAAACACAACCTTAAAAACATTTGGTTCTTCTTTTTCAACATCAGGAAAGAAACGTTGAAAACATTCAACCCTGCAGACTCACGATGACTGGACTTGAAGCGATGCTAAAAAACCTTTTATATTTGCTTTCCAGACCTGTGAACCAGGCAGTTCTGACCCTGATGGACCTTCAGACCATTGGTTCTGTTGGTGACGCGACTCATAATCCTGATCTTCTTCTTCTCCTGTCATCAGATCAAACGTCACACAGAGACTCGCGGCTTATTTATTTTCAAATGTCAGATTTCTTCGTGACAACAGGACGATGAACAGAGTTGTTTGTATGTTGTTGTTTTTTTACAATAATTCATTTAATAAACCGTTATATTCTGGCCACGAACATAAAAGTCATGAAAGAAGAATTTCCCTAAATCTGGATGTTTTAAAGTCATTTTAAAGTCTGTTAACGGCATCCTGCTTCCAGCTGTGAGTAAACAAACGTTACACTGAAGCTCCTTCAATCATTTTCACTTTTACAGATAAAAACGTGACTAATAATAATAATAATAATAATCCATCTTTTATGTTCCAGTTAACTGTCTCAAATGTTTTTATGCTGGATCTTCAACTGTTTCCAGGTTTGTTTGTTTTTTTAACCAGATTTTAACCTGCTTTAACCTTCGATCCAGCAGCTGTCACTCATCCAGGTAAAACACCTGGCTGCTCTGTAACTCCTCCTCCACAGCTGCAGCTCTGCTGCTGCTCAGAAACATCTGCTCCAGTTCAACCATGTGACCAATAAAAACCAACTCAGTGATCTCCTGTTTACTTCCCGTTGTCATGGTTACAGTCCGGAAACTCCACTGATGATCTTCTGTAGTTAGTTTGTTTTTAAACTCTGAGTTTGTTGAACCTGAGTTTGAATCAGAATCAATGAAACTGTCTGAAACAGGCCCAGGTTATGCTCAGAGGTAGTTACCATGGTAACAGACTCCTCAGTTTCTGAAGTAGGGTCAGACCCGATCCAGGATCCAGTCAGCTCACTGAGAAAACTACGGGTTCCATGATTTCATAGAACACAACACAAATAAAAGTGTCATCACAAATAAAATCATGCTGGGTGGAGGAGAGAGAGACCAGATTATGATTCCACCACCAGAGACAGCCGGAGGGCTAGCATTACCAGCACTAGTCGGGAGGCTAACACCACCGCCAGCGGCCCTCTGCGGGGTCGCGCCCACGACCACAAGCCGAGCAGCAGAACGTCCTGCTCCGCCATCACCATTAGCTGAGAGGAGGCGAACACTAGCCGGGGGGCTAACACCACCAACGCCAGCCGGGAACCTACCGCCTCTAGTGCCACCGAGAGCGGCCCTCTGCGGGGTCGCGCCCATGGCTACCAGCCTAGCAGCAGAGCGGCTCATTCCACCACCAGCGACAGTCGGAGGGCTAGCATTTCCAGCACCAGTCGGGACGCCATCATCACCGTCAGCGGCCCTCTGCGGGGTCGCGTCCACGGCTACAAGCCTAGCAGCAGAATGCCCTTTTCCGCCACCACCACCAGCTGAGGGGAAGCGAACGCTAGCCGGGCGGCTAACACCACCAACACCAGCCGGGAACCTACCGCCACCAGCACAACTGCGAGCGGTCCATGGTCCAGTAACCAGCGGCGCTCCGCTCGCCTCCATAGGGCCTGCATTCGGTGAGCAACAGCATCTATCGCACCGGACTGGGGCTTCCACTGTCACCAGCGGGGGCCGTGCTGACGGCTCGCTGCCCAGGAGCTGGTGATCGTCGGCATCGGTCCAGTCGGGTTGCCCGATCCCCGCCACCTACGGACACCAGGGTGGCTGACACTAGTGCGAGGCAAGCCGTACATAGAAACCCAGTGATGAAAAGGTACCGGTCCTCAAAACTGTTTCAAACACTGAACCATGCTAGAACCGTATGGGACCCAAAATGTAAAAACAAGGGCTTACTTGGAGGACATTTAAATGTCCGTAGCATGGTCCCAAAACGAGAACAACTGGAACATCTACTGAATAACTCAAACATTGACTTTTTGGGTATCACAGAAACCTGGCTATCCGCCTCCTCACCTGAAGCTGCTGTTGATTCAAACAATTATCATGTTTATAGGAAGGACAGAGGTTACGGGAAAGGAGGGGGGGTTCTCATATATGTTAAGAGCACTATAAAAAGCAGCCAGATGGAACTACCTAAAGAAATCAATCTAGAATGTGTTGTGGTTAGAGGTGTCCCGATCCGATATTCGTATCGGATCGGCCGCCGATATGAGCAAAAAATGCGGATCGGTATCGGATCGGCAAGCCCTAAAAATGCCGATCCAGACTCCGATCCAGTTTTTTCTATAGTCCGTTCCGGGTTTTCCAGCGCACCGCGCAGCGCATTATTCAGATAATCCATTCCAGGTCTTGCTCTGTGTTTACCTAATATCCGGTCCGCATTTTCCAGCACACCTTCAGGAGGAGCTCGAGTTGTCTCGCGTGGGGGGCGGGGTGTTTGGTTTGTGGCTGCTCACTGAGCCCGACAGAGAGAGAGAAAGAGAGAGAAGCGCGGCTCGCGCGGCAGACAGCAGCCATCAGCGGCCAAGTGATGGCTACAAACCTAGCGGTTTGAGTGCCAGTGAGTCGCTAAATCACCAGAAAAAGTCGCTAGATTTGTCGCTAGTCGCTTTTTACAAATTAAGTCGCTAGGGGGGTCTGGAAAGTCGCTAGATATAGCAACATAGCCGCTAAATTGGCAACACTGCTCTCTCTCTGTCGGGCACAGCCACAAACACCCCGCCCCCCGCGCGAGACAACTCGAGCTCCTCTACACCACCCCCCCACCCCCCCCACACACCACACACACACACACCCTCCACCCCCCCCCCCCCACCCCCCGTTTGGGACGTTTGGGAATCGTGACAAACTGCCACGGAACATTGTCAAAGCACAGGTACTAATGCTGTTAATAGACGGTTAAACTCAGGTTGTATTTGCTTAATACAATTAACAATATTATCTGCACTTATGGCTTGTAAAGCCGTGGTTTACTGATGCCATTTCTGTTTGTTATTTATCATTTTGTCTATTTTGTGTTGATTTGTTAAATAAATAGGTCCGTTTCTCGTTACCAACCAATGTGTATTATTCAAATGCACCTAATTCAGCTGGCTAGTTATTATCAGGAGTAAACCCTATTCAGCATGAGTCTGACAACAAAGTAAGTTGGTTAAATGACTTTAAACTTTAATACATGCTCAGATAGGCCGGTATCGGTATCGGCAGATATCGGTATCGGATCCGAAGTACAAATAAATATCGGTATCGGATCGGAAGTTCAAAATGCTGGATCGGGACATCTCTAGTTGTGGTAAATGTCACTCTCTCTCAAAATGTCTTTTATTGTTATCTGCATGTATCGTAAACCAACAGCTAATGCAGATTTTTATGATCAACTCAAGGCACTGCTTAAATCACTAAATCACAAAAAGGAGATCATTTTAATAGGAGACTTTAATGTAAATTGGGACAACAATAAAGACAGGAAAAATTTTAAGATGATTACTGATTCTTTTAATCTGATACAATTAATCGACCAACCAACCAGAGTAACAAACCGCTCTGAAACTAAAATTGACCTGCTGTTTACAAATAAGCCAGAAAGAATCACAAAAACTCACAACTTCATCACAGGAGTTTCGGACCATAATGTAATTTTCTTTTCTCGTAAATTAAATAAAAACCGTTTCCTAAACTTTCACACATCTCTGTCTAGCAAGTCCGCAAGCTATAACTTCATTCCAAAAAACCAGCAACAAAATATTGACGAAGCTCTCAAGAAGCTAGACTGGGATGAGCTGATTTCCTGTGATGATGTAAACCAAAGCGCTGAATCCATCTCCAATAAAATTAAGGATGTTATGCTGTCCTTCTCTAGGAAAGGGAACTCCAAGACCAGAAAATCCTTCTCCCTTCCCTGGTTCACCAAAGAATGTGGCACGCTAATAAAAAGCAGAGACCAAATGCTCAAAAAATCATTGAAATCTGGACTAATTATTGACCGCCAAAATTTCACCTCAGCACGAAATAAAGTAACATCAGCCTTACAAAAAGCAAAAGCAAACTTTTTTCTGAAAATAATTGAGTCTGCTAAAGGAAATTCAAAAAAGATTTTGAAAGAGATCAATAAAGTTTCCGGTCGACAGACCAAACCAAACAGTAAAGGAATGGAGATAAACATAAAGAACCAGCTAGTGAACGATCCAGTCATCTTGGCTACAGAATTTAATTATTTTTTTATAAACTCTATTCAAGAAATATCGAGTCTGTTTAATACACGGCTGTGTTTCCCATCTGGTCAATTGCGAACACCGCGTTTTTAATATAAGCGAAATCTCTGAAAAAGAGGTAATGAAAATCATCAGCGCGCTTAACAAATCCAACACCAAGGATGTCCATGGACTTGATACAATTTTTTTAATAAATCACAAGGAGTCTTTGGTTTGTCCCATCACACGGTTGTTAAATCTATCTATTAGGCACTCTGCTGTCCCGACTAATTGGAAGGTGAGCATGGTAACTCCAATCTTTAAATCGGGGAGTAAATCTGAATTAAACAACTACAGACCAATCAGTATTCTTCCGGTCTTATCTAAAATAATAGAAAAATGGGTAGCCACAAAGTTAATAGAACATCTCAATAAGGGTCCCACAACATTACACCCGATGCAGTTTGGATTCCGGGCTCACCATTTCACAGAATCGGCTATGACTATGTTTATGGAAAGAATAAAATGCCTTTTAGATAAGAACAGCTGTGTGGGAGCTGTTTTCCTGGACCTCAAAAAGGGCATTTGACACCGTGGACCACCAGATACTGCTAACCAAGCTATCTAAATTTAATTTTTCTGCACAGGCCCTTGATTGGTTTGGATCCTATCTTGCAGATAGAAAGCAGTGCGTGGTGGTTGCCGGTGTCAGATCCCCTTGCCTGAACTGCCCAGTAGGGGTCCCTCAAGGGTCAGTACTTGGTCCTTTATTGTTTTCCATGTATATTAATGATGTTTGATGTCTATGAAGGTTAGGGCTGGGTTAAACGATTATTTTTGTAATCGATTAATCTAGAAAATAGTTTTTCGATGCATTGATTAATCTAACGATTCATTTTTAAATCCGATTCAATTTCGATTCGATTATCGATTATCTCTCCATAATTTGACCAATATAGCAATTAATGCAAATTTATCTCCATGAATAAAACACAAATTTCTTCTTTCAAGTTCAAAAATTAATTGTATTGAACAATACAACAATAAAGTGCACACAGTTGTAGTGCAATGGAATCCTATAATAAAAAATTAATAAAATAAAAAATTTCTTTTAATAAATAAAACTGCAAAAAACACAATCTGAACCAAAATCTTATTAACATAAAATAAATAAAAAATAACAGCAGCGGTGACAGCTGCAATTTACAAAACAACACAATGTGTGACAGCAGCAACTTAGCCTAATCATTTAAATATGTGAAATAAATAACAAATAAATTCAAGTATTAGGCCTATTACAGTTAAGTGAACAGTAGTTTAACTTTTAGTAGTTAGGATGCTCTCAGTAAGTCCAGCAGCCTCCTGGGGGGTGCAGGGGGTGTGTTTTTTTTCATCTGATAGTAGTCCTCCAAACTTTTCTGCTTATCCCTGTCCCTGAAAACATAAATCACATAGGCTTGGGCGGTATCCAAATTTTGATACCGTCAAACTTCCCTCACATTTTACCGGGGTATACGGTATTCCCGCGACTATTAAGGCGAACACACACACCGCCGGCGGACGCCCCCCCCCCCCATTATGTACCCCAGGCGCGCTGCCACGGGGCTTTATGGTGCTGTACTATTCCCAGCGTTGACGCGCCTGGTGAAAAAAAGGCGAGTTTACCTCGAAACAGCAGTTCAGTGCTTCAATATAAAGTTGGCTCAACTACAGTTGTTATTTATTTGTGTATTTCTTGCTTTTCACTGTAGTTTTAACTGTTCCTTCTCTGCCTCAGCTGGTCTCTGCTGCCGAGGTGTGTTTGCTGAAACGCGCTTTACAATAAAGTGTCTGATGCCGGACGTTTCACTTCCTATAAATTCTTCAACATAAAAGTCCAACATTATTAGTTTCATTAGAAGCTTTTATTTTGAAGCAGCAAACTCAGGAAGTGTTGTTTTCGTCAGTACCTTAACAGGACGAGTCAAACCGAGATCAGCTGCGAGCGAACACGAATAAACGGTAAAATAAAGCAGAACGCACAGCGATACAGGAGAGAAACTAAACTAAACTTTAAACCACAGAAATCATTCATTGCATTTTTTAATGACGGTATTGAAACTGATACCGCCGCTATTTTTAAATACCGGAAGTACACGGTATTACCGTAATACCGCCCAAGCCTAAAATCACAAACACAGTGCATAGGTTAATAAAACTATATACTTCTAAATTATCTGCCCATACCAATAAAGTATAATAATAATAATACATTAACCTAAAAGTTGAAAGTTAGAAAACAACAATGAATGTTGTATTAAAAAAATAATAATAATAATAACTTTAGCGTGTATTTGAGGAGTTTGTGTCTGTGTCAGTTAAAAAAAAAAGTGTGTCGGGCCGCCCCGGTGGCGCAGTGGTTAGGGCAGGCGGCCCATAAACAGAGGCTGCAGTCCTCGTGCGGCTGGTCGCGAGTTCGACTCCCGGCTCGTCGACCCTTTGCCGCGTGTCTTCCCCGTTCTCTCTGCCCCCCTTCCTGTCTCTCTACTTTCAAATAAGGGCCGCTGGTGCCAAAAAAAAAATCTTTAAAAAAAAAAAAAAAAAAAAAAAAAAAAAAAAAAAAGTGTGTCAGCAAGAGGCGAGTGTGTGTGGGGCGTGTGTGTGTGTGTTTAAGTGGGCACATGTTCTGTGTGTGCGAGGCTGGAGCACAAGTTACGTAGTGCGGTTTAGATGAATGACGGGGTTAATCATTGCAAACAAGGAAAGAAAAAAAAGTTGAAAACTTACGGCGTCTTCTCCTCCACACAAGCAGCTCCCGGGTGCCTCCTCTTAAGGTGCTGGTGCATCGCGGTAGTGCTTTTATGATATGCCATCTCTATTTAGCACAGGTCACAGACCACCGAATCGTTACCATTAGGTGTAAAGTACTCCCATACTTTTGACATCCTGTTACGAGATAGCTTCTTCTCCCCCAACTCGCTGCTACTCGGTGCCACGGCCGCCGCCATTTTTTGATTCTGAGTGACGACGCATCGACGCGCAGTTTTTGCGTCAACGTATTTTTTGCGTCAACGTCATCGATTATGTCGACGCGTCATCCCAGCCCTAGTGAAGGTGTCCATGCCCAGCTCTACGCGGATGACGCGGTTATTTTTACCGCTGCAAAAAACACAACAGAGTCTCACATTAGCAATCGGTAAAGTTCAAGACTGGGTCACCAAATCATGTCTTTCATTAAACCTCAAAAAAAGTGTCTGTATGTATTTTGCAAAACAACCACCAAAAATCACCCGATGTGTGGTGTGTTTCTGGGAGGTGAGGAGCTCTCGTTGGTAAACGAGTTTAGATACCTCGGAGTCATCCTGAACTCGACACTTTCATTCAGGAAACACATTAAAAAGGTGTCTAATTCGGTTAAACACAATCTGGCAAACTTCAGACAAATAAGAAACTCATTAACTAATACTGCAGCTCTGATGTTTTTACACTGCACGATCTTCTCCCACATTGACTACTGTTGCACTAGCTGGGCATTGGCATGTTCAACAGTACTCAAACCAATAGAATCCCTTTATAAAAAAGCTTTAAAGACACTAGACAAAAAATATTATTCGTATCACATTAGGGCTGAACGATTTTGGAAAATAATCTAATTGCGATTTTTTTCCTCAAAATTGCGATTGCGATTTAATATGCGATTGCGATTTAATATGCGATTATTTTTAAGGTCCTCTTCTCATGTATTTTTCAAACACTGTCATAATAAACAATATCAGATTTATTTAAAGTGCAGATTACAACAATAAAGCAAACAAATCTGTGGCTTTACCTCTTCAACATCTAACTTTTCACGTTTCATGAAACATGTGTAACATTTATGTAAACATGTGGACTGCACTTCTTAAACACTGTCTGAGATTTACAGGACAGTGTATAAATAAATAAATAAAATATACAGATATAGAAAAAATAAAGCTTACTGATCTCCAGTCAGTAACATCACACAGGAAAATAAAGAGGAACAAATATCTGCTCTAACCAATTGGACATTTTCAAAAAAAAACTTTTTGAACACTAATAGAAATATTATATTTACTCAGTAACAGCAGCACACAACATACTGAAGTGCAAAATGAGTCTGGCACTGTTAGCCAGAAAGATTCTTCTGTATAGATCTCAGGAGCTCACAGATTTTTGCAAGGAAAAGGGGGTGGGAGGATGGAGAGGAGCTCGAGTTGTCTCGCGCGGCGGGCGGGGTGTTTGTGGCTGTGCACTGTGC
Organism: Hirundichthys speculiger; assembly: GCA_018398805.1. Classification (NCBI taxonomy): domain Eukaryota; kingdom Metazoa; phylum Chordata; class Actinopteri; order Beloniformes; family Exocoetidae; genus Hirundichthys; species Hirundichthys speculiger. The sequence goes on from JAGFBZ010000816.1 coordinate 25,164, forward strand.
CCGACAGAGAGAGAGAAGCGCGGTTCACGAGACGTACAGCAGCCAAGTGATGGCTTCAAACCTAGCGGTGTGAGTGCGCGTGAGTCTCTAAATCACCAGAAAAAGTCGCTAGATTTGTCGTTAGTCGCCTTTTACAAATTAAGTCGGTAGGGGGGTCTGGAAAGTCGCTAAGTTGGCAACACTGCTTGCCCTGTCTGCTCTGCTCAGCTCAGCTGGGCTCACTCGCAAGTCACGTGACGTCGCCAGATCACGTGACAAGTCATATCGCAACCTTTGCGGTTAGAAAATCTCGTTTTATGATATCGCGAGATTATCGCAAATGCAATTAATCGTTCAGCCCTATATCACATCTTCATTATCCTCAAAAAGTATAATTTTCTAAGTTTTGACAGCTTCGAGGTTTTTAAATTTGCCTGTGCAATGTACAAAACTCTTCACGGTCTTGCTCCTCCACCTTTGAAAGAATTTATAAAAAACAGGACTGTCAGGGGCATGAACACCAGGGCCTGGACCTGAACACCAGGGCCTGGACCTGAACACCAGGGCCTGGACCTGACCAGGGCCTGGACCTGAACACCAGGGCCTGGACCTGAACACCAGGGCCTGGACCTGAACACCAGGGCCTGGACCTGAACACCAGGGCCTGGACCTGAACACCAGGGCCTGGACCTGAACACCAGGGCCTGGACCTGAACACCAGGGCCTGGACCTGAACACCAGGGCCTGGACCTGGACCTGAACACCAGGGCCTGGACCTGGACCTGAACACCAGGACCTGGACCTGAACACCAGGGCCTGGACCTGGACCTGAACACCAGGGCCTGGACCTGGACCTGAACACCAGGACCTGGACCTGAACACCAGGGCCTGGACCTGAACACCAGGGCCTGCCACAGAGGAGACGCTGAGATCCCCCACAGACGCACCACATTTGGCAGAAATGTGTTGTCTGTCCTGGGGGGGACATTTGGAACAATCTTCCCTCTACAATAAGGGATTGCTCGACTTACTCTACTTTTAAAGGAAAGCTCAAAGACTGGTTAAAGAAAAACCAGACGCTTTGAAATATGTGCTTGGAAATGTAAATTTGAAATTACGTATTTTTTTATTTTTTTGTAATTGTATTACTATATGTTTTGTATGTTTTTACTCCAGGCAATTAATATCCTGCCCAGGGACTACAGTTGAAAATTAGCTAATCAGCTATAAACTGGCTCATTTACAGAAATGTTCATTAATGTGCATCATTGTCCCTGAACAAATGAAACTGAATTGAATTGAATTCATGTTAATCATGTGAGCATGTTTGGACTGAACCGCTCTCTGACCACCAGCTGTTCTGATCCGGACCACCAGCTGTTCTGATCTGGACCACCAGCTGTTCTGATCTGGACTACCAGCCGTTCTGATCTGGACCACCAGCTGTTCTGATCTGGACTACCAGCCGTTCCGATCTGGACCACCAGCCGTTCTGATCTGGACCACCAGCCGTTCTGATCTGGACCACCAGCTGTTCTGATCTGGACCACCAACCGTTCTGATCTGGACCACCAGCCGTTCTGATCTGGACCACCAGCCGTTCTGATCTGGACCACCAGCCGTTCTGATCTGGACCACCAGCCGTTCTGATCTGGACCACCAGCCGTTCCGGTCTGGACAACCAGCCGTTCTGATCCGGACCACCAGCCGTTCCGGTCTGGACAACCAGCCGTTCTTATCCGGACCACCAGCCGTACTGATCTGGACCACCAGCCGTTCCGGTCTGGACAACCAGCCGTTCTGATCCGGACCACCAGCCGTTCAGGTCTGGACCACCAGCTGTTCTGATCTGGACTACCAGCCGTTCTGATCTGGACCACCAGCCGTTCTGATCTGGACCACCAGCCGTTCTGATCTGGACCACCAGCTGTTCTTATCCGGACCACCAACCGTTCTGATCTGGACCACCAGCCGTTCTGATCTGGACCACCAGCCGTTCCGGTCTGGACAACCAGCCGTTCTGATCCGGACCACCAGCCGTTCCGGTCTGGACAACCAGCTGTTCTTATCCGGACCACCAGCCGTACTGATCTGGACAACCAGCTGTTCTGATCTGGACCACCAGCTGTTCTTATCCGGACCACCAGCCGTACTGATCTGGACAACCAGCTGTTCTGATCTGGACCACCAGCTGTTCTGATCTGGACCACCAGCCGTTCTGGTCTGGACGATCAGATATTCTGATCTGTACCACCAACTGTTCTGATCCGGACCACCAGCTGTTCTGATCTGGACCACCAGCTGTTCTGATCTGGACCACCAGCTGTTCTTATCCGGACCACCAGCCGTACTGATCTGGACAACCAGTTGTTCTGATCTGGACCACCAGCTGTTCTTATCCGGACCACCAGCCGTACTGATCTGGACAACCAGCCGTTCTGATCCGGACCACCAGCTGTTCTGATCTGGACAACCAGCCGTTCTGATCTGGACCACCAGCTGTTCTTATCCGGACCACCAGCTGTTCTGATCTGGACCACCAGCCGTTCCGATCTGGACCACCAGCTGTTCTGATCCGGACCACCAGCTGTTCTGATCCGGACCACCAGCTGTTCTGATCCGGACCACCAGCTGTTCTGATCCGGACCACCAGCTGTTCTGATCTGGACCACCAGCTCTTCCGATCTGGACCACCAGCCGTTCTGGTCTGGACCATCAGATATTCTGATCTGTATCACCAACTGTTCTGATCCGGACCACCAGCTGTTCTGATCTGATCTGCACCACCAGCCGTTCCGGTCCGGACCACCAGCTGTTCTGATCTGATCTGGACCACCAGCCTTTCCGGTCCGGACCACCAGCCGTTCTGGTCTGGAACATCAGATATTCTGATCTGTACCACCAGCTGTTCTGATCTGGACCACCAGCTGTTCTGATCCGGGCCACCAGCTGTTCTGATCTGGACCACCAGCTGTTCCGATCTGGACCACCAGCCGTTCTGATCCGGACCACCAGCTGTTCTGATCCGGACCACCAGCTGTTCTGATCTGGACCACCAGCTGTTCTTATCCAGACCACCAGCCGTACTGATCTGGACCACCAGCCGTTCCGGTCGTGACCACCAGCCGTTCTGGTCTGGAACATCAGATATTCTGATCTGTACCACCAGCTGTTCTGATCTGGACCACCAGCCGTTCTGATCTGGACCACCAGCCGTTCTGATCTGGACCACCAGCCGTTCTGATCTGGACCACCAGCCGTTCCGGTCTGGACAACCAGCTGTTCTGATCTGGACCACCAGCTGTTCTGATCTGGACCACCAGCCGTTCTGATCTGGACCACCAGCCGTTCTGGTCTGGACCATCAGATATTCTGATCTGTACCACCAACTGTTCTGATCCGGACCACCAGCTGTTCTGATCTGGACCACCAGCCGTACTGATCTGGACAACCAGCTGTTCTGATCTGGACCACCAGCCGTTCTGGTCTGGACCATCAGATATTCTGATCCAGACCACCAGCTGTTCTGATCCGGACCACCAGCTGTTCTGATCTGGACAACCAGCTGTTCTGATCCGGACCACCAGCCGTACTGATCTGGACAACCAGCTGTTCTGATCCGGACCACCAGCTGTTCTGATCTGGACCACCAGCTGTTCCGATCTGGACCACCAGCCGTTCTGATCTGGACCACCAGCTGTTCTGATCCGGACCACCAGCTGTTCTGATCTGGACCACCAGCTGTTCTGATCTGGACCACCAGCCTTCCGGTCCGGACCACCAGCCGTTCTGATCTGGACCACCAGCCGTTCTGATCTGGACCACCAGCCGTTCTGATCTGGACCACCAGCTGTTCTGATCTGGACCACCAGCTGTTCTGATCTGGACCACCAGCCGTTCTGATCTGGACCACCAGCTGTTCTGATCTGGACCACCAGCCTTCTGGTCCGGACCACCAGCCGTTCTGATCTGGACCACCAGCTGTTCTGATCTGATCTGGACCACCAGCCTTTCCGGTCCGGACCACCAGCCGTTCTGGTCTGGAACATCAGATATTCTGATCTGTACCACCAGCTGTTCTGATCTGGACCACCAGCTGTTCTGATCCGGGCCACCAGCTGTTCTGATCTGGACCACCAGCTGTTCCGATCTGGACCACCAGCCGTTCTGATCCGGACCACCAGCCGTTCTGATCCGGACCACCAGCTGTTCTGATCTGGACCACCAGCTGTTCTTATCCGGACCACCAGCCGTACTGATCTGGACCACCAGCTGTTCTGATCTGATCTGGACCACCAGCCGTTCTGATCTGGACCACCAGCCTTCCGGTCCGGACCACCAGCCGTTCTGATCTGGACCACCAGCTGTTCTGATCTGATCTGGACCACCAGCCTTTCCGGTCCGGACCACCAGCCGTTCTGGTCTGGAACATCAGATATTCTGATCTGTACCACCAGCTGTTCTGATCTGGACCACCAGCTGTTCTGATCCGGGCCACCAGCTCTTCTGATCTGGACCACCAGCTGTTCCGATCTGGACCACCAGCCGTTCTGATCCGGACCACCAGCTGTTCTGATCCGGACCACCAGCTGTTCTGATCTGGACCACCAGCTGTTCTGATCTGATCTGGACCACCAGCCGTTCCGGTCGTGACCACCAGCCGTTCTGGTCTGGAACATCAGATATTCTGATCTGTACCACCAGCTGTTCTGATCCGGACCACCAGCTGTTCTGATCTGGACCACCAGCCTTCCGGTCCGGACCACCAGCCGTACTGATCTGGACCACCAGCCTTCCGGTCCGGACCACCAGCCGTTCTGGTCTGGAACATCAGATATTCTGATCTGTACCACCAGCTGTTCTGATCCGGACCACCAGCTGTTCTGATCTGGACCACCAGCCGTTCTGATCTGGACCACCAGCCGTTCTGATCTGGACCACCAGCTGTTCTGATCTGATCTGGACCACCAGCCTTTCCGGTCCGGACCACCAGCCGTTCTGGTCTGGAACATCAGATATTCTGATCTGTACCACCAGCTGTTCTGATCTGGACCACCAGCTGTTCTGATCCGGGCCACCAGCTGTTCTGATCTGGACCACCAGCTGTTCCGATCTGGACCACCAGCCGTTCTGATCCGGACCACCAGCCGTTCTGATCCGGACCACCAGCTGTTCTGATCTGGACCACCAGCTGTTCTTATCCGGACCACCAGCCGTACTGATCTGGACCACCAGCTGTTCTGATCTGATCTGGACCACCAGCCGTTCTGATCTGGACCACCAGCCTTCCGGTCCGGACCACCAGCCGTTCTGATCTGGACCACCAGCTGTTCTGATCTGATCTGGACCACCAGCCTTTCCGGTCCGGACCACCAGCCGTTCTGGTCTGGAACATCAGATATTCTGATCTGTACCACCAGCTGTTCTGATCTGGACCACCAGCTGTTCTGATCCGGGCCACCAGCTCTTCTGATCTGGACCACCAGCTGTTCCGATCTGGACCACCAGCCGTTCTGATCCGGACCACCAGCTGTTCTGATCCGGACCACCAGCTGTTCTGATCTGGACCACCAGCTGTTCTGATCTGATCTGGACCACCAGCCGTTCCGGTCGTGACCACCAGCCGTTCTGGTCTGGAACATCAGATATTCTGATCTGTACCACCAGCTGTTCTGATCCGGACCACCAGCTGTTCTGATCTGGACCACCAGCCTTCCGGTCCGGACCACCAGCTGTTCTGATCTGGACCACCAGCCTTCCGGTCCGGACCACCAGCCGTTCTGATCTGGACCACCAGCTGTTCTGATCTGATCTGCACCATATATATATATATAAAAAAAAAAAAAGCCCTTACTACAGTATTGAATTTCCCTTTATGGGATAAATAAAGTATTTTTCATTTCATTTCATCTGGACCACCAGCCGTTCCCGCCTGGAGGCCCCGCCCTCACCGTTTGTAAACAACGGCTCGTGACGTCCGGAGCTCAACGGTCAGCGGTTGTTTTTCGGGCCCGAATGAATCAGAACCGCCGGTTTTTATTCGTTATCGCGGTTTCAGAGACGCCGCCGCGGGTTCCTGACGTCTTTGCCGCAGTCCAGAGGCGTTTTCTCACCGGCACCGCCAGGTAGCCGCACATCCACGACACCTGGAATCCCTGACGCTCCACCGGGGCCGTTAACCGTTAACCTCCCGCCACAGCGATAACGAGTGTGCATGCATGTGTGCGTGCACGCCGGGCGCGTTAATTATGAATAGTCATCTTTATCCGCGGATCACGTGAGGCTCCAGATGTCTGTGCGACGGCTGACTGACAGAGAGCCGGCGGAGGCAGCCGACGGGGCTGCCGCCGTCACCGCCGCCGCCCCCCTCTGCTCGCTGCCTGCTCCAGAAAAACACGCATCGGACGCAAAAACGGAAATACATCCTAGCAGACGCGAGACATCCTGCTGGGAAAGCTGGATAAATCCGTCACAAGACAAGCTAGCGTTCCTACCGGGAGGCTAACGGTAACGGTAACTCTGTCGAAGCAACACGATCAAATTTAACGTTCAACCGCGTTCTGAGCCACTGAAAAAAGCCCACAAATGTCCTCGGTTTCATTATAAACACGGCGGACGTCACCTGTCGTGATGCAGGTTGATGGCAGCTTCCATCGGGGCTGAGGGCGGAGTGTTGTTGTCATCCACGGTTCTCCGGTTCTCTACTGCCGGTCGACCCTACATCGACCGACGCGCTATTGAAATGGCTACGGGCCGCTTCCGCTCGCTCTTATTTCTACGCGTCACGTGACTGTGTTTCGCACATCCGGTCAACGGTTGCCCCTGTTCTGCGCCCTCACTGGGTGGAATCTGATGTCCGTCAAACAGAGCCCGCCTCCCTCCCTCGCCTAACGGTCAATGGCCTGAGGGGTGTACTACGAGAAGCGAGTGAAGCGAGATTAGAGGGTTAGCGAGGCATATATATATATATATATATATATATATATATATATATATATATATATATGTCTATGTAGCGACTGGTGAAATAAATATAATTTACGAATTTACACGATCTGCAATTTTTTGCCAGCACTCCTCGCACCTACAGTGTTGCTTTTGGCCGTAAAAATTTCTTTGAAATCCTCATAGCCCTGCATTATTAAAACCTGCTCCTCCTGACTGAAATATACGGACCGCCATCTATCCATTTTATCCGGAAGAGGCGTCAAATGACGCGTCAAACGCCCCCTTTTATGTGAACGCGCACAGAGCAGAAAGCAGAAAGCCGCGGTTAACAAAGATAGTTGATAACCACCTTCGTGGTACCAGTTATCTCTGATGGAGAGTTTCAGGTTTGTTAAGCCAGCTCACCCAAAGAAAGCCTGGCTGTGTCGAACTTGCTTCGTAGTACACCCCTCAGGTCTGCGCGGTCACAGTCCGCATGCGCCAATAGCGCCGCCACCTTGAGAAGGTGTTGTTTTTGTTTTGTTTTTTTTTTTGGGGGGGGGGGCGTAATTGTTGGACAGCTGAGGGGTGTACTACGAAGCGAGATTAGAGGGTTAGCGAGGTATGTTGAGTCTAAAACCAGGATTTCCGGTACCACGAAGGTGGCTCTCTTTCAACCTGGCTAGATCACCATGGTAACTTACTCTTCAAACTTATCCTGGTCCGGAGCAGGTTATGTGCGGAGTTTAGGCTCAAATCGGCTCTAAAAAGCGCCGCCCTTTCACTTTCACCCAATCCTGTTGACTTTAGCGCCAGGATTGTGTAATGGAGGGAGAGTATTCAGAGACCGGACTGATCCGCTGGCTTCCCATGACCATATTCTCTATGAACGCTAGAGATTTCCAGCTGAGGGAATACGTTACATTTGTAATCTGTTAGAGCCAGATATTGGCAGCGCCACCAAACGCAGCCGTGCGCTCACAGTAGCGCAAACGGTGTGTGTTTATTTGCATTTCTTTGCCGCTGGAACCTACATGCATTCTGTTGGTGATGCAGAAAATCTGAGCCAGAATACTGGAATAAGGTACTTGCTCTTACTAAACTGCTGAATATGTTTGTAGTATTCCCTGGCCATCTGCCCACGCTTCAAATAAAAGAAGCGTTTTACTAAATCAGGTAACATAAATTAATAGTCCATTATATTGATAATCAGTGTGACGTGGAATTTCATGTGAAATGTTATAATATAATTCATTCATAAGATTCCCCAGGGTGATAGGGTACCTTTTAAAGTGGCCGGTGAGTGTGTATAACAGATAATATTAAATCTTAAATTAATTTCACATAGATTTAGCAAAAAACTAAAGTGATTTTCATTTATCATTCATAATGGGACAGTCAGACCTACATAATGTTTAAATCTGCTCCATTAAGTTTAAAGTTTAAGCGCTCTAAAAGAGGGAGGGAGATTAATTAAGGTTGTGAAATAAATATAGTGGTGAAATAAATATAATTTACGAATTTACACGATCTGCAAATTTTTTGCCAGCACTCCTCTCTGGCTTTATTCGCACCAACAGTATTGCTTTTGGCCCTAAAGATTTCTTTGAAATCCTCATAGCCCTGCATTATTAAAACCTGCTCCTCCTGACTGAAATATACGGACCGCCATCTATCCATTTGATCCGGAAGAGGCGTCAAATGACGCGTCAAACGCCCCCTTTTATGTGAACGTGCACAGAGCAGAAAGCCGCGGTTAACAAAGATAGTTGATAACCACCGTCGTGGTACCAGTTATCTCTGATCGCGAGTTTCAGGTTTGTTAAGCCAGCTCACCCAAAGAAAGCCTGGCTGTGTCGAACTTGCTTCGTAGTATACCCCTCAGGTCACTAAGGAAACGTTTACGCCCCAGTTTTAGATTCGCTAATTATTATTTAGCAGAGATAGTTGAACCTTACTGAAACAGGCATTATTTTGGAAAATAAAAATACAATTTGTGGAATCATCCTCATGAAAATAGAAATATGGGAAAAAAAAGAAAAAACTAAAAACAGCTCGGAACCAAGTATATTAGTCACTTGGTATTATACTATAGATAATGTAGAGCCTACCTGTTGTTGTGTTTGTATGCGACCCCAAATGCACGACAGACACAGAGGGATGGTTAAGGCACGAGGCCGAGTTTATTATGCGCCACAACAAAAGTCTGATGCTGAGACTGCAGTCACCTGCACCGAGGGTGCCCAGGACTGGGGAGCCGATAAGAAGTCCTGTCTTCTGCCCCTGAGAAAGTCACTGGAGGAAAGCTCACAAAGTTCAGTGAGACAATACTGTCAGAAATAATAACTCCACCAGAAATAATCCACGGGAAGTAAATCCACAGGAAGTATTCCACTGGAAAGTAATCCACAGGAAAAGTAATCCGCAAGGAAAGTAATCCTCAGAGAAAGTAATCCACAACTCAGACACAGGGAAGTGAGGGCGAGTACTCACAATGATGATGATCAAACAGACCCGGAGGAACGGTAAGAACTTGCACCTGAGCTCAGGAGTGCTCGAGTCTATATGTCCTCCAGGATGAGTAGATGAGCTCCAGGTGCGTGACGAGCGATGATCCTCAGGTGTGGAGAGGAGCGCGCCGCGCCCGCTCGCATCGCCGGGCGCGGAGTTCCCGGGCCGCGCGCTGGGACGTGCTGGGTGCGTCCGCCTGACAAGGTTGGGTCTGCTGCTCAGCGAGTGGAGTCCTAACACCTGTAGCTCTATAGGTGGGAGCAACCGGCCTTTGCGTAGTTTTGACGCGCGCATGTTCGTAACAAAAAATTAAATGTCGAGTTTTCCTTATATTTGGATATGCCAATCCATTTATTGCTGCATATTAGTCCAAAAATAATAACTGATCACATTCAAAAAGCAAACAAATATTAAATTCCAACCCATGGATAACAAAACCCAAAACCCATATTCACGGTCGAAAACTGTTTGCTCTCTCCTCCTGATTGCTCACCTGGCGTCAATCACGTCCAGGTTTAAATACCGTGACGCACAAACAAAAAGCAGAGCTCCACCTTCTGGACACAGAAGGCAAAACAAAAGATGTATTTGGCTCCAACAGATAAGATTAAATAAAAAACAATCTAATATAAAATCACACCATATCAATCATCTCAGTGGTGCTCAAACTGTGGTACCAGGGCCGGCTCTTGGCATAGGCAATATAGGCGGCTGCCTAGGGCGCCATCTGCTGGAGGGGCGCTGCCACGCCGCCAGTCCCCCTTGGTCTTGAGGGAAAATAATGATAAAATAATAATTTTCTATGCACACTGGCGCCCCCACTTAGTGTTTTTTGTTTAGAAAAAAAGTACATATTAACATTACGAATAAATAAACAGTGACATGTTCCTAAATTATGTGTGAGCATATGACGTTTGAACTGATCCATTCGTTTATTGAATGTGATTGGCTCAGCCACTCAGACTGCGACCGTTATTTTTCTGGCAAAAAAAGAAAAAAGCAAGGTAGAGGAGATGCTGAAAAGAAAAAAGCCACCAGAAAAACAGATGTGTGGAGCAGATAAACGTAGGGCAAAAAAGAAAAAAAAAAATCGAGGATGCGGCCAAATGCACAAAATTGCCAGATCTCTTCTCTGGTGGTGGAGCAGCCAGGCCAGGGATGACACGGGTCCGAGCAGCAGCACGGCCACAGCAGGTAAACAAGCACCTGTCTGCTGTAACACGGCGCTGTCATGATCTCAGACTGGAGACCAGAGTTGTCACAAGAACCAGTAATCTGAACGTGACCCAACCTGGTGGCCACAGCAGGTAAACAAGCACCTGTCTGCTGGAACACGGCGCTGTCATGATCTCAGACTGGAGACCAGAGTCGTCACAAGAACCAACACTACCAGTAATCTGAACAGGACCCAACCTGGTGGCCACAGCCACAGTTGAAGCCCAGAAACATGACGCGCCATGTGTCTCTCTCCGGTCAGTTGTCATGGCAACAAGACGCTCTGACGGTGGTGCGCATCTAGACCATAATACACCCATGGTTTGGAGCAGAGACAAAACAAACGTGTGTGAATATATAAACGGAGCTGAAGAATGAAACAGTAAGTTTACAGCAGTCAGTGGAAACAGCCTGAAAGTGAGTGAATGAGAACAACAGTTCTGTCATTGAACTACAAGCAGAATAATAATGACGACATCACTTCCTGTTTGTGTGGAGGCATATTTACCATTTTACCTCATGTTTCTGCGTGAGAAGTTGTTTAAGAGCAGCTTAGCCTAAAAACAAGTTTGATGTGTCAGTTGTTATAATTAGCCTATTGTTGTTGTTGTTATTATTATTATTATTAGGCCTATTATTATTATTATTTAATAAAGTAGCCCAATGATTTTAGAAGCACATGTGTTTTTTTCAGTTGTGGTATTGAATAGAGTATCAGGAATCATGGAAATCTGCTAGTATTGATATTGACTACGGAAATTCTGGTATTGTGACAACCCTACTTGAGACTTTGCATATAGTGTTTGTTTTTTGGGTGTGATCAGGGCACAGACAGAACATTAAAGAGGTGTAATCTCGCCTAGGGCACCAAATTGGGTAGAGCCAGCCCTGTGTGATACGCGGGGGGGGGGGGGGGGGGGGGGGGGGGGGGGGGACTTTCTTGGGACTTTCCACATTTTCACTTTTCTTTTTTTTTTTAATTAAAGGTGGAGTAGGTGTTGTTTGAAAAACGGTTCCAGCAATCCAACACAAGTGAGATTTTGAAAATATACACTCCCTCCCTCCTCCCAAAGGCTCCGCCTCCTCCTCTCTTCAGCCCACTCCTCAAAACCACACCTTCACACGATTCATGACTACATGAACCACAGGGAGGGAGGGAGGGGTGGGTGGGAGTGCATTGATATTTGATGGACGTATTATGCAGCCAATCAAAATAGTGATGATCACTTTTTTGATTGGTCAGAGATTTTCTCTGATTATACCCTCTAGACTGGACCAAAACGTTTCGTTTTTTTTGCAAACATTTTATTTCAGTGGGTGCAATGGGAATGTGAAAAGGTTTTCAGGCAATATTGTAAAAAGTGTTGCAAAAAAACAACACCAACCCCACCTTTAAATCAGAAACATACGATGCATTATAAATACGTTTCAAATGAAATTCAGCAAACAATAAATAACTACAATAAGGAATAAACATCTCTCCTGTGTGTTTAAAGCTAATTATGAAGGCATATGTGGCTATATTTTGAAACTGGTCATCATGGTGGTACTCAGAAAGCTGAACAGTTTCTCAGGTGGTATGCAGGATTAAAAGTTTAAGAACCGCTGATCTACCTGATACATCAACAGACAACGAGCTGCTTCAGCTCCAACAGCTGAGATTCACCTGAGATTCACCTGAGTCCAGCTTCTGCTGGTTGGCAGCTTCAGAAATGTATTTTAGGGGTCTATTTCAGGAGCTTTACATGATTTTATCTTCAGCTTTTTTTAAATTTACCATAGATTTTCCAAATTAAAATGACGCTTTAAGTCTTTCTTAACCCCCCCCAACCAAAAAAACAAAAAAAAAAAACTGAAAGACCTATTTATCACATGAAAATCATCCCCAGAGAACAAAGCAGCTCAGATGAGATATAGAAGTTTGAGAAACATTTATTGTTAAACTCTGTGAGGTGATCACCTAAAACCTAAACTGAAGACATTTACGGAGTCATCAATACAAGATAAAAGCGCTAAAAACAAAAAATTAACAAACATGAAAATACAGCAACACAATGAGATACATATCTTTTAAAATAATTCAAGATAAAACACCAGAAATCTGGTGGATGGGTGGGATTTTAAATCCACTCTCTTCACATGAAGCTTCTCAGTCATTTACGATCGAAGGAAAGTGTATAAATTAAAGTTCAGTCCTGTTTAATTTAGGATTAAGTTTAAGTGATTGCGCTCTTGTTTTCTCGTTCATAAACTTCACTGCTGAGATGCTTCAGTTTCTGAACTGCATCATTCTGTTATTTACTGATTTAGACACTGATTTATATAAATGAACTGTAGAAGTATCAACCATCTCAGCTCCGTTCGTTCGTTGGATCAACGGTGTGAATGTCTGAAACGTCCACCAGCGACCGTTGGACGTGTTTTATAGTTCGGTGATACGACAGTAACGACACATCTGTCCACTGTGACTGCGCTGCTCAGCGGTTTATCTTTACGTTTTACAAGCTGAAGAAGAGACGTCGAGGATGTCGAGCAGACAAAGAAAGAAAAGCAAGAAGGAAGCAGTTTAGGGTCTAAGTCTAACAATCACTGGGAGTAAAAATACAGATGTGTTTTTGTTTGGACCGTTCTTAAACCAGCCTCCCGTCTTCTCTCAGACGTGACACTGAGTATCGCTGCACTCATCCTCCTGCCGCTGGAATCCCTTCTTCTGTTTCTCCACCATCTCCGCGTAAAGGCCGCCGGCCACCTCCATCAGCTGGAAATGGCTTCCCTCCTCCTTCACCGTCCCGTTGTCCAGGACGATGATGTGATGAGCCTTCTCCACCACACTCATCTTGCTAGATATCATGAGCACTGAGCGGCTCTTCGCCAGAGTCATCAGCGCCTGGCGGACCTGAGGAGAACCATTAAGAGTTATACGAAGGAAGGCTCTGAGCAGAAGGCTTGGTCTTTCTAGAATCTCCTACCTGGTATTCGTTCTCTGTGTCCAGATCACTGGTGGCGTTGTCCAGGATCAGGATTTTAGGATCTCTGATTAAAGCTCTGGCGATGGCGATGCGCTGCTTCTGGCCTCCAGACACCTGGCCTCCTTTCTCCCCGGCGTCTGAACAACAGAAGAAGAAACCGTCACCCTCTGATGATTGAGACAAACTCCTGAGGACACCACGACTCATTCAGTCCTACTGGATTCAGCAGAACTCAGAAAGTTGCCTTCACTTGAGCTCAACTCAGACAACATGACATCACTGCTGCATCTTCTAGACCAGCCTTTCTCAACCGGGGTGTCGTCAAAAAAATGACCTATTCTGACATTTCATATACAGTGGTACCTCTACTTACGAACATCTCTACATAAGAAATTTTCAGGTTACGAAACGCCTCAACAGGAAAATATTGCCTCTAGTTACGAAAGAAATTTCAGGATATGAAAGGCAGAAATCCAGTAGCGCTGCTACTCGCAGCTCCCAGAGTTTACTGAACGTAAACATAGCTGTCGGCTCTGTATCTCGGTTTGAAAGCGGTGCGTCCGAGCTGCTCTGCCATTGGCTATCGCTTAGCATCTTCCTAGCATCCCATTGGCTATCGGCTAGCATCTTCCTGGCATCCCATTGGCTAGGAGGGCCCTTGTCTGTATGAGCGTAACCCAGCAACCCAGGTAAACAAACAATTTTTACCTCGGCCAAGGAGGTTATAATTTTTTTTTTTTTTATCTGTCTGTCTTTGTTCAAGATAACTCTAAAAGTTATGGATGGATTTAGATGAAATTTTCAGGAGTTGTCAGAAATGTGAAAAGGAAGAACTGATTTCATTTTGGGTGTGATCCAGAAGAAATCCTGGATTCTGGATCACTTTCAAATTTTCGATAATTGTGTTTAGTGGAGGTCTGCGCTCTCTGAGTGCTTTTCTAGTTCTAACATATATTTCTTACAGGTTTCATGTCATTTATAATTTATAAAAATAATAATATTTGAATTTTGGGGGGCTTGGAACGGATTTACATGGAAAACACGTCTCTACTTAAGACATTTTCAGGTTAAGAAACTACTTCCAGAACTAATTAATTTTGTAAGTAGAGGTAGAACCGTATAAATATATGAATGCATACATAAATACATACTTTTTGCCTATGAATGAATGAATGAATAAATAAATAAGATACATAATTGGACATGAAATGAATAATAAAAATATGTCTCACATGCCCATTTCCCAATGTTAACAACGTCAGTACGGGGTCAGCGTAAGGTCAACGTGACTGCCCAGTTAGCTTATGTCGTGATATCATTTAACCTCTGGAGTTTTATTTCACAGATAGCAAAGAGAACTTTTTAACAGCATCATGGATGGTTTTCTAAAAAGAAAAGCCCCACAGGAACAGAACATCACAGAGGAGCCGACTTCTTCATCAAGCCTTCATCCACCAGCTCTGAATCTGCTCCATAGGTACCAAAGCTAGCTGCTAGCGATAAGGCTAAAAAGAGGCAATACAAGGATGATGGATGGAAGCAAGCACATCACGGATGAAAAGAAGCTTTCCTGCTGAGGCCTACTCTGGTGCAGTTATCCTGTTCAGGTTATTTAAACTAAATAAACAGGACGTATGCATTTACAGTCGGAGCGATGCAGTGTGGCTTTGGATTATATTTTACTCTGGGGTGTCGTGAGATTTTATTCACTTTTGAAAGGTGTCGTGACTGAAAAAAGGTTGAGAAAGGCTGGTTTAGATGAATAAAAAAGAGGTGACTCACACAACATGTCCTTGATCAGAGGCACATGTTGTGGGATTCACAAAAAAAACCTCAGCACAAGCATGCATAGACAAAATAGATGAAGGTCAGATCACAACTATCACCTCCTGCACCTGATCAATATCTAACTGAATCTAACTGGACAGGAACCGTCCTGTAACAGCAGACCCGACCGACCAAAGATGGTTCAGAGTTAATAACACACTGAAGGATCATAAAAGATCACTGACAATTAGAAAATAATCAAAGCGGCTCTTTCTGGCTTTCAGCATTAAACTGAGCAGCTCACGACAACATTCCCATGATGCTCTCTGGGACAGACCTGTGTCGTATCCGTTGGGCAGCTCCATGATGAAGCTGTGGGCGCTGGCCTGGCGGGCCGCCCTAAACATCTCCTCATCTGAGGCATCTTCGTAGCCGTACTTGATGTTCTCGCGTACAGAGCGAGCGAACAGCACACAATCCTGACTGACCACAGCGACCTGGCGGCGAACAGGAGGAAACATCAGCTGTTTGTTTTAAAATAACAGCTAAAAAAGGACCTGATTCAGATTTAAACGTGTTTTAGTCCAGTGAAATACGGTCATTATCTGTTCTTTTCCCAGGTTTCAACATTATATTAAAGGGACATTGAGCTTTAGGATACAATCTACTCGTATTTTATCCCACGATGCATTTATCCAAGCATCTCTGGCCCCGCCCACCTGGTCGTGCAGGAACTGGTCATCGTAGCTGTGCAGCGGTTTCCCGTCCAGCAGGATCTCCCCTGACTGAGGCTGGTAAAACCTCTCCAGCAGCCTGACGCAGGTGGACTTCCCCGATCTGTTGAGACCCACGATGGCGGTGATCTGGCCCGGCTTCACCTGCAGAGACACGCCCTGGTGGGAGGGGCGGGGGCGGGGCACGTCAGAATACAGCGTACGTACGTAAATGCAGCACGTGGGCAGGAGGAGCGTCACGTACCTTAAGGACGAGGCTGCTTTCATCCGTCTTCCCGGGATAGGAAAACATCACGTTTTTGAACTCAATGTGACCGTTGAAGCTGTCGGGGGCCAGACTGCCCGGAGGGGGCCCCCGAGGTTCCCGGTCCAGGTACTCAAAGATCTTCTCAGAGGCGCCGATGGCCTTCTTCACCTCTGGGTAATAGCGCATGACGGCCTGGGAGAGAAGCAGCAGGTGAAGTCAGGAGAAGCTTAAATAATCAGCTCTTCGGTTCGTAGCTCACCTCCACGGCAGAAGCAAACTGCAGCTCGTAGAGAACGTATGAAACCAGGTCTCCGCTGCTGACCGCCTTCCTGGTCACCAGCGTCCCTCCATAATACAGTATACATATTTTCAGGGCCAGAGTGGTCATCTGTGAAAACACGGAAACAGCCATCAGCAACCGCTTTGGTCCCGGTTCCAAATCACATCTGTAAACTGTCAGTTCGCTCTAACAGCAGCTAACAGCAGCTAACAGCAGCTAACAGCGGTAACTGGCGGGACAGTGGCTCCACCTGGCGTCTACATCAAATCAGGTCCCACAACAGGTCTGGGATCAGTTTCACCGTCACCTCTCCAGTCTTCGTGGAAATTAGCCTCCGCTGGCAGCTTTCTCTGCAAACACAGCTGAAGCACAGTAGAGAGGGAGGGGGAGGGACCACGCAAGCTAGTCCACCCTTTACTCATAATATTGCTTTTTAAAAAACTTGCATATTTAAATTGTCATAAACTTATTACTAGAGCTGGGCAACGATTAAAATTTTTAATCACGATTAATCGCATGATTTCCCTGATTAATCACGATTGTATACGGAAAATCAAATAATGAATTCAAAAGTAGTGTAAAGGTCACTTTTATTTAAATTTTCTGCTGCCATATGAACTAAAGTGCCATAACATTTGTTGTTCAAACACTTTTAACATCAACACTTGTCAGTAACACATATTTAGTGTAAATCTCATCTTAAAAAATGTCAACTAAAATAAAGCTAATTGCCATTTCCAGGGCATCAATGTCATCCTGTTTTTATATATATAAAAAAAAAGTCTACCAACAAAATCCTAACAATCTAGAGGGCACAATCATAACGTTGAAACATATTTTTTTTTATTAAAAAAAAAAAAAAAGAGAGAGAGAGCCCTTACTACATTGAATTTCCCTTTATGGGATAAATAAAGTATTTTTCATTTCATTTCATTTCATTTCATTTCATTAATTTCTGAGGTAACAGCAGAAACTTTTAACAAGGAGTTCAACTTGGCAGTTGTTACAAATAACCTTGTTTCAGTTTTTTTTTCAGACAGAATTGTTAATATTGCTACCTGAGTTGCTACCCGAACTGTAAAGTTCACTAATTTTTACCGTTCTCCATGTCTGTTTCAGCTTTTCCGCATGTTTACCTGCCAATTATCTTCCGGTTCTGCAGCCGCCAGAAACAGACTTTTCAAATTAAAAGCATGTGAGCAACATGCGTTATCGGACGATAAAATAAATGTCGGCGTTAATAAATTAATGAGTTAACGAGATAATAATGCTTTAATTTACCCAGTCCAAAAAAAAAATATATCTTGCATATTTTAATTGTCATAAACTTATTATTCTATACCAGTGATTCCCAAAGTGTGGGCCCCGACCCCCTGGTGGGCCGTCGTGGTACTGCAGGTGGGCTGTGAGAGGTCATTTAAATTATGTTATGTTTTAAATTCTCAATCTTTTTTAAATATGTTTTTAAATATTGTAAAATATTCATGACATGATTTAAAAAAAAAAAACATTAAGAAGTAATATAACAAACCAGTTAAGTTTTATGCTACTGTCATCTTAACGTAATATGACAGCTGTGACCTTATTTGTTGACCCTATTTGTAGCTTCTAATCCTATATGTTGATTACAGTTGTGATTAAAGGTTTCGGTGGGCCGTAGAGATTTTTCACATTGGTATTCTGAAGTTTGGGAATGTCTGTTCTATAGTATAGTGGGCGGGGCCAGAGGGGTTGACAGACGAGTGGTGTGCCATCTTAAACTAATCTGAAACTTGAAAACAGCTGTGCAACAACCACTGGGTCTCCAGAGGTCTCTAAAGCGGTTTTAGGATTCATCACTACCGCACACAGCGAAGAGCTCAGAAATGAATGGAAATCATTTACAGTGTGAACTTACGCTGTTAGCCCAGGTAGAAGCGGCGTAAGCTACCGCCTCTTTTCTGTTGAGGGAGTACGTGTGATCCAGCCGCTTCCTGTACTTCTCTGTCTCTCCATCCTCGTTGGCAAAACTTCTCACCGTCTTCATGTTGGAGAAGGTCTCCGTGGCGACCTGGTTGGCCTTAGCCAGCGACTCCTGAACCTTCACAGCAATAGTCTAACACACGGACAGTCACGACAAGTGGACTGAATTTAATCACGGGACGATCTTACGTGGTACACAACGAAATAAAAACCACCTCTGATTTGTTATCTGATCAACAAGGTGGATCATTCAGAGAAGGTCACCTGGTAGAAGTGTCCGGTGACTTCTGGGATGACCCAGATGATGGGAAGCCCCATACAGGTGAGCAGGGTCATCTTCCAAGACTGGCTCACCATGAAGAACAGGAGGAAGCCGAAACGCGCCGTGTACCACATGACCAGACTCAGCTTCTCGCTCAGTGCCTCGCTCATGTCGTTGGTGTCCGTGGTGATGCGGGACACGAGTTCACCTGAGGTGAAAGTTGTGCATCAGCCAAGGGGGTTTAGGTTTAGAGCGTAATGATTTTATCGATTCTGCGATACATATCGATATTTTATCGAGTATCGATTTTTCAGCCACGGGTATCGATATTCTAAGCTTCTTTCTAAACCCCCATCCACTCTGGCTGACACCACCTCCATCTTTAAAACTAAACTGAAAACATTTGTGTTGAGTAAAGCCTCCAGTTACTCAACATTAAGCCCCTACACACTAAACTATAGTGTGTAGGGGCTAATAGTTATAGCTACAGTTAGTCTAAACTATAGTGTGTAGGGGCTAATAGTTATAGCTACAGTTAGTCTAAACTATAGTGTGTAGGGGCTAATAGTTATAGCCACAGCAAGTCTAAACTATAGTGTGTTGGGCTAATAGTTATAGCTACAGTTAGTCTAGTGTGTAGGGGCTAATAGTTATAGCTACAGTTAGTCTAAACTATAGTGTGTAGGGGCTAATAGTTATAGCTACAGTTAGTCTAAACTATATTGTGTAAGGGCTAATAGTTTAGCTACAGTTAGTCTAAACTATAGTGTGTAGGGCTAATAGTTATAGCTACAGTTAGTCTAAACTATAGTGTGTAGGGGCTAATAGTTATAGCTACAGTTAGTCTAAACTATAGTGTGTAGGGGCTAATAGTTATAGCTACAGTTAGTCTAAACTATAGTGTGTGGGGCTAATAGTTATAGCTACAGTTAGTCTAGTGTGTAGGGGCTAATAGTTATAGCTACAGTTAGTCTAAACTATAGTGTGTAGGGGCTAATAGTTATAGCTACAGTTAGTCTAAACTATAGTGTGTAGATGCTAATAGTTATAGCTACAGTTAGTCTAAACTATAGTGTGTAGATGCTAATAGTTATAGCTACAGTTAGTCTAAACTATAGTGTGTAGGGGCTAATAGTTATAGCTACAGTTAGTCTAAACTATAGTGTGTAGGGGCTAATAGTTATAGCTACAGTTAGTCTAAACTATAGTGTGTAGGGCTAATAGTTATAGCTACAGTTAGTCTAAACTATAGTGTGTAGGGGCTAATAGTTATAGCTACAGTTAGTCTAAACTATAGTGTGTAGGGGCTAATAGTTATAGCTACAGTTAGTCTAAACTATAGTGTGTAGGGGCTAATAGTTATAGCTACAGTTAGTCTAAACTATAGTGTGTAGGGGCTAATAGTTATAGCTACAGTTAGTCTAAACTATAGTGTGTAGGGGCTAATAGTTATAGCTACAGTTAGTCTAAACTATAGTGTGTAGGGCTAATAGTTATAGCTACAGTTAGTCTAAACTATAGTGTGTAGGGGCTAATAGTTATAGCTACAGTTAGTCTAACTATAGTGTGTAGGGCTAATAGTTATAGCTACAGTTAGTCTAAACTATAGTGTGTAGATGCTAATAGTTATAGCTACAGTTAGTCTAAACTATAGTGTGTAGGGGCTAATAGTTATAGCTACAGTTAGTCTAAACTATAGTGTGTAGTAGGGGCTAATAGTTATAGCTACAGTTAGTCTAAACTATAGTGTGTAGATGCTAATAGTTATAGCTACAGTTAGTCTAAACTATAGTGTGTAGGGGCTAATAGTTATAGCTACAGTTAGTCTAAACTATATAGTGTGTAGGGGCTAATAGTTATAGCTACAGTTAGTCTAAACTATAGTGTGTAGGGCTAATAGTTATAGCTACAGTTAGTCTAAACTATAGTGTGTAGGGGCTAATAGTTATAGCTACAGTTAGTCTAAACTATAGTGTGTAGGGGCTAATAGTTATAGCTACACAGTTAGTCTAAACTATAGTGTGTAGATGCTAATAGTTATAGCTACAGTTAGTCTAAACTATAGTGTGTAGGGGCTAATAGTTATAGCTACAGTTAGTCTAAACTATAGTGTGTAGGGGGCTAATAGTTATAGCTACAGTTAGTCTAAACTATAATGTGTAGGGGCTAATAGTTATAGCTACAGTTAGTCTAAACTATAGTGTGTAGGGGCTAATAGTTATAGCTACAGTTAGTCTAAACTATAGTGTGTAGGGGCTAATAGTTATAGCTACAGTTAGTCTAAACTATAGTGTGTAGGGGCTAATAGTTATAGCTACAGTTAGTCTAAACTATAGTGTGTAGGGGCTAATAGTTATAGCTACAGTTAGTCTAAACTATAGTGTGTAGGGGCTAATAGTTATAGCTACAGTTAGTCTAAACTATAGTGTGTAGGGCTAATAGTTATAGCTACAGTTAGTCTAAACTATAGTGTGTAGGGGCTAATAGTTATAGCTACAGTTAGTCTAAACTATAGTGTGTAGGGGCTAATAGTTATAGCTACAGTTAGTCTAAACTATAGTGTGTAGGGGCTAATAGTTATAGCTACGGTTAGTCTAAACTATAGTGTGTAGGGGCTAATAGTTATAGCTACAGTTAGTCTAAACTATAGTGTGTAGGGCTAATAGTTTAGCTACAGTTAGTCTAAACTATGTGTAGGGGCTAATAGTTATAGCTACAGTTAGTCTAAACTATAGTGTGTAGGGGCTAATAGTTATAGCTACGGTTAGTCTAAACTATAGTGTGTAGGGGCTAATAGTTATAGCTACAGTTAGTCTAAACTATAGTGTGTAGGGGCTAATAGTTATAGCTACAGTTAGTCTAAACTATAGTGTGTAGGGGCTAATAGTTTATAGCTACAGTTAGTCTAAACTATAGTGTGTAGATGCTAATAGTTATAGCTACAGTTAGTCTAAACTATAGTGTGTAGGGGCTAATAGTTATAGCTACAGTTAGTCTAAACTATAGTGTGTAGGGGCTAATAGTTTATAGCTACAGTTAGTCTAAACTATAGTGTGTGTAGGGCTAATAGTTATAGCTACAGTTAGTCTAAACTATAGTGTGTAGGGGCTAATAGTTATAGCTACAGTTAGTCTAAACTATAGTGTGTAGGGGCTAATAGTTATAGCTACAGTTAGTCTAAACTATAGTGTGTAGGGGCTAATAGTTATAGCTACAGTTAGTCTAAACTATAGTGTGTAGATGCTAATAGTTATAGCTTACAGTTAGTCTAAACTATAGTGTGTAGATGCTAATAGTTATAGCTACAGTTAGTCTAAACTATAGTGTGTAGGGGCTAATAGTTATAGCTACAGTTAGTCTAAACTATAGTGTGTAGGGGCTAATAGTTATAGCTACAGTTAGTCTAAACTATAGTGTGTAGGGGCTAATAGTTATAGCTACAGTTAGTCTAAACTATAGTGTGTAGATGGCTAATAGTTTATAGCTACAGTTAGTCTAAACTATAGTGTGTAGGGGCTAATAGTTATAGCTACAGTTAGTCTAAACTATAGTGTAGTAGGGCTAATAGTTATAGCTACAGTTAGTCTAAACTATAGTGTGTAGATGGCTAATAGTTATAGCTACAGTTAGTCTAAACTATAGTGTGTAGGGCTAATAGTTATAGCTACAGTTAGTCTAAACTATAGTGTGTGTAGGCTAATAGTTATAGCTACAGTTAGTCTAAACTATAGTGTGTAGATGCTAATAGTTATAGCTACAGTTAGTCTAAACTATAGTGTGTAGGGGCTAATAGTTATAGCTACAGTTAGTCTAAACTATAGTGTGTAGGGGCTAATAGTTATAGCTACAGTTAGTCTAAACTATAGTGTGTAGGGCTAATAGTTATAGCTACAGTTAGTCTAAACTATAGTGTGTAGATGGCTAATAGTTATAGCTACAGTTAGTCTAAACTATAGTGTGTAGGGGCTAATAGTTATAGCTACAGTTAGTCTAAACTATAGTGTGTAGGGGCTAATAGTTATAGCTACAGTTAGTCTAAACTATAGTGTGTAGGGGCTAATAGTTATAGCTACAGTTAGTCTAAACTATAGTGTGTAGGGGCTAATAGTTATAGCTACAGTTAGTCTAAACTATAGTGTGTAGGGGCTAATAGTTATAGCTACAGTTAGTCTAAACTATAGTGTGTAGGGGCTAATAGTTATAGCTACAGTTAGTCTAAGTGTGTAGGGGCTAATAGTTATAGCTACAGTTAGTCTAAACTATAGTGTGTAGGGGCTAATAGTTATAGCTACAGTTAGTCTAAACTATAGTGTGTAGGGGCTAATAGTTATAGCTACAGTTAGTCTAAACTATAGTGTGTAGGGGCTAATAGTTATAGCTACAGTTAGTCTAAACTATAGTGTGTAGGGGCTAATAGTTATAGCTACAGTTAGTCTAAACTATAGTGTGTAGGGGCTAATAGTTATAGCTACAGTTAGTCTAAACTATAGTGTGTAGGGCTAATAGTTATAGCTACAGTTAGTCTAAACTATAGTGTGTAGGGGCTAATAGTTATAGCTACAGTTAGTCTAAACTATAGTGTGTAGGGGCTAATAGTTATAGCTACAGTTAGTCTAAACTATAGTGTGTAGGGGCTAATAGTTATAGCTACAGTTAGTCTAAACTATAGTGTGTGTAGGGCTAATAGTTATAGCTACAGTTAGTCTAAACTATAGTGTGTAGGGGCTAATAGTTATAGCTACAGTTAGTCTAAACTATAGTGTGTAGGGGCTAATAGTTATAGCTACAGTTAGTCTAAACTATAGTGTGTAGGGGCTAATAGTTATAGCTACAGTTAGTCTAAACTATAGTGTGTAGATGGCTAATAGTTATAGCTACAGTTAGTCTAAACTATAGTGTGTAGGGGCTAATAGTTTATAGCTACAGTTAGTCTAAACTATAGTGTGTAGGGGCTAATAGTTATAGCTATAGTTAGTCTAAACTATAGTGTGTAGATGCTAATAGTTATAGCTACAGTTAGTCTAAACTATAGTGTGTAGTGGCTAATAGTTATAGCTACAGTTAGTCTAAACTATAGTGTGTAGGGTCTAATAGTTATAGCTACAGTTAGTCTAAACTATAGTGTGTAGGGGCTAATAGTTATAGCTACAGTTAGTCTAAACTATAGTGTGTAGGGGCTAATAGTTATAGCTACAGTTAGTCTAAACTATAGTGTGTAGGGGCTAATAGTTATAGCTACAGTTAGTCTAAAATAGTGTGTAGATGGCTAATAGTTATAGCTACAGTTAGTCTAAACTATAGTGTGTAGATGCTAATAGTTATAGCTACAGTTAGTCTAAACTATAGTGTGTAGGGGCTAATAGTTATAGCTACAGTTAGTCTAAACTATAGTGTGTAGGGCTAATAGTTATAGCTACAGTTAGTCTAAACTATAGTGTGTGTAGGGGCTAATAGTTATAGCTACAGTTAGTCTAAACTATAGTGTGTAGGGGCTAATAGTTATAGCTACAGTTAGTCTAAACTATAGTGTGTAGGGGCTAATAGTTATAGCTACAGTTAGTCTAAACTATAGTGTGTAGGGGCTAATAGTTATAGCTACAGTTAGTCTAAACTATAGTGTGTAGATGCTAATAGTTATAGCTACAGTTAGTCTAAACTATAGTGTGTAGGGCTAATAGTTATAGCTACAGTTAGTCTAAACTATAGTGTGTGTAGGGGCTAATAGTTATAGCTACAGTTAGTCTAAACTATAGTGTGTAGGGGCTAATAGTTATAGCTACAGTTAGTCTAAACTATAGTGTGTAGGGCTAATAGTTATAGCTACAGTTAGTCTAAACTATAGTGTGTAGGGGCTAATAGTTATAGCTACAGTTAGTCTAAACTATAGTGTGTAGGGGCTAATAGTTATAGCTACAGTTAGTCTAAACTATAGTGTGTAGGGGCTAATAGTTATAGCTACAGTTAGTCTAAACTATAGTGTGTGGGGCTAATAGTTATAGCTACAGTTAGTCTAGTGTGTAGGGGCTAATAGTTATAGCTACAGTTAGTCTAAACTATAGTGTGTAGGGGCTAATAGTTATAGCTACAGTTAGTCTAAACTATAGTGTGTAGGGGCTAATAGTTATAGCTACAGTTAGTCTAAACTATAGTGTGTAGGGGCTAATAGTTATAGCTACAGTTAGTCTAAACTATAGTGTGTAGGGGCTAATAGTTATAGCTACAGTTAGTCTAAACTATAGTGTGTAGGGGCTACTAGTTATAGCTACAGTTAGTCTAAACTATAGTGTGTAGGGGCTAATAGTTATAGCTACAGTTAGTCTAAACTATAGTGTGTAGGGGCTAATAGTTATAGCTACAGTTAGTCTAAACTATAGTGTGTAGGGGCTAATAGTTATAGCTACAGTTAGTCTAAACTATAGTGTGTAGGGGCTAATAGTTATAGCTACAGTTAGTCTAAACTATAGTGTGTAGGGGCTAATAGTTATAGCTACAGTTAGTCTAAACTATAGTGTGTAGGGGCTAATAGTTATAGCTACAGTTAGTCTAAACTATAGTGTGTAGGGGCTAATAGTTATAGCTACAGTTAGTCTAAACTATAGTGTGTAGGGGCTACTAGTTATAGCTACAGTTAGTCTAAACTATAGTGTGTAGATGCTAAGTTATAGCTACAGTTAGTCTAAACTATAGTGTGTAGGCTAATAGTTATAGCTACAGTTAGTCTAAACTATAGTGTGTAGGGCTAATAGTTATAGCTACAGTTAGTCTAAACTATAGTGTGTAGGGGCTAATAGTTATAGCTACAGTTAGTCTAAAACTATAGTGTGTAGGGCTAATAGTTATAGCTACAGTTAGTCGAAACTATAGTGTGTAGATGCTAATAGTTATAGCTACAGTTAGTCTAAACTATAGTGTGTAGGGGCTAATAGTTATAGCTACAGTTAGTCTAAACTATAGTGTGTAGGGGCTAATAGTTATAGCTACAGTTAGTCTAAACTATAGTGTGTAGGGGCTAATAGTTATAGCTACAGTTAGTCTAAACTATAGTGTGTAGGCGCTAATAGTTATAGCTACAGTTAGTCTAGACTATAGTGTGTAGGGGCTAATAGTTATAGCTACAGTTAGTCTAAACTATAGTGTGTAGGGGCTAATAGTTATAGCTACAGTTAGTCTAAACTATAGTGTGTAGGGGCTAATAGTTATAGCTACAGTTAGTCTAAACTATAGTGTGTAGGGGCTAATAGTTATAGCTACAGTTAGTCTAAACTATAATGTGTAAGGGCTAATAGTTATAGCTACAGTTAGTCTAAACTATAGTGTGTAGGGGCTAATAGTTATAGCTACAGTTAGTCTAAACTATTGTGTGTAGGGGCTACTAGGTATAGCTACAGTTAGTCTAAACTATAGTGTGTAGGGGCTACTAGTTATAGCTACAGTTAGTCTGAACTATAGTGTGTAGGGGCTAATAGTTATAGCTACAGTTAGTCTAAACTTTAGTGTGTAGGGGCTAATAGTTATAGCTACAGTTAGTCTAAACTATAGTGTGTAGGGGCTAATAGTTATAGCTACGGTTAGTCTAAACTATAGTATGTAGGGGCTAATAGTTATAGCTACAGTTAATCTAAACTATAGTGTGTAGGGGCCAGAGCATGTGAGCGGAGTGGAGCGGCGATAATTTCCGCTCCTCGCTCACAAAGGTTGTCACCGCTCCGCTCTTCCCTCAAAGTCGCAAAACGCCGCTCCACCCATAACCGCTCAGCGCTCCAGTAACACTGAACCCCGCTCCGCTCCGCGCTCCGCTCCAAAAATGTTTGCATGCATATAAAATGTACATGTTTACCTGCCGGGCATACACTGTGCGATATTTTAAATCGTTTGAATCAGCCCTATCTCACACTGCACGACTAGATCGCTGAGTTCAGAAGTTCGCAGCCCACGAGTGATGCTCTCACACTGTAGGGCCCGATGCTCTGATGCGACTTGACTGCTGACACTATACGTTCATAACGCACCTAAGGGTGCGTTCGAAATGAGCCAGGCCTGCGCAGAATCGATCACCGGCGGTCGGCGCACAATGCAGATAAGAACACGTTTCATGCAACAGGAGGATCACTTTTATTTTAACTTCAATCAGCGATCGAGGACACTTTATCTAAGAACGTGGTCTGCAAACTAGGTGATCTAACAGGAAGTAAGTGTCTCCTCCTGTATGTGCTGGAAACTGTCCGACGTGACTGCAGCTTTTTGTCTCCACCTCCTGCTGCGGCTGCCTGATCTCGTCTACTCGCCAGGCGAGGCGCAGTTCATCTTAAACGCACCTACTGCTTCTACTGTGAGATACCTTCACGAGGAGCGACCAGGATTTCAAACAAGTTTGACTTTCTTGCGAGCACACGACTTGTGATCGGGAGCTCGTCGGGAGGTGTTGATCTCTCGTCGTTACCCCACGTATACTGCACGAAGCACGACCCATGATAGGGTCGAAATTCGGCCCGATCCAAAAAATACTCGCACAACTGGAAAATCGGCTCAAAACGAACCGACAGTCGCACAGTGTATACCCGGCCCGCAGAGCCGACAGCCGTTTTAAAGTCCAAAAAATAGATATTTACTGACAAGAAAAAATAAGAAAATAATTTCACCTAACGGAATTAGCTGGTTTAATACACTTTTGTTTGTTATTAACCTTTCCCGAAACTATTTTTCATTCACTGTTCTCCTCCTATTGTTATACTTGAAGACCGTGATATGAGCGGTAACGGAGCGAAACTGGAGCGGGATGACGCCCCGCTCCACCCGAATCATCCTAGAAAAAAAAACTCCCGCTCTGCGCTCCTTTCAAAATTCGTCCGCTCCGCTCCTCGCTCGCTCACGCTCCGCTCCGCTCACATGCTCTGGTAGGGGCTAATAGTTATAGCTACAGTTAGTCTAAACTATAGTGTGTA
Source organism: Hirundichthys speculiger (assembly GCA_018398805.1). NCBI lineage: Eukaryota > Metazoa > Chordata > Actinopteri > Beloniformes > Exocoetidae > Hirundichthys > Hirundichthys speculiger. The sequence continues at coordinate 52,959 of JAGFBZ010000816.1, forward strand.
GGGGCTATTGGTTATAGCTACAGAAGTTTAAACTATAGTGTGCAGGGGCTAATAGTTATAGCTACAGTTAGTCTAAACTATAGTGTTTAGATGCTAATAGTTATAGCTACAGTTAGTCTAAACTATAGTGTGTAGGAGCTAATAGTTATAGCTACAGTTAGTCTAAACTATAGTGTGTAGATGCTAATAGTTATAGCTACAGTTAGTCTAAACTATAGTGTGTAGGGGCTAATAGTTATAGCTACAGTTAGTCTAAACTATAGTGTGTAGGGACTAATAGTTATAACTACAGTTAGTCTAAACTATACTGTGCAGATGCTAATAGTTATAGCTACAGTTAGTCTAAACTATAGTGTGTAGATGCTAATAGTTATAGCTACAGTTAGTCTAAACTATAGTGTGTAGGGGCTAATAGTTATAGCTACAGTTAGTCTAAACTATAGTGCGTAGGGGCTAATAGTTATAGCTACAGTTAGTCTAAACTATAGTGTGAAGATGCTAATAGTTATAGCTACAGTTAGTCTAAACTATAGTGTGTAGGGGCTAATAGTTATAGCTACAGTTAGTCTAGACTATAGTGTGTAGGGGCTAATAGTTATAGCTACAGTTAGTCTAAACTATAGTGTGTAGGGGCTAATAGTTATAGCTACAGTTAGTCTAAACTATAGTGTGTAGATGCTAATAGTTATAGCTACAGTTAGTCTAAACTATAGTGTGTAGGGGCTAATAGTTATAGCTACAGTTAGTCTAGACTATAGTGTGTAGGGGCTAATAGTTATAGCTACAATTAGTCTAAACTATAGTGTGTAGGGGCTAATAGTTATAGCTACAGTCAGTCTAAACTATAGTGTGTAGGGGCTAAAGGTTATAGCTACAGTTAGTCTAAACTATAGTGTGTAGGGGCTCATAGTTATAGCTACAGTTAGTCTTACCTATAGTGTGTAGGGGCTAATAGTTATAACTACAGTTGGTCTAAACTATAGTGTGTGGATGCTAATAGTTATAACTACAGTTAGTCTAAACTATAGTGTGTAGATGCTAATAGTTATAGCTACAGTTAGTCTAGACTATAGTGTGTAGGGGCTAATAGTTATAGCTACAGTTAGTCTAAACTATAGTGTGTAGGGGCTAATAGTTATAGCTACAGTTAGTCTAAACTATAGTGTGCAGATGCTAATAGTTATAGCTACAGTTAGTCTGAACTATAGTGTGTAGGGGCTAATAGTTATAGCTACAGTTAGTCTAAACTATAGTGTGTAGGGGCTACTAGTTATAGCTACGGGTAGTCTAAACTATAGTATGTAGGGGCTAATAGTTATAGCTACAGTTAATCTAAACTATAGTGTGTAGGGGCTAATAGTTATAGCTACAGTTAGTCTAAACTATAGTGTGTAGGGGCTAATGGTTATAGCTACAGTTAGTCTAAACTATAGTGTGTAGGGGCTACTAGTTATAGCTACGGTTAGTCTAAACTATAGTATGAAGGGGGTAATAGTTATAGCTACAGTTAATCTAAACTATAGTGTGTATGGGCTAATAGTTATAGCTACAGTTAGTCTAAACTATAGTGTGTAGGGGCTAATAGTTATAGCTACAGTTAGTCTAAACAATAGTGTGTAGGGGCTAATGGTTATAGCTACAGTTAATCTAAACTATAGTGTGTAGGGGCTAATAGTTATAGCTACAGTTAGTCTAAACTATAGTGTGTAGGGGCTAATGGTTATAGCTACAGTTAGTCTAAACTATAGTGTGTAGGGGCTACTAGTTATAGCTACGGTTAGTCTAAACTATAGTGTGTAGGGGCTAATAGTTATAGCTACAGTTAGTCTAAACTATAGTATGTAGGGTGTAATAGTTATAGCTACAGTTAATCTAAACTATAGTGTGTAGGGGCTAATAGTTATAGCTACAGTTAGTCCAAACTACAGTGTGTAGGGGCTGATAGTTATAGCTACAGTTCGTCTAAACTATAGTGTGTAGGGGCTAATGGTTATAGCTACAGTTAGTCAAACTATAGTGTGTAGATGCTAATAGTTATAGCTACAGTTAGTCTGAACTATAGTGTGTAGGGGCTAATAGTTATAGCTACAGTTAGTCCAAACTATAGTGTGTAGGGGCTAATAGTTATAGCTACAGTTAGTCTAGACTATAGTGTGTAGGGGCTAATAGTTATAGCTACAATTAGTCTAAACTATAGTGTGCAGATGCTAATAGTTATAGCTACAGTTAGTCTAAACTATAGTGTGCAGATGCTAATAGTTATAGCTACAGTTAATCTAAACTATAGTGTGTAGGGGCTAATAGTTATAGCTACAGTTAATCTAAACTATAGTGTGTAGGGGCTAATAGTTATAGCTACAGTTAGTCTAATCTATAGTGTGTAGGGGCTGATAGTTATAGCTACAGTTCGTCTAAACTATAGTGTGTAGGGGCTAATGGTTATAGCTACAGTTAGTCTAAACTATAGTGTGTAAATGCTAATAGTTATAGCCATAGTTGTAGTAGCTCAGACTAGAGTAGTTCGTCTTAATCACAGCTTCGTCATAGTTATGCTGCTATAAGCCTACACTGCAGGGAGACGCCAACATGATCTGCTGAGTCGTGTCTCCACGGCTCTTCTCTCCTTTCCTTCCCTTTCCTCCTCCCTTTCTCCTCCTCCAGCTCAGTCATAGTTAATCAGCAGCACCTCGTTACTGTAACTGTGCTCCATTTTCTTTCCTGTAGCTTGTTGTGCTGTTTTGACTTTCTCACCCTCCCTCTGTCCTCCATCCTCTCTGTCCTCCATCCTCTCTGTCCTCACCCTCTCTCTGTCCTCCATCCTCTCTCCTCTCTGTACTCACCCTTTCTCTGTCCTCCATCCTCTCTGTCCTCACCCTCTCTCTGTCCTCCATCCTCTCTCTGTCCTCCCTCCTCTCTGTCCTCACCCTTTCTCTGTCCTCCATCCTCTCTGTCCTCTATCCTCTCTGTCCTCATTCTCTCACTGTCCTCCATCCTCTCTGTCCTCATCCTCTCTGTCCTCCATCCTCTCTGTCCTCATCCTCTCTCTGTCCTCCATCCTCTCTGTCCTCCATCCTCTCTGTCTTCCATCCTCTCTGTCTTCCATCCTCTCTGTCCTCCATCCTCTCTGTCTTCCATCCTCTCTGTCCTCCATTCTCTCTGTCCTCCACCCTCTCTGTCCTCCATCCTCTCAATATCCTCCACCCTCTCTGTCCTCCATCCTCTCTGTGTCCTCCATCCTCTCTGTCCTCCGTCCTCTCCATCTTCCATCCTCTCTGTCTTCCATCCTCTCTGTCCTCCATCCTCTCTGTCCTCATCCTCTCTCTGTCCTCCATCCTCTCTGTCTTCCATCCTCTCTGTCCTCCATCCTCTCTGTCCTCATCCTCTCTCTGTCTTCCATCCTCTCTGTCCTCCATCTTCTCTGTCTTCCATCCTCTCTGTCCTCCATCCTCTCTGTCCTCCATCCTCTCTGTCCTCCATCCTCTCTGTCCTCCATCCTCTCTCTGTCCTCCATCCTCTCTGTCTTCCATCCTCTCTGTCCTCCATCCTCTCTGTCCTCCATCCTCTCTGTCCTCATCCTCTCTGTCTTCCATCTCCCTGTCTTCCATCCTCTCTGTCCTCCATCCTCTCTGTCTTCCATCCTCTCTGTCTTCCATCCTCTCTGTCCTCCATCCTCTCTGGTCTCCACCCTCTCTCTGTCCTCCATCCTCTCTGTCTTCCATCCTCTCTGTCCTTTCCTCTCTGTCCTCCATTCTCTCTGTCCTCCATCCTCTCTGTCCTCCATTCTCTCTGTCTTCCATCCTCTCTGTCCTCCATCCTCTCTGGTCTCCACCCTCTCTCTGTCCTCCATCCTCTCTGTCTTCCATCCTCTCTGTCCTCCATCCTCTCTGTCCTCCATTCTCTCTGTCCTCCATCCCTCCCTGTCCTCCATCCTCTCTGTCCTAATCCTCTCACTATCCTCCATTCTCTCTGTCCTCCATCCTCTCTGTCTTCCATTCTCTCTGTCTTCCATCCTCTCTGTCCTCCGTCCTCTCTGTCTTCCATCCTCTCTGTCCTCCATCCTCTCTGTCCTCATCCTCTCTCTGTCTTCCATCCTCTCTGTCCTCATCCTCTCTGTCCTCATCCTCTCTGTCCTCCATCCTCTCTGTCCTCATCCTCTCTCTGTCCTCCATCCTCTCTGTCCTCCATCCTCTCTGTCTTCCATCCTCTCTGTCTTCCATCCTCTCTGTCCTCCATCCTCTCTGTCTTCCATCCTCTCTGTCCTCCATTCTCTCTGTCCTCCACCCTCTCTGTCCTCCATCCTCTCAATATCCTCCACCCTCTCTGTCCTCCATTCTCTCTGTGTCCTCCATCCTCTCTGTCCTCCGTCCTCTCTATCTTCCATCCTCTCTGTCTTCCATCCTCTCTGTCCTCCATCCTCTCTGTCCTCATCCTCTCTCTGTCCTCCATCCTCTCTGTCCTCCATCCTCTCTGTCTTCCATCTCCTTCTCGTCTCCATCCTCTCTGTCCCATCCATCCTCCATCTCTGTCTTCCATCCTCTCTGTCCTCCATTCACTCTCTGTCCTCCACCCTCTCTGTCTCCATCCATCCTCTCTGTCCTCCTGTCCTCTCTCCTCCATCCTCTCTGTGTCCTCCATCCTCTCTGTCCTCCGTCCTCTCTATCTTCCATCCTCTCTGTCTTCCATCCTCTCTGTCCTCCGTCCTCTCTATCTTCCATCCTCTCTGTCTTCCATCCTCTCTGTCCTCCATCCTCTCTGTCCTCATCCTCTCTCTGTCCTCCATCCTCTCTGTCTTCCATCCTCTCTGTCCTCCATCCTCTCTGTCCTCATCCTCTCTCTGTCTTCCATCCTCTCTGTCCTCCTCCTCTCTGTCCTCCTCTCTCCATCCTCTCTCTGTCCTCCATCCTCTCTGTCCTCCATCCTCTCTCTGTCCTCCATCCTCTCTGTCTTCCATCCTCTCTGTCCTCCATCCTCTCTGTCCTCCATCCTCTCTGTCCTCATCCTCTCTGTCTTCCATCTCCCTGTCTTTCATCCTCTCTGTCCTCCATCCTTTGTCTTCCATCCTCTCTGTCCTCCATCCTCTCTGTCCTCCATCCTCTCTGTCTTCCATCCTCTCTGTCTCCATCCTCTCTGTCCTCCATCCTCTCTCCTGTCCTCCTCTCTGTCCTCCATCCTCTGTCCTCTCTGTCCTCCATCTCTCTGTCCTCCATCTCTGTCTGTCCTCATCCTCTCTGTCCATCCTCTCGTCCTCCATCCTCTCTGTCTCCATCCTCTCTGTCCTCATCTCTCTGTCCTATCCTATCCTCCCTGTCCTCCATCCTCTCTGTCCTAATCCTCTCACTATCCTCCATTCTCTCTGTCCTCCATCCTCTCTGTCTTCCATCCTCTCTGTCCTCCATCCTCTCTGTCCTCCATCCTCTCTCTGTCCTCCGTCCTCTCTGTCCTCCGTCCTCTGTCTTCCATCCTCTCTGTCCTCCATCCTCTCTGTCCTCATCCTATCTGTCTCATCTCTGTCCTCCTCCTCCTCTTCTCCTATCTGTCCTCTCTCTGTCCTCCATCCTCTCTGTCCTCATCCTCTCTGTCTCCTCTCTCTGTCCTCCATCCTCTCTGTCCTCATCCTATCTGTCCTCATCCTCTCTCTGTCCTCATCCTCTCTGTCCTCATCCTCTCTCTGTCCTCCGTCCTCATCCTCTCTCTGTCTTCCATCCTCTCTGTCTTCCATCCTCTCTGTCCTCCGTCCTCTCTGTCCTCCGTCCTCTCTGTCCTCCGTCCTCTCTGTCTTCCATCCTCTCTGTCCTCCATCCTCTCTCTCATATGATCCAGGTACTGGTCCAGGTGGAGTTTTTTCTTGCCTCTGTTTGGCTTAAAGGTTTTTTTTTCCCTCTGTGGGAGTTTTTTACCTGCCATTATCCTTGATTAGGATTCAATATTATAATTTTAGTTAATGATATTTGCTCGGGGGTCATGATCTGGGTCTCTGTAAAGCGCCTAGAGACAATTGACATTGTAACAGACGCTATACAAATAAAACTGAATTGAATTGAGAAGGTCAGAGAATCTGGTGACTTTTCAAAAAACTTTTTAATTAAAGACGACTGTCGGTTGTGTTTCATATTCATTATCTACCTGTTGACGTGGCGTCGAAGAAAGCGATCTCCTGCCTGAGCACCGCCTGGAAGACGGCGCCCTGCACGGAGGTGTGGACGAGGCTCATGGTGATGTTGTAGATGAGGTCACACACAAACTCCGACACGGCACTGGAACACACACACGGGAGGATAACGCTCAGGAGATGACACTTCAAACATCTCTTTAAGCACAGGTGACTTCTCTGTGCTGTTTTCTGGATTATATGAATTTCTTTGAGCGTAAAAAAAAAAACATGCTCTTGATTCAAATATGTCCATTCTCTGGACAGAGAAGAGACAGAGCATTTAAAACTCTAAAACTGAATGTTTGACCCTGTAATTCATCCTCCCGTCCGTCCTCCGTACCTACTACACTATCACACACCTGGATTAAAAACATTACTGCTCAGATTAGACAGCTGCTCTTCATCCTGAGATACACAAAGACGAATAAATAGCATCCTGTAATAAACAGAGCAGTTACTGTATCTGACATTAGAAGAATAAAGGGGTTTTGTTACCTGGCAACAGTCATGAGCGTCATGATTGTGATGGCCTGAGTGAAAGCATTGGACAATTTTTCATTCACGATCCAGTCAGCCATGTGACCCGTGTACTGAGGAATAGCCATCTCACCTGGAGTCACATCAGCAGTAGGGGTCAGTATTAGCGAGGACCTCGCAACACGATATGTATCGTGATACTTGGGTCACAATACAATATTATCACAATGTCACGATATCACGATATATTGCGATATTCTACCCAGTTAATATCAAAATTAAAAGTAGAGAGAAAAATCAAGTTGCTGTATATGTTCATCAGATGATATTGATCATTCAGAGGACAAAATTGAGTCCAAACTAGGGATGCACATGGTTAACTGTTTAACCGTTAACCGATAACAGTAACTCTAACCAATTATTACTAACAGTCAATTTTGTTTTTAAGCTACGTAATTCAATCAACTCATCGGGGCGTGTCGACAGCTGCAACACATGCCATCACATGCGTCCCATCACAGCCCACTTTACAGCGAAGATGAAGAGAGCAAAAAGGAGTTCTGTGCAGCAGAGACCTGCACAGGTTCGGGTACCCGCGGGTGAACCGTTACATTCTATACAACGGGTGAACATTTTATCCCGTGTCGGATGCCGGGTCAGAAGAACCAGAGCGCAGGTCTGACTGCGGGTTTACAAAATGTGCCAACAAAAATAAATATTATTTAAATATAAAAGCCTATGTTGTTGTGAATTGTAAATAGCCTTTAAAAAGTAAAACCCTCTTTAAAAAGTAAAATCGGATTTTTTTTTTGTCTGTAAACTGCTCGCGCATTCCCAGGAATCTTTGCAACTTATGTTTTCACGTCACGCAATGCCCTGCAGTGTTATTCAAAATGACTACGGAAGAGCTGAAAAAGAAGTTGGTTAATGGACAGTACAAGGTTGTTGCCAATACCTCCACGAAACTAAAATCAGACGTTTGGAAGTATTTTGGATGTGTGTCAGATAGTCAAAACAACATCGTTGAAGGCTTCACTGCCTGTAAGAAATGCCTTAAAGTGTTTGTGCGCGACAGCCGAAAGTGTGGGACATCCTCTCTCCAGAAGCATGCCGACACCTGTGCTAGCTTTGAAAACCCATCGAAGTCTGTCCTTGAACATTTTGTTAAGAAGAAGACGGCATTACTGCAGGTGCCTCGCAAAGAAGACAAAGACGCTATAACCGAACTGTGCGTGAATTTTGTGTGCAACAATATTCGACCCTTTGAACTGTACATGGCGAGGGCTTTTTTGCATTAGCACAGGGGCTTATTGATGTTGGAGCACGAGCTGGCCGTGTTGATGCTAACCAACGGCTGCCGGACCCCACCACTGTTTCCCGTGGAGTGACCAGATATGCGGAGGAGATTCGTCAGCTAACAGTTCCGGAACTCAAAATGCAACTGTAGGAGCACAATGGTGCCGTTACTTTAGAAATGTGGACGGATGACTACAGAAAAACTGGCTACCTCTGCGTCCACCTGTAGGAATTCCTGTCGACTGAGTGATCACATCTAAATGGCCTGTACAGATAGGCAGATGTATTTTTACCTTTGCGCAGGTTAGCCCGTGTTATTTTTAGTTCGTATGTGTGCACGGCACGGCTATCCCCAAATTCAGAGATGACTGTGATAGGGCCTACATTTTTGTTTCTATGTTAAGGCAACGGGTAGGCCACTGAACTTCATTATTTCACTTGCCTAGTGTTGCAGCAATAAACGTCTGCATTCCATTTTGGCTCTGATTTATTTTTACTCGGGTATGTTTCGGGTAACGGGTCTATTTATAGCGGTTCGGGTCAGCTGGGTCTGAATGGTGGGACGTTTGTGTGTCGGAATAGCGGTATTTCAGGATTGTGATGTGTCTAAATGGTGGTATGTCGGAATGGCATTTAAATCTTATCGGTTAACGGTTATTAATCGTTAAAGGGCATCGGTTAACGGTTATTAAAAAAAATCCAAAATGTGCCTCCCTAGTCCAAACTATTTGCTTCAAAACAACCTATTTATTGTTTATTATTAGTGTTTTTGCACATTTAAGTATTTTCCTATAAAATCAATATTAGAAGCTGAAAAATCTATATTATATTTGGCGGCTGAAAATCGCGATATATTACCAAATCAATTTTTTTTCACGCCCCTGATCAGTAGTCACATGATTGACAGTCAACGGTGAATCATTGAAGCCTCGTCCACACAATCACAGGTGTACAGTGATCCCTCGCCAATTCGCGCTTTAAGTTCTGCAGTTTTAGTTATTCGCGGATTTTTTTCAGAAATATATAATCTAAAAAAAAAAAAAAAAAAAAAACAAGAAAAAATCGCGGAAACATCACAGGATGTTGTACGCGTTCTCTCGCAGCTAAGAAATGTTGTGAGCCAGCCTGGCCCCTTTAAGAAGGTGGCCTTATGGGTAATGGTGTGGCCTTATGGGTAATGTAGTGTGTGTGTGTCGTGGGACGGCAGAATGAAAACGAGGTTAGATGAAAGAGCGGTTTGTTTACTACGGTTCAGAGACCAGAGGCTGTGAAGGAAACAGAAAGACCACAGTTGAGCCTTTGTCTTGTTTCACTACTTTTTGGGGGTTTTTAAACATATTTTAAACACATTATTTAGGCTCCGGGGGCTCCGGCTCCAGTTGGCGGATTTTGATTCTCTAAACTACATGGAGATAATTCATGAAACAGTTGGATAAAACTGTCCAAAGCAGTCACAGTCATTTGAAACACGGCGAAGTCCTACGTACCGTAAGACGACAGAACCACTAGCGTTGAAACAATGATGAAGCGTCCCAGGTACGGCTTCAGGTATCCCATCAGTTTCTTCAGGGAGGCGCTTGTGTCTGGTCCGGGCTTCTCGGACCGCCGTCTCCTCGTCAACAGGGACGAGACGTACCGGCTCCAGTAGAGCCATGCCACACCCGTCACCACGTAGCCCTGTAGCACCTGCCGAACCGAGGACAGGTGACTCCCACCGCCATGATCAGCACAGAGGATGTTACATGAAATAAATCACACAAAAACACTGGGATGCACGATAACTGTTTTATAAAACCGATACAGATACCAGTAACACACACATATACCTAAGATCATTACATCAATACTATGAACAAAATCAAAAATAGTTTTAACTTTTTAAATTAACAGATATTTATTTTTTACAATATAAACTACTGGCAAGCCTCTCAAACATTTTCATAAAGCTATCAAACAAACCTATTTGATATCTCACATTAACTTAAATAAGGTTCATTACTGACTGATATAAAAAATAAAGGCTCCTTGAACTGATGGAAATACATGCATCAGAATTACTAACTGAAAAAGATTAACATTTAAAGGATTTTAACTTGTGGTTACATTTAAATTAATACCTTTAATTAAAGTAAATGAGGTTCAGTAGTTTTTATTTTTTAATCTCATGGAAGCTTTAGATGAGAGGAATGAGGGAGAGGAGAGACTGCTGCTGGCTTGCGCACGTTAGCATTAGCTTCCGTTATCTCACGTTAGCGCGATTTCAAACTTCCATGGAAGCGATTGTTATGTTTCAGGTGTCTGATCAGGTTTTACGTATTAAAGCTTGTGCTTCCCTCCTCGTAGAATTCGCTCGGAGGATTCGTCACAAATAACCACCAAACTATCTTCTTCTGAAACTTTAATGAAGTTACACGCCGCCATGTTTGTTGTGATCAGTGCTGTGCTGCAAGCTACATTCAAGGTGTAACGTAAATTCCCACATTCCCTCGTTCACTAGTCGTTCTTTCAGCCTTTTCTATTTTTTCTTTTTTTATGTGTAACATGAGGGAAAGGGGAGTTGTTTTCTGGCATGAGGGGGTATTCTTGATTTTCCTGATTGAGTAATCATTTTTCTGATTATGCCGACGTTACTTGAACATAACATTCACTGTCAGTCATTCAAGGCTCAGAGGGAGCGAGGCACTGCTGTGTTCACAGAAACATATATGTTATCGGGGCTATTCGTCGTGATATCGGAGTTATCGGGATGACGTCATAATTTCCTGTTATCGGCCAGATAGTTATCGGGTTGATAGTTATCGGCCTGATAGTTATTGGGTCGATAGTTATCGGACTGATAGTTATCGGCCTGATAGTTATCGGGTCGATAGTTATCGGGTCGATAGTTATCGGCCTCATAGTTATCGGATCGATAGTTATCGGGTCGATAGTTATCGGCCTCATAGTTATCGGACTGATAGTTATCGGCCTGATAGTTATCGGGTCGATAGTTATTGGGTCGATAGTTAACGGGTCGATAGTTATCGGCCTGATAGTTATCGGCCTGATAGTTATCGGCCTGATAGTTATCTGGTCGATAGTTATCGGGTCGATAATTATCGTGCACCCCCACAAGAACATGAATGAAATATGTGAATGAGCAGACACAAAACTGGAGCGTTACTTTTCATCCGTCCGGCAGCGACAGGAAGTGAAGCTCGTCCACTCACCCTCTCCCAGGAGTGCCACCCCCACAGCTCCTCCACCGTGGAGCGCCCCAGCGCCCACAGAGCAGTGGTGTATGCTGGGAGGTGGAAGCAGAGGACCGCCACGCTCTGGAGCCCCTCGAAGCTGCTCATCCACGGGACCCGTCCCGGGTAGGTGAAGGCGAGGACAGCCAGGAGGCAGGCCCGGGTCACCGCGCCCCCCCACAGGGTGATGAAAGGATGGGAGTAGAGGAGGGGCGACAGCTGCGCCAGGCGGACGGCGTGCGTGGCGCACACGTCCAGGCAGATGCAGATCAGCGGGAAGAAGTAGCTCATTTTCTGCATCACGATTCTGCAGAAACAATGACAAGTCAAAGACACTGGAGCAGCGGTTATAATGCTACTAAAATGTAGCTGCTTTATAATTAATTTATCAAAACTGCTTTATAATTTAACTATTAATGAATATTAACTGGCCGTTGTATTTGGATGATATTATTTTTGTATTTTTGTACAATCCTTGAAAATTTTTATTTGACTTATTTACGTATTAATTTGGGGGGGGGGGGGGGGGGGGGGGGGGGTGAGACCCTTAATACAACAGCCTGGAAACTTTGAATACTGAGAAATGCAAGTTTTAGTTATATTCCCCGTCAAAAGCCCCGCCCCCCCCCAAAAAAACTTGTTGAGTAACCGAAACCAAAACATCTTAGACAAGAACTTTAACCCCAAACTGGATCATCTCAGAGATCTGTAATAATTAAACATTAATTGAAGCTGCCATTCAGAAACTATAACTGATGTAGTATAGTGTATTTTATACATAATATAAATGTATATTATATTTTTAAAAATCTTAAATTCATCTAAAGTACATATTTTTTCAAACTTTCAATCTATTTTTTTCCATTATATATATATATACAGTTATGTTGTGATATATTTATATATTGTTATAAATATTGTGTTGTAAACATGTAATATACAAAATATTACAAACAGTACAAATATGTTAATATATTTTATATATTACACACGCATGTATCTTTTTTATTCTGTTATTACAGACCTCATTTATTTTAAAATCTTTGCATTTTTACAGAAAATATTTATCGGTGTTCTATTAGGAAAAACTTTAAAACAAAAATAAAATAACCACCTATTAACCTCAAACTTGGTAAAATGTTGAAGTCACTGTGGTTTTGAGGTCACATGTCAGACCTGTTGAACACCTGTACAGGTACTACACTGCTGCTGAATCAGAGACAACAACATCCAGATGTGGTGCTGCGGGTCTCCACATCTGGATTAAACACCAGATACATGAATGTTTCAGCACATCTGGACTCAGCTGGATTAAACACCAGATACATGAAGGTTTCAGCACATCTGGACTCAGCTGGATTAAACACCAAATACATGAAGGTTTCAGCACATCTGGACTCAGCTGGATTAAACACCAAATACATGAAGGTTTCGGCACATCTGGACTCAGCTGGATTAAACACCAGATACATGAATGTTTCAGCACATCTAGAAACAGCTGGATTAAACACCAGATACATGAAGGTTTCAGCACATCTGGACTCAGGTGGATTAAACACCAGATACATGAATGTTTCAGCACATCTGGACTCAGCTGGATTAAACACCAAATACATGAAGGTTTCAGCACATCTGGACTCAGGTGGATTAAACACCAGATACATGAATGCTTCAGCACATCTAGAAACAGCTGGATTAAACACCAGATACATGAATGTTTCAGCACATCTGGACTCAGCTGGATTAAACACCAGATACATGAATGTTTCAGCACATCTAGAAACAGCTGGATTAAACACCAGATACATGAATGCTTCAGCTCAGATGTGACTCAGATAAAAACATTTACTTTCTCTTTGCAGCAGATGGCATCCTGCCTTACTTTCGTTTTCTCCTCCGCTGCTCATTTCTTGGAAACACTTGGACCAAAAACACTCACACAGAGCAGCAGGCAGCAAAAAACCCCACAAACTTAAACAGTTAAACTGTCACAACTGTTTAACATCTGTCCTACAAACTCGCGGCTAACGGCTAAGCTAACACAGTCACGAGCGAGTCCAGACTACTTACTTATTTTCCTCTCGGTGAGGAGAACGTGTCGCGACGAACCTCCCGAAGCCTAAAACGACTGCGTTATCGTCTTCGGTCAAGTTAAAACTGTATCTTTAAAACTCTCTGACCGGCAGCCGGTGAGACGTCAGCCGGTGGACCGACAACTGTCAAGACCGAAACCAAAACCGACACTTTATCCCTCCGCGGCGGAAAGTCCCAGCACGTCTGCTCAGAGGTTAAAAAACACACACTAAAAACAGCCTCGGTCTACATTCCTCCGCGCATTTATGTTATTTAAAAAAATGTCGGTACTGTGTGAAACTATTATGAGATACCGGACATGAGCGTCGGTGAAAGATGTGATCCGTCCTGAAGCAGAGAAACAATCCGTCCAGCAGCGACACCAGGTGGCGAAGATCTGGAACTGCAGACGCTTGGGAGTGACCTGAAATGACCCTGATAGACGGATGTGACGAGGAGCTGAAACCGTAAACAGCAAACATGTGACACTACTACTACTACTACTATACTATTTACGGTCAGGAAAAAAGGGTGTATATGTCCTTTAGATCAGGCAGATGTGTGTTGATCATCTTTGTGAAGTTTTTGTTGCCCTCTGCAGTGCCTTATTATCCATCGCTGCGCTGTTACCAGACAAATCAGGATGTCAAGTATGGAGACCCGTTTGCATCATTATTCAATGAATAAATGAGTCTATTATTATGAAATACAAGCATTTATTATTATGAAATACGTATCTATTATTATAAAATACATGTTTATTATTATGAAATATTTCCCATTATTATTAAATATATGTGTAATATTATGAAATATTTCCAATTATTATATAAAATGTAATTATTATGAAATATATTTTTATTATTATTTAATCTTAGTTTAATGCATAATAGTTTATTTCAGAATAGCTTTTTTTAATCTAAGAATTAGTTTTTATATAATTGCTTTGTTTTTCAGAAGAATGAGCTTTTACATAAAAATTGATTCGTTTTTCATAAAAATGAGCTTTTACATAATAATGGTTTAGCTTTTCATAAGAATGAGCTTTTACATAAAAATGGTTTTGCTTTTCATAAAAATTGATTCGTTTTTCATAAGAATGAGCTTTTACATAAAAACTGATTCGTTTTTCATAAGAATGAGCTTTTACATAATAATGGCTTTGTTTTTCATGAGATTGATTTGTGTGTCAATCACAGCAGAGAGGGCGGAGCCATTCATGTGATTGACTGCTGTTTCATTCAGGCATAAGCAACAGAACAGTGAATCGTCAAATCGGGTCAAAATAGTATCGCCTGATAAATTATCATTTTCGATATTGTCTGCTAACCTGGTCAAGGTTTCCCGTAGCTCAGTCCAAGCTGCCATAGCTACAATCGGACTAGTAGCGCACCTTGATGAAGCCACGGCCCGCTGCTAACGGGACCTCACGGCTAAAACTAGTCGATGTCAGAGCGTAGAATGGAGAAGGATCAGCCAATGAGCGTGCAGGTCAACCACTGGTCCCGCCCACTGGCAAAATGTCATTATTATGTAAAAGCTCATTCTTATAAAAAGGAAGCAATTATGTAAAAACTCATTCTTAGATTTAAAAAAAAAAAGCCATTCTGAAATAAACTATTATGCATTAAACTAAGATTAAATAATAATAAAAATATATTTCATAATAATTACATTTTTTCATAATAATGGGAAACATTTCATAATAATGGATACGTATTTCATTATAATAAGCACCTGTATTTCACAATAATAGACTCATTTATTCATTGAATTATGACCCAAACGGGGCTACATAGTCAAGACGGGTGTGGACACGTCAGTGGTGCAGCGGTAAAAAGGCACCAGCAGCTGTTGATTCCTCCTGAGAGGTCTCATGAAATACAGTCTTTATTGTGTTTTTTAATAACTTGTGTAGTGCCATGTGTCCATGTGTGGAGTATATTGCATAAAGAAAGAAAATGTTTATTTCATATTCTAAAGTGAACTACATCTGGTTTGCTGTGACTCCCCCTTAAAAGCAACTTTGAACTCATCAACAGCTTCCTTCCTTCTTTCCTCTCCTTTCATGTTTGAAATGTTCCTACTATTTAAAGGAGCCTCTTTGACAGCTCCTGTAAATAACTTAGATCACATTTCCTTTCAAGCAGGTTGAACATCCGATTGTTGTGACAGCAAAGTCTAATTTACGAAACTCATTTTCAGTAAAGAAATGCAGCTGGAAGATCTGTGCTTTACTTTATTTACATAAATCAAGAAAAAAAAATGTCAAAAACAGTGAGGACACCAATATTCTACCGTTGCTTATTTTCTGTGTGGAGTTGTGATAATCTTATAATTGAGCTTATAACATGCAGTTAAACAAAGCCACACATTCATGACCTGAAACTGATCTGTGATCAGATCAGCTGACTGGTGAAGAGAACATGGACTCACTGACAGTGAGGCATCATCTTAAAGATGATCTTTTTATTACTACTTCTACTCTGGAGAAATGAATGACCTCAGTGGTCTGACCTCACCTTGCTGGTGACCTCCACCTCCAACCTGCTCATCATTATTGGGCCACATCCGGCCGACAGCACCTGCCAGTGTCAAAACTGTGCCGTAAGTGACAAACGTTATGTTGGTTGGTCTTTTGATGCAGCTGGAAGCTTGTTTGATCTGCTCTCGGGTAGGGCTGTAGCGATACACTAATCTTGTGATACAATACGACACACGATATACGGCTCACGATACGATATAAATCGATATTCATCTTACCATACATTTACATCATTTTCTGAAAGATTTTAAAGGGACAAAGTGATTTTGGTGACATCTTGTGAGTGTTCCAATGACTTTGTTTAAATTAATTGAACTGAAAGCATCAATTCCACATTATATGGCTGACAGGCAGCTTGCAAATGCTGGACAAAATAAATAAAAGATTTGTTGAGAAAAATAGTTTCATTCATTTAAACAGTGCAAATTGTTGCTTGCAAGCTTTTAAAGGTGGGACACGGGGGTTTAGAAAGAAGCTTAGAATATCGATACCCACGACTGAAAAATCGATACATCTATGGAGAAATAAAATATCAATATATATCGCAGAATCGATAAAATTGCTCAGCTCTACTCTGGAGGGAATGAAGCAGCTGCAGCAGCTCACCAGTAGATGGGGATCACGTGGGAGCTCACCTGCTGATACCAGTTGTACTTTAACTTCATTATAACTAGAGATGATACGATTTTTCCAATTCCGATTCCATTATCGATGCTGTTTATCGATTTGATTCTTTATTGATTCTCTTATCGATTCTAATTTGGGCAAAAAGGAGAACAAACAGTTTTATTAGCATCAATTTTTTTTAACTTAGAAGTCACGACCTTACAAACTCAACAGCGAGGTCAAAAGAGGCCCAAAGCCTGGATAACGTGTTAACTGTTGTAATATGTAACTGTGCACATGCACAAGAATGTGGAACATTTTACTAACAGATTTTTTCTAATAGAAATAAAAAAATCCTCCCTTTTAAAAGGATATATGAGCTCACTAAGCACTCAAAAATAATAATAAAGAAAGTAAATACTATCAAATACAACGGAACAGTGCATAGTACAAATCTGTAAATACTATGAAGAATTAACTATTCTTTAGCAGTAAAATAATCTTCCAGCCTCTGAACCAGCCAGACTCTCTCTCTCGTCACGGTCATCTTCTAAATGTAATGCAGAAGGCATTCGTTTAATAGCATAGCGTTAATGTTATAGCGTGTTTTACAAAGAAGCACATAGGCAGTGGGATAGCTACTAACCAGAGTTACCAGAGGTGATCTTAGCTTGGCTACTGCTGCTGGGTTGAGATCCATCAGTCCGAAGCATCAAAAACACGACACTCGTTATCACATGTTGTGTGTTCAAATGTTTCTGCATGTTAGTCGTGTTCCCTCCCGACGCTGTTGTCTCCACTTTACAATGACTGCTAGTTGCCTTGTTGCCATCTTTCTTTGGTGAAGTGGAGCCAAACTTTGGAGTGTTTGAACCTGATGGGCGCCATTGTTGTTTACAACTGCAATGCGCGTGCTAAACCGACGTAACTTAATCACGTAAGTGCTTTCTGGAATTGACTGTGCGTAACTTGCGTAAATTACGTGAGATTCATGCTGGTTGGAATCGATAAGAAAATCGCTGGATAAACTGCAGAACGATTCCATGGAATTGAAACACACGGAACCAGTTCTCTACAGGAACCGGTTCTCTACAGGAACTGGTTCTCGATTCCCAACCCTAATTATAACCCCGTTAAACACATGGAGAGGTTCTCTCAGACTTACTCACTTGAATGATTTTTAGCCAATTCAAACACCTCAATTCACCTGCGTGAAGTTTTTAAAAGAAATGCTTCAGTTTCTCCAAGTAGTTTACTAACACGTAAACAGTGTTTTTAGTTTCAGTACCTGTCACGTTCAAGGTCGAAGTCTCTGAAGGGACGTGAGGACACTGAAAGCTAAACTTTGGGGATTAGCGCGTAGCTCATTCTTCAGGACACGCCCACTCATCTGAGAAGAGGTCAAATTCAAACCATGCTGCCTCCTCGCGCCCCTCCAGTTTTGACCACACCGTGAAGTAACGGCTTCCCAGAGTCACAGCGCGACAAATGCGCACACACAAACATGCTCAGGAGGTTATCGCCCTTCCCATTCTTCTACACACAGTGGCAGGAAGTTGTCCAGATATCCGCAGGGCCTCTGAAAAAAAAAAAAGAAAAAAAAGGAACAAAGTGGGCCGAGCCGTCGTGTTCTGTGGCATTGATGGGGTTGGAGACTTCACTCAGAGTTCATCAGGACTTCAGCGGGTCGTTCTCATCAGCTGAGCTCCAGCAGATCTGAGGTCCAGTAGAACCGAGCAGCTGGACCAGAGGAACCCTGAGGAACCAGAGACCAGACAGGGTCCAGCTGCTGGTGACCCGGGGGGGTCTGAAGATGCTGGTTCTAGGGACGCTGGTTCTGCTGGGACTGACCTGCACATGTCAAGGTGAGCTCATACTTTCATCTTTGATTAGAGCTAAAATAAATCACTCTATGCTCACTGAGTCCTGTGGTGACTGGTGAGAAAGAAAATGTTACTTTTAATCACTTCTTAACCCTTTTTAAACCCAACTCTACTGTGGTCTAATCAAGATTTTAGTTCCTTTTTCTTTCACTCTTTACTGTCAGTTTTTTTTTTAAAGCAAAAATCTTCATCTTCATCATCTTTACTGGTACTAACCTAGAATTGAAACATCCTAAATGTAGATTTCTTTAACTGTAGGGGCTCTTCTGCACCTGAGAGACACCTAGTGGTGGTAAAGTAAAACATACTTTGTAAAAGTTTAATTTCAGCTCTATTGTCCGGTCTCTTTTTTTCCCCTTTGCTTCATTTTTACGGTTGTGAACGCACCTGCCAGGTCCATTGTCCCACCGCATCACATTCCTCGTTGCCTCCGAGACGACCTTCAACCTTTTATCAAGCTCCCGACCCAGTCCATTTCCTTTAGCTATTCGCTCCTTCTGGAAACTTCCTGTTTATGTCGGCCCGTTTCCTGTCCCCTTTAACGAGGCAGCACCGGGGCCCACCTCTCATGGCTCGACCCTCATTGTTATGAATAGCTGCTAATGGCCTGAAACAATGACTGGACCGAGGATTGGAGGGCGAGCTGGTCCTGATAAAGTGCTGCTGACTGCAGCTGCCTTTAAGGTCAGCGTGAATACGATGAGCTAATGCCAGGTTCTGTTTGCTTCTTGTTGGGTTGACTAGTAAAGCAATAAACATGGGGGTGTTTCTAATTAACTTTGACATGTTTCTCTGCTCTTAGTTGACTTAAATACACTCTCTGTCAACCCGTTTTATGCATCACAACATCCAAAAATAGCCTGGAAACACCTAAAGTATTTATTTTCGTAATAATGCTGTTAGTCTCTGACCCATCTCCAGAGGGGCTTTTCTTGTTGGATGAATGGCTTCACATTCGTCTATACGATATTTAGGTACACAGAAAAGTTCATGTTTGACTCAGCCACAGAAAGGCGCTCAGGTCCAAATCCCCCCATCAGTGTGCTGAACAGTTCATATGTGGTGTTTCTGTTGATGTGCTGTACTTGGTTTTCTCCAAATACACCAAAGTATTTGAGGGCATCATGGCCAAGCGTCACAACATCTGTCCTGTCTTACAGTTTGACAGAGAGACGTTCTCCTAGGATTAGGGTTAGGGTTAGGGTTAGGGGTTAGGGTAGGCATATCGGCATATCTTTGTCTGCCAGAGATATGCCGATATGCCTACCCTAACCCCTAACCCTAACCCCTAACCCTAACCCTAACCCTAACCCTAAGTCACCCAAACAAGCCATACTTTCTCAGCCTTTTATTAACAGCACCACCATGAGCTTCAACACATTCCTGGGTTTTTGACAAGTGCTCTGAGCACTTCATGGTGTGACTTTGGGCTGAACTTTCTGGGACGTCCAGCAGCCAGCAACTGGCTGATACTGTGGTACCTCTACTTACGAAATTAATTGGTTCTGGAAGTAGTTTCGTAACCTGAAAATTTCGTAAGTAGAGGCGCATTTTCCATGTAAATGTCCTAATTGTTCCAAGCCCCTCAAAATTCGAACATATATTTTTTATAAATTATAAATAACACATAAAATGACATGAAAACCTGTAAGAAATACATGTTAGAACTAGAAAAGCATTCAGAGAGCGCAGACCTCCTCTAAACACAACAATTATCGAACATTTAAAAGTGATCCAGAATCCAGGATTTCTTCCGGATCACACCCAAAATGAAATCAGTTCTTCCTTTTCACATTTCTGACAACTCCTGAAAATTTCATCAAAATCCATCCAGAACTTTTTGAGTTATCTTGAACACAGCAGACAGATAAAAAAAAATTATAATCTCTTTGGTGGAGGTAAAAATTGTTTGTTTACCTGGGTTGCTGGGTTACGCTCATACAGACAAGGGACCCTCCTAGCCAATGGGATGCCAGCAAGATGCTAAGCGATAGCCAATGGGATGCCAGGAAGATGCTAAGTGATAGCCAATGGGATGCCAGGAAGATGCTAAGCGATAGCCAATGGGATGCCAGGAAGATGCTAAGCAATAGCCAATGGGATGCCAGGAAGATGCTAAGCGATAGCCAATGGGATGCCAGGAAGATGCTAAGCAATAGCCAATGGGATGCCAGGAAGATGCTAAGCAATAGCCAATGGGATGCCAGGAAGATGCTAAGCGATAGCCAATGGGATGCCAGGAAGATGCTAAGTGATAGCCAATGGGATGCCAGGAAGATGCTAAGCGATAGCCAATGGCAGAGCAGCTTGGACGCACCGCTTTAAAACCGAGATACAGAGCCAACAGCTATGTTTACGTTCAGTAAACTCTGGGAGCTGCGAGTAACAGCGCTACTGGATTTATGACTTTCGTATCCTGAAATTTCTTTCGTAACAAGAGGCAATATTTTCCCTTTGAGGCGTTTCGTAACCTGAAAATTTCATATGTAGAGACGTTTGTAAGTAGAGGTACCACTGTTCTTACCCTCTTCAAGTCACCCAGAGCTTTTCTTTTAGATTTTTTAGCACCCCCTACTGGCCAGCTGGGCGCAGTAGTTTTTTTTTTTTTTCTATGACGAGCGATTGGAAACATGAATGTGTTAACACAAGCCCTAAACAGAACCAGGGAGAAAGGCAGCCCGATGGAAACGTAAGATGTGAACTGAGCAGGTAAAATAATAAAGCTCAAGTCCCAAAGGACTCAGACTCTAAATGGAATGGAAGCACCGCGCCCACTGCTTTAAACCAGAGTGGTCGCACCTGAAGCCCCCAGGTACACCTGTGGGAGCCTGTCTGCCAGAGATATGTCTACTGGCCGCTGGTAAACCGCCTCAACGGGAACAACGCGGTTCAACGGTCACCTCAAAACCGGACGTTTACATGCCCCGTTTCGGCGGTGCTGCCACCCAGTGAATACCGTTTTTACGATACTTGGGAAGTCAGACGCGAAAATGGCAGATTCAAAAAATATTTTCTTAATTTCAAGCTTTCAATATTTAGTGCCTCTAGTTGCCTTTATTTACAGTGACAAAAAAGTGGGGAAGACATGTAGCAAAGGGTCAGAGGCAGGGAGTTGAACCTGTGACCCCTGACCTTTAACCTAACGCTAACCCGGCAGTAAATTTGTCAAAAGCACCACCAACAGGCTGTTGTTAAATAACTATTTGTGTATTTATTATGTATTAAAGTTTCAAATATTTAACTCATTATTATATTAAACTCAGGGTTTGCGGTCGTAAAACCTGCTCTCGCACAGGTGATGTTTACAGAGTCCGTTGCTATGGTAACGGACTCTCGGAGTATCCGTTACCTTGGTTTCAGAAGGTGAAGCAATTCTTTGTTTTTCTTGCAGGCTAAATTTAGCATACTTAGCTCCGTGTTTTCTGTCAAAATGCCGACGTAGATTAAACTCTTTCACGACTGACTCCACCTCATAACACAAAAGACATACTGTTATTTCACCTTGAGATACAAACTTGTATCCGTTTTCCCATCGTCCATGAAACTGCCTTCCTTGTGCATCAGTTTCTCTTTTCTTGGACATATTATGGTTAGTTTGTAAAGGTTTTTCTGAAATCCATCAGTTCTGAAACTCATCTTGATGTCTTGCTCATGGTGAGATACTGTTATCGTTGTGGGTGATGACGAAATGCATTGTGGGAGATGTAGTTTATTGTCAAGATGCGCTTTAAAGCGGTGTAAGCTTATTTTAAGTCTTAACCCTTTAGGCGCCGGAGTTTTTTCAAGAAAATATACAATTTTGATATCAAGATTTCAAAAGGCTCTAACCTGAAAGCAGTTTGAGATAAAGGTATACTGTCAATGAGAAAATTGTTCAGTATGACTCAAAGTCTGTGACAGGAGTGAAATTATTCATATAATTTGCATATTATGACATCACAAGGTGGCGTCCATATTGGAAAATGTTCAATTTTGATATCAAGGTTTCAAAAGGTTATAACTTTAAAGTGGTTTGAGATGAAGGCATACTGTAAATGAGAAATATCTTCAGTATGAACCAAAATTTGGAATTTCAAACTCATTTTACGATAAAACATTGAATAGCGCCACCACCAAAAATGGTTCTCAGATTACAGGCGCACATGTCCGCCATCTCCTGGTGAAAAGCAATAGCTAGATTCGGCTTCACATTTATAGATACGGCCTGTTTTATTCAGCAATGTTGCTTGTTGCAATATTGCGACTTCGGCTCTTAAAGGGTTAAAACATTGGTTTAAAATTTAAGCCAATAGTGCACAAACTCTCGAGGGCCACATAAAATGACGTGGCGGGCCACATTTGGCCCGCAGGCCTTGTGTTTAACACGTGGTTTATACAGTCGACGTGTCTTGAAACGAGCAGACTCCCACGCCGACGGTCACCTTGAACCCTTTGGGTGAGTTCGTTAAGGGTTCCGATGGATCACGGTGATGTTCGGCTGTTGGAGACTGAGTTCTGTGAGTTCGCCTCAGTTTACCGTTGATATCCGAGGACTTTGGTGTGACGTGACATCCGGCTGGATTCAGAAGTTGCTTCTTAGGTTTTTGTGAACGCCAGGCCCTGATGGGTCTCACGAGACCACGATAGTTCACAGAAACAATCAAACACTGCCTTATAAGACAACGGAAACTGATTGTTTATGATGATACAGTTGGTCCAGATTTAATTCAGCAGTAAAGATGCAGTTGTTTCACACATTTCAGCTCAAATGAGGTCATATTTATCTCATTTTAGGACCTGGAAAGAACAGTATTTTTTTTTTGTTTTTGTTTTGTTTTCTTCATATTTTGTCCGTTCGATCGATCCAAATATCGATAATATCAATACCAACGCTGGTATTGATATCGAATGATACTCGTGATACTGCTTATGGTCAACTTCAGCATCAGTTCATATTAACTTTCAAAGTGCATGTTACTTAAGTCACATGTTACTGGAGCCAACTCAGTAAAACAAAATTAAGACCTTGAAATAACCCAGTACATGTCATGTATCCCATTGAAAGGCGTTATATAAGATAAAATAACAATAAATAACCCTTTATTTATCCCACAACTGAGAAATTTATAGTTAAAGCAATGGGAAAGGGCACACAGTGCAAACAAAATTACACAAGTACTGAAAGATATAATATAATAGTTGGACTAGAAAAAACATTATGAACACAACAATTCAACTCCAAAGAATATTTACACAAAAATGTTAATTGTGATGATAAAGTATTTTGCTGTCACCTATAAAGTTTGCCAAAATTGTATTCTAGGTTTTAACATAATCCAAAGACAAAAATCACAAAAACGGCAAAAGGTCAGCAGTTTCATGATAGATTAAGCTTATTATGAAAAAGTATCGGTATCGGTATCGGTATGGGCGATACTGGCCCTGTCTTTACTTGGTATTGGATCGATACCAACATTCCCAGTATCGCCCAGCTCTAGTGTCTGTGAACAGTTTTTCATTCACACCAACTCCCATCATCCTTTGCAGCCGTGTCTGGAGATCCGTGGGGCCAGTGTCCAGTAAACAGGAAGTGCAAGGACAAGTTTGCAGACGGGTCATGTGACAGAGAGTGCATGGAGCCCGAGTGTCTCCGAGACGGCTTCGACTGCCTGAAGGACAGGGGACACTGCAAGTAAACACATTTATCCGTCTCCTCTGTTCCAGGACGTCCCAAAGCAAAGTTGATGTTTCATTACCAGCTGTGATGACGTTTGTTTTAAAATGTTCTCACACGATCTCCCGTCTTTTTCTTGTGGTCATCCCGCTTCTCTTCGTCCCCATGGCGACCGCCAGTCCGGGCCACACGGAGTACTGCCGCGCCTACTACGCCAGCGACCGCTGCGACCAGGGCTGCAATAATGCCGCCTGCGGCTGGGACGGCAGCGACTGCATCAAGCACCAGAGCCCCCAGTGGGCCAAAGGGACGCTGCTCCTCCACACCAGCATCCCGGTGCTGAACGGCAGCCTGTCCGTCCGGCCGCTGCTCTGGACTCTCAGCGTCCTCCTGCAGACGCCGCTCAAACTCAGGGACCACGTCCCCCTCGGCGCCGGCGTCAACCTGTTTGACTTCGACTCTCAGGAACTTTCTGAGCTGCTGACTCGCTCGTCCCCGGCAGACTCAGACGGGTGGGTGAGGTGAAATGTTTATGGCCTGATGAGGATGATGAGGAGGCCAAAAATAGCTTTTACATCATGTTTAAAAACCGCAAAAAAAGTATCGAGTCACTGCAGCGAAACAAGACAAAGGCTCAACTGTGGTCTTTCTGTTACCTTCACAGCCTCTGGTCTCTGAACCGTAGTAAACAAACCGCTCTTTCATCTAACCTCGTTTTCATTCTGCCGTCCCACGACACACACACTATATTACCCATAAGGCCACACCATTACCCATAAGGCCAACTTCTTAAAGGGGCCAGGCTGGCTCACAGCATTTCTTCGCTGCGAGAGAATGCGCAAAACATCCTGTGATGTTTCTGCGATTTTTTTCTTGATTTTTTTTAATATTATATATTTCTGAAAAAAATCCACAAATAACTAAAACCGCGGAACTTAAAGTGCGAATTGGCGAGGGATAACTGTACTTTTTTAAATTCTTAATTATGGTTTATTTGACATGGACAGTGCACATTAATAAACATAGAATGTAAATGTGCCAGAATTCGCCAAAATGGCTATTTTACATCTGTTGTCCATTGACTGATGTTAACAGGTCAGAGAAATTTAAATACAGTCAAAATCAGCCTAACATTTGGAGAAAATAAACTAATGTCATTGAATATAAACTCAACTGAGCTGCAGCTGCAACTGAGAAAGGCAGATTATAGTTTATAAAAGACGACAGAACTTTATAAAAGATAATCTTACCGCAGTACTACGAGGTTTAGATTCGTATGAATTAACATCTACTGTATTTTCTGGACTATAAAGCGCACCTGAATATAAGCCACACCCATTAAAATATAAACGAAATATATATTTTGTCACATATAAACCGCACCGGACTATAAGCCGCACCGGACTATAAGCCGCCGGTATCCAGGCTGAGAATTAAGATATTTACATTGAAAGATTTTGTACCATAAGTGTTTATTCACATCTGGAACGGACCCGTGAAACGGACCCGTATTGGGGTCCATTTGCACTCAGTGCCAGATCCGCTTTGGAGCCGGATCGCGGACCTGCTGGCTCCACACTGCATCCGGTCCGCACCTGCTTTTAAAACCTTACCTCTGCGGCGGGTCCGATCAGAACCCAGAAATCCACTGAGGAACCAACAAACTGACTGGACAAACTGATAAATCCAGGTGTGTCTGAGTAGCTACAATGATCACACACACCTGGATTAATCAGTTTGTCCAATAATAACAGGTATTGATGCTCACAAAATGAATGTAGAGTAGCATAGCCAACATAGACTACTGAACAAAAACAGAATAGCCTTTAACTACTTGGTTTGTTTATTGGTTTTTGCACTTCCTGCTAGAGCGCCCCCTGAGGGCTGAAGAAAAATTCATAGAAAAGCCGCATCTCTATATAAGCCTCATGGTTTAAAGCGTGGGACAAAAGTAGCGGCTTATAGTCTGGAAAATACGGTAAATCAGTGTGAAATAAAAGGGGACCAACAGCAGAACCTTGGGGGATCCCCATTAAAGGCAGGGTAAGTGGTTTTTGGAAGATATCCCATCCTTCCCTCCTGTTCTACCCAGGAAACCACATTTATTTTATTATTTATTTTATTGTTTATTATATTATTATTAGGGGCGGGGGGGGGGGGGGGGGTTCTGCTCAGGTCAAACCTGCTCATCTTTGTTCAGCGTGTGCTGAGTTTTAAAATATATATCTGAAAAAAAAGACACTTTTTTCAAATTGTGACCTTTTGTTCTGAAAACCAAGAATTCTGTAGCAGCTTTTTAAATTAAATTGTTTTTTTTTTTGTTTTGTTTTGTTTTTTTGCCCGCCCCCTCAGGCCCCAACAACAGTTTGTTCTTTCCCGTCACGTACGTGTCTCTCTTTTCCAGCTCCCTCCTTTTCCTCCAAGTGGACAACAGGCCGTGCTCCCGTTCGCCCTCTACCTGTTTCCCGTACGCCACAGAGGCCGCCGGTTTCCTTCGCGCCGCGGCTCTGCTGAAGCCCCACGTGTTCCCCTCCCTGCCGGAGCTGAAGGCCGTCGTCGGCATTCGGGGCGTTCGGGAGGAAATAGGAAGCAGGGACGAGGAACCGGAAGTCAAAGGTAGGACCTGGTTTCCTGTCTCCCACGCACGTATGATGCAGCTTTGAAATTAGGCCAAGGAAAACATTATCGAGCAGCATTAGCGTTCCCAGCGTGTTCAGCCGCTGCAGGTTTACAGCGACTGTCTCAGCTTCGCTTCAAGGCCGTTTCACCATTTCAGTTGGCGAGCCGACCCCTGCGTGGCTGTGGGCCGTGGTCGCCATCGCCATCGGCCTGCTGCTCGCGCTGCCCCTGGTGGCCCTCCTGGCGGTGAGGAGGGTGAGGCGGCGGCACGCCAAGAGGGACAGCGCCGTCAGGGTGCGCCGCCGCTCCAAGGCCACAGACGGCGACGACGGCAAGGCCCCGTCCTGGATGCAGCAGCAGGCGGCGCGCCAGGAGCAGCGTGTCCGGTCCAGCCGGGAGAAAGACAAGATGGGCCTGAGGAAGAAGAAGAAGGCCAAGGAGGCGGAGAAGAAGAAGAGGAGGGAGCCGCTGGGGGAGGATGCTATCCGGATGCGGTGAGTGGAGCTGCTGGGAGAAGATGAATGATGTCACTGCGAACCGTCGTTCAGGGGCTGAATGTCACATTTCTTCAGTCACAATTGACCTTTCAGTAAGCACCGCCCCCTCCCTAGTTACTGTTGCTAGGTCGGACATTCTCGCTGCTTCTCCATTAAGGACAATGTTAATTTGCTATTTTTCCGATGCCTATCAACCATATTTACATTACACTAGAATAACGCCGTGGTTAAATATTGCTGCTGGGGACCTGCAACAGTGACTCGAGGTGTCCAGAACGTTTGGAGGGACATTTTTATTCCCTTTAACAAGATAAAATAAATGGTGGAAATCTGCAGGCTTTGATTCAGTTATGTGTTCGTCCACACAATCAACTGAATGTGGGGAAAGTTACAAAACACTCCTACATTTACTCCAAGGTAAGTTTACTTTGTTTATTAGATGATTGATTTAACCACCATTTAGTAAAAGTAATAATATGATTTAGCATCAGGGAGGGTGATGAGTGAAAACATCTCTCCGTTAGCATTCCGGCTAACTCGCTAGCCAGCTATAAGCCTGCCTCGTTGTCTACAAATATATATGGCCCTGGATATTTATTTTGTTAGGTTTAAGGTGAGGCTAGTGATGTTAACGTCACTTTATTAATTATATTAATACAATGCTGCGACTGTCTGATGTTAACATAGCTCTGGTGTGGGACAGACCTATGGACCAGAGCTAATGCTAACAGAGAACTCATCACCCTCCTTGCTGCTAAATCATATTATTACTTTTACTAAACGGTGGTTAAATCAATCATCTAATAAACAAAGTAAACTTACCTTGGAGTAAATGTAGGCATGTTTTGTAACTTTCCCCACGTTAAGTTGATTGTGTGGACAGACACAACTGAACCTACAGCTGCATTCTCCAGAATGGAAAAATGCAGTGTGGGTTCAGTTTAGAGGTCTTCACTGGTCCACCTTCATGGATCCAAACCCGAATGGACCTGTGAAAATTCGACCCGAAACCGACCCGACCCGAGCTATTATCATAAGTTCGGGAGTCCAAACCCGAATGGACCCGCAATATTTGGACCTGTGGTCTTTAGTTTCCGACCACGAACCAAACCGAGTTACCTGAATAGAACCGAGACAATCCAGCCCACAGTTGCTCATGTTAAAGTTGTCTAGCGTTGAATAAAACTTGATTTTCTTACCTAAAGTTGTCTTCTTCTACCCGGTTCAGTTGCTACATAGGCTACGTGATGTAAACAACAATAAATCCACATCGTTATTTTCTTTGTGGATACAGATGCTATTGGTAGCAACTGCTAACGCTAATAGCCTACACCGGTCAGGACGTGTCGTGAATATGTTCTCTCATCTAGTGTTGTCATGTTGGCGATCCGTTGTGCTTTACAGCTGCCGGGCAAACCGCTAATAACACGCTACGGCAACACGATTGTTTCATGACAAACACGCCACGTTAATGAATAATTAATTAAACTGCCCCGAGTCCTGACATTGGCTGCCACCGCCAATATCTTTACCTCTCTGGAGTAAACGCGGACCCAGCCTGTCAGAGAGCACCGACTAACTGTACCGATTCAGACCCGAACCCGGAGTCACGTCTTTTGAACTGACCCGAGACCCGATTCGGGTCAGTTCTGGACACCTCGAGTCACTGTTGCAGGTCCCCAGCAGCAATATTTTACCACGGCGATATTCTAGTGTGATATAAATACTGATGATAGGCATCGGAAAATTAGCGAATTAACTCGAATGTCCAACCTAGCAACAGTAACTAGGGAGGGGGGTGCTTACCGAAAGGTCAATTATTTCTTTTTTATTTCTTCTTGAAATTCTGACCTGAAACTGATTTACATTTATAACATCAATTCACTTTGCATTTATAGTTTTACATTTTTCTTACAAAGGAAAATCACTTTATCACTTATTCATCTAATAATTACGCTGATTGTAGACTCTTACCTGCCTTACGCAGACTATTATAAAAATAAAATTTATGTATATACTGATATGCAAAAGCAGAAGGAGCCACGTCTCATACGCTTTTCATTTCATGACTTTGGTGCCTTTAGACCACATGTCAAACACAAGGCCCGCGGGCCAAATGTGGCCCACCACGTCATTTTATGTGGCCCTCGAGAGCTTGGGCATTATTGGATTAAATTTTAAACCAAAATTTTAAGATTTAAAATAAGCTTACATTGCTCTAAAGCGCTTATTGTCAATAAACTACATCTCCCACAATGCATTTCGTTGTCACCCACAACATTAACAGTATCTCACCATGAGCAAGACATCAAGATGATTTTCAGAACTATGATTTTTCCTGTGAAGTGGGTCTGGTCCTCCTCTCATTGACACATCCACCGGTGTGAAACACATCGAGCCAATCACAACGCGGCAGGGGCGGGGTCTGTGCAGGGGTGAACTGCTGAGGACACCTTTCATTAATAAGTCTTTACTGTAAAACCAACACGTTCTTCGCCAGTTTGCTCAGTGTCCGCTGGTTCTTCCACCTGGAAGTCCAGGTTGGATCCGAAAGGGAACCGGACTAGTTCTCCGTATCAAAGAGGACAGCGATGCCAGGAGCTGTATTCAACTGATTAATTTGAAGATTATGAACAGATTAAATGCAAATCCCTGTCATCAGAACCTGCAGCTGTGATGGTAGCTGATGACATCATGAATCTCGGACTCTTGCGTTTCCCGTTAAGTCATCGGATCGTAGTTTTCCTGCAGATCAGACCCCTCCGGCTCCTTCTTTCCTTCCTCTCTGTTCTCTCGTTCTATAAAAGTGAAACGGCTCTGAGAGGATAAATAAACGGTAAATATCTCTTCCTGTGAATCATTTCAGTTGGTCCAGAAACCTCCTGCTTGTTTATACATCAGGAAAAGAAACCTCTGACTTAGCAGCACTGTGTTCTTGTTTTTGGGTTTGCTCCAGAGCCTCTTGGCTGAGGGGCTTTTTTTTTTCCTGCCTTTCGAGAGGAAAAAGAAATGAAAATGACAGCCCGTTGTGATCATGTGAAGGGTTTTAGGGACGCCTCCATCTCGTATCAAAACTGCCCCTTTGGCTTTCAGGCCTCACAGAAGGGACCAGGATCCAGGAAGCGACACGGACTTTACCCAGAGTTCGATGGAGGACATCAGCATGAGATGCTCCAGGCGACAGGAGGACGCCTCCATCTGTGACCACCGGACCCCCGAGCAGAGACACTTCCGGCCCGGCGCCCCTCAGATCCGCAGGGCCGTGCAACGTAAGGAAACCTGCCATTCATCTTGAGACTCCGCCCACTAACTGCTTTTTTTCAAAGTAGAGTGTGGGCGTGGCTCAGAGTTGGTGTTTGTCCTCTAACTGGTTTTACGAATATCTGCGCCAAAGGGGGCGCTATAACCCTCAAGATCCAGCTAAGATAAAAAACTTTAATTTGGTGTAGTTACAGGAGGAAATGATTCAGTTGCAGGCAGAACCTGATGATCTCTGCTGTATTTGTTATTGATCATCGTATCGGTGATGATGGGACATATCCACATCTGTACCGGTACGAGCGTATCAACGTCTCTCATCCTGAACCGGTCCCTGTCCTCCCTCAGCTCCACCTAGAGGATGGGAGAGAAACGCCATGCCTCCTCCGCTGCTCAGCCCTCCTCAGCAGGTCGGTTCATTATTTTTGATATTTGTTCATTGGGTTTTTTCATATATATTGATTAGGGATGCACGATAACTGTTTTTTAAAACCGATACCGATAACTTTTAGCTCCTAAAGGCCAATACCGATAACCGATAACACACACATATACCTAAGATCATTACATCAATACTATGAACAAAACCAAAAACAGTTTTGACTTTTAAAATGAACAGATATTTATTTTTTCCATTAAAAAACTATTGTCAAGCCTCTCAAACATTTTCATGAAGCTATCAAACAAACCTATTTGATATCTCACATTAACTTAAATAAGGTTCATTACTGACTGATATAAAAAATAAAGGCTCCTTGAATTGATGGAAATACATGCATCAGAATTACTAACTGAAAAAATACATTCCTAAATGACAATAAAAAATAATGCACAGGTCATAATATACTGACACAAGTTAGACTGGTCTGTGTAAATAAACTAAAAAAGTGCACTCCATAGTAACAAAGAAATTATGTTTAAAGGATTTTGGCTTGTGGTTCCATTCAAATAAATGCCTTTAATTAAAGTAAATGAGTAGTAGTTTTGGGTTTTTTTTTTTAGTCTCATGGAAACTTTAGATGAGAGAGATGATGGAGAGGAGAGATTGCTGCTGGCTTGCTCACGTTAGCTCACGTTAGCTCATGTTAGCTCACGTTAGCGCGATTTCAAAACTCCATGGAAGCGATTGTTATGTTTCAGGAGGCTGATCAGGTTTGACGTATTAAAGCTTGTGCTATTTTTCCCTCCTTCGCTTGGAGCATTTGTCACAAATAACTAGCTAACTATCTTCTTCTGAAACTTTAACGAAGTTCTACACCATCGCCGCCATGTTTTTTTTTCAGCGCACTGTTCCGCAATGCTGCATTCAAGGTGTAACATAAATTCCTCCGTTCCCTCATTCGCTAGTCGTTCTTTCAGCTTTTTCAATTTTTTTCTTTTTTATGTGTTACATGTGGGTAAAAACTGCGAACATCAATTAAAGTCAGCAACTACTAAAATTATGACCGAGTTAACGAGTTGTTTTCTGGCATGAGAGGGTATTCTTGATTTTCATTACTGAGAAATCGATTTTCTGATTATGCCGACGTCACTTGAACATCACATTCACTGCCGGTCATTCAAGGCTCAGAGAGTGCAAGGCACTGCTGTGTTGACAAAAATATATATGTTATCGGGGCTATTCGTTGTGATATCGGACTTATCGGGATGATGTCATAATTTCCTGTTATCGGCCCGATAGTTATCGTGCACCCCTGATATTGATGCATCGATGATAATATTTGTGATGTCACGTGGTGCACGTATTGGCTGCTCATCCTGGTTTTGTGTCGCAGTCGGCAGAGTGGTGCGGTCCAGATGGGTCTGTGGTTCTGATCCGAGCGGTGCGTAGCGGCCTGGACAGGGTGGTCCTGGAGCTGCTGCAAGCTGGAGTCCAAGTCAACAACACGGATCATACGGGTAATGCTTCCTCATCCTGTCCTTTACCATTTTAGTTTTGGGTCTGACTGACCCCCAAACCTCCACCAGACAGGTTTACACGCTCATTCTTGATAAAAGTAGGACTCAACCAGTCACTAATTAACTTAAATTAATTAAATGAGGCACGGTCTGGTCATTGGAGAGCAGAGCATCATCGAGTCAATCCTGATTTCATCTAAAGCTACACCGGCAATCTAAAAAGAGACTCACCACCTGGATTTAAGTCCAGGTCTACCCTGGTCTGATGAGTCCAGGTCTACCCAGGTCTGATGAATCCAGGTCTACCCAGGTCTGATGGGTCCAGGTCTACCCAGGTCTGATGAGTCCAGGTCTACCCTGGTCTGATGAGTCCAAGTCTACTCTGGTCTGATGAGTCCAGGTCTACCCAGGTCTGATGAGTCCAGGTCTACCCTGGTCTGATGAGTCCAGGTCTACCCAGGTCTGATGAGTCCAGGTCTACCCAGGTCTGATGAGTCCAGGTCTACCCTGGTCTGATGAGTCCAGGTCTACCCAGGTCTGATGAGTCCAGGTCTACCCTGGTCTGATGAGTCCAGGGCTACCCAGGTCTGATGAGTCCAGGTCTACCCTGGTCTGATGAGTCCAGGTCTACCCAGGTCTGATGAGTCCAGGTCTACCCAGGTCTGATGAGTCCAGGTCTACCCTGGTCTGATGAGTCCAGGTCTACCCAGGTCTGATGAGTCCAGGTCAACCCTGGTCTGATGAGTCCAGGTCTACCCAGGTCTGATGAGTCCAGGTCTACCCTGGTCTGATGAGTCCAGGTCTACCCAGGTCTGATGAGTCCAGGGCTACCATGGGCTGATGAGTCCAGGTCTACCCAGGTCTGATGAGTCCAGGTCTACCCTGGTCTGATGAGTCCAGGTCTACCCAGGTCTGATGAGTCTAGGTCTACCATGGGCTGATGAGTCCAGGTCTACCCAGGTCTGATGAGTCCAGGTCTACCCTGGTCTGATGAGTCCAGGTCTACCCAGGTCTGATGAGTCCAGGTCTACCCAGGTCTGATGAGTCCAGGTCTACCCTGGTCTGATGAGTCCAGGTCTACCCAGGTCTGATGAGTCCAGGTCAACCCTGGTCTGATGAGTCCAGGTCTACCCAGGTCTGATGAGTCCAGGTCTACCCTGGTCTGATGAGTCCAGGTCTACCCAGGTCTGATGTGTCCAGGGCTACCATGGGCTGATGA
Source organism: Hirundichthys speculiger (assembly GCA_018398805.1). Classification (NCBI taxonomy): domain Eukaryota; kingdom Metazoa; phylum Chordata; class Actinopteri; order Beloniformes; family Exocoetidae; genus Hirundichthys; species Hirundichthys speculiger. The sequence continues at coordinate 86,365 of JAGFBZ010000816.1, forward strand.
GTCCAGGTCTACCCAGGTCTGATGAGTCCAGGTCTACCCTGGTCTGATGAGTCCAGGTCTACCCAGGTCTGATGAGTCTAGGTCTACCATGGGCTGATGAGTCCAGGTCTACCCAGGTCTGATGAGTCCAGGTCTACCCTGGTCTGATGAGTCCAGGTCTACCCTGGTCCAGTGTGATGGGAGCATCAGGGGAAGAAGAAGAGAGGACGGTCATCATGTCTACTTCCTACCTACCAGCCTGTGGGGGCGGAGCTGTGATCTGGGGCTGCTGCAGTTGGTCAGGTCCAGGTCAGGTGATCACCTGAACATCCTGAACGACCAGGTTACTCCTTCACTGGGTCTCCTCTTCCCTGATGGCACGGACATATTCCAAGATGACAATGTCAGGATTCATCGGCCTGAAGATGTTCGTCCCCCCCAACCTGACCTGTCCATCCATGCTTCCAGTCACGTGCCAAAGAAACTTATCAGAACATAGTTAAAAATAGGGGTGTAATCGACTGAACAGACCTTCGGTACGGTTCAGTGCTGTACCGAACGAATACAGTCAGTTTATATGCGTTTTTATACGCAGCCATCACAGACCTAGAAGAACAGACTCGCAGTAGAGGTCTTCGAAACAACCCGAAAACCAGCGGTTCCGACCCGACCCGAATCTGATCTCGGGTCCATTCAAAGACATGATTCCGGGTTCGGGTCGGAATCGGTAGTTAGTCTCAGGTCCGGTCGGTGCTCTCTGACAGGCTGGGTCCGCGTTTACTCCAGAGAGGTAAAGATATTGGCGGTGGCAGCCAATGTCAGGACTCGGGGCAGTTTAATTAATTATTCATTAACGTGGCGTGTTTGTCATGAAACAATCATGTTGCCGTATTAGCGGTTTGTCCAGCAGCTGTAAAGCACAACGGATCACCAACATGACAACGCTAGATGAGAGAACATATTCACGACACGTCCTGACCGGTGTAGGCTATTAGCGTTAGCAGTTGCTACCAATAGCATCTGTATCCACAAAGAATATAACGACATAGATTTATTGTTGTTTACATCACGTAGCCTATGTAGCAACTGAACCGGTAGAAGAAGACAACTTTAGGTAAGAAAATCAAGTTTTATTCAACGCTAGACAACTTTAACATGAGCAACTATGGGCTGGATTGTCTCGGTTCTATTCGGGTAACTCGGTTCAGTTCGTGGTCGGACACTAACGATTCAGGTCGGGTCAGTTCCGGGTCCAAATCATAACTGTCAAGTATCCCGTTTTGGCTGGGAAAGTCCTGTATTTTACTCTTCTCTCCCACCGTCCTCCCGTATTAGTATTTTCCCGTAAATATCCCGTATTTTAACCTGCGTTATTAAAAAAATAATACCGCATCGGGCGGAGTAAAAAAAAACAAAACAAAACAAAAAAACATTCCCAATCTGAGATCTGTCACTTGATAACTGCCACAGCAGTAGCTACTACAGGGACTGTAGGTGGTAGATGTCGCCAGGTTAGTGTGTGACATCCGATGAGTGACAGCGTGAAGAAAAAAAGGATTGTTACAGAGAATAGGATGATGTCAGACAACAGAACTGTTTGCGCTCTTTTCTCATGTAAAATAAACACTCACTGGTCCCTAGTATTGTTTATATATTGAAATGTTTTGGCTAAATAAACAACACACTGTTGAAGAAAATGGTTTTGCAATTTTGTTCCCATACTGTACCGAAAATGTACCGAACCGTGACCCCAAAACCGAGCTACGTACCGAACCGTGATTTTTGCATACCGTTACACCTCTAGTTAAAAATTAGGGATGTCCCGATCACGTTTTTTGGGTCCTGATCCGTTTTCCGATCTTTAATTTTGATGATCCGCCGATTCTCGATTTTTCCCGATCCGAGTTCACTTTTTTTGAGTGGGTAAACAGAGTTTATTTCCCATGCATTTTATTGCCTGTGTACATTAATAAATAGGCCTGCATCCAAGCTGAGATTTATAGCTTTTATCATCTCATAAAATAAACAATAACTTATTTAAACACTCTTTTTTCTTTCTTTTTTGTTTGGGAGAATTATTATAAAACACATTTAGTTACAGAACAGTGACTGTTCAACAGTCTCAGTACCAAAGAACATAGCACTTCCATTTAAATAGCAGCAGGTGAACTTGGCTAGCAGTTTAAGGCAATGAAAACACCAGCAGAAGTCTTTGCAATCAATGAAATCACATCAGAATAAAAATAACATAAAATATTAACTTTACTTCTTTCAAGACCCGCTGCACATGTTTGCGCACCTTTGTGTCCTTTGTCGTTCATGTAATGACGGGAACGAGGCTCGAGGTAATTAATGAGCCGGTTAAATGCCCTGTATTCCACATACTGAATGGGCTGGTCATCCTCAATAATACATTCCGCGATTAGCTCGGTGATTTTCCTGTATTTCTCCAAGTCTTTCGGGAGTTTGTCCTTTCTTTTAAAAGTTTCACAGAGCGTTTGCTGCTGTAGTGCATCCAGCCTCAGAGCTGCTGCCGACGCCTGACAGAAGGCATCCTGCTCGCTAGGATGGTGCTTTTTTAAGTGTCTGATTAAATTGGTGGTGTTGTAAACTCTCTTCTTACTTCCCCCTCGTGATATCTCAGCCTTACACTTTTCAAGTCGCAGTTGAAGCATCGGTCTTTGTAATTTTATAGTGCTGCCACACTGCTGACATTTTTGCTAAAGTTTAGCCTGACGCCGCCAGTCTTAAAACTTTTAAGGTGGATACAAGACAGCGCTGCTGAGAAACTTCATTTCAGTGCAAATTATTAAATGTATATAGTTTAAAAAATATTTTTGTTTGTGTAATATGATTACTTTATTAATTTGTGTTAATTAGGATCACTTTTTGAGAAAAAATAATGAAAAAAAGATCGGTGTGTTATAATAATGTTGATCGGCCGATCCGATCAGGGGATCGGGATCGGGACACCCCTATTAAAAATTATCTAAAAATGATGAGAAATAAAACAAGTCGTGGTGTAACACCACGTCAGTACTTATTGAGCTAAAACCAGTAAATATAATTGATTTAAATCGACCCAGACACCAGTAAACGTGTCCTTCCCGCATTAAGATGAAGGCGCTGCTCATCAGAGGCATGTTAGGATTTAGAATTATTTTCAGTAAGAACTTTAAACGTTAAAGCTAAACTTTACAGCCTGTAGGCTGGCTGTTTATATGATGGACCTGACAACTGGGATCTCATGACCGCTTGACCTGCTCCCTTCCAAGGATGTATGCAATGGTGATAAAATTAGTTACACCCTCATTCCTGCAGTACACATTCCTGCAGTACACATAACCATATTTGTCTGAACATTATGTTGGAGGTGGAATTAGTCCGCCCCTTGCAGGCTTTAAAAATGAAGAGAGACGCCACATTGGTGTGCATTTGTCCATGGCAGCATCTTGGGTGATGTTGTGGGCAGGTGTACCATCGGCCGATTAAAATATTCTGCATGGCATAATAATTCTTTGTATTCATGATTGTAATAAATTTCTGATTGATCTTTGCTTCTAGACTGTCATTTAGGCACCAGATAAAAAGAACACGGAGAGAGAAACTTTACAGGCACCTGATTCATGTTTTGGCAGCTCGCTGGTTATTCAGGTGTGTGTGTTAACACAATGCCAAGAAGGAAAGACATAAGCAAGTGTCTCAAGAGAAGTAATTGTCCCCGTCCGTCAGTCCTGTCCGCTGAAACTCGTCCGTTCTCTGGTCCTTCGTAGCTGTCGGCGTCCACGTTTCTTCCTGCAGCAGTGACGATAGCAGTCCTACTCCAGACCAGAGGGTTTGTTGATACTGGTCTAGTTGCTGCTCTGCCTACGACACAGACTCTGTTTCTTTGACTGGTCGTACGTCTGTCCAGAGTTTCCTCTGCGTACGCTGGTACGGCAGGAGATCAAAGTCCAGTCCGGATTAGGGATGTAACGATACAGAAAATCTGATATCTAGCTTATCGTGACCAAATTATCACGGTTTACGATATTATCACGGTATTCTTAATTGCTGTACAAACGTCCAAAAAACACATACATTTAAATAATTTCACAAAATCTTGTGATTTTCTTGTCATACTGAAATATCAGAAGCCAAAATTTAATCAAAATGAAACTTTCACATTAAAAGGGCAAACGACTGGCACAGAAAGAGGTTTTATTTTAAACAAACAAAATAAATAACAGGAACAAAGCGTATTTGTCTGGTGCAAATTTATATAAACACTTTAACAACCATAGTAGGTCAAAATATGCAAACAATTATCAGGAACAAAAATTATAGTGAAGTTCAAATGAAATAAACTTTGGACTTTAAGCTGAACCTTAAATAAGTATAAATGTGCAAATAAAGAAACAGTTGTTTAGGAGCCAAATATGTTGTTCTGAATTGTAGTTCACTCTGTGTGTCTGTGGGTGTCACTGTGTTGTTACCTGAGGGTCAGGTATAAAGGTAGCTGCCTGTTATTGGTTAGGTGTTGGACCCGGAAGGGCAAAAGGTTTTTGACGGCTGTGGCGCTAACTGCCGGCGTTATGGTTGTCGGATCAGTTAATGGAATAAATGAATATTTTAACTTAAAATATTAAAATATTAATATTTTAATATTTTAACGATCCTTTTTAGATCAACACGCAACAATATCGTTTACGAAATGTGAGTTAGCGAAGCGCGTCGACCAGGTTACTCTTGGTCAAACATCTCAGTAGCTTGAAGCATTAGCCTTAGCTCCTCCAAGTTGCTTCTACAAATTACAATAAAATGTAAACAAGTGCTCTGCAGACAGGATAATTGTCCTCTACCAGTTTGTTCCTCTGGATTTAAAAAACAAAACAAAACAAAAAAATATGCCCAGACCTTGGATTTCATCCTTTTAGTGGGTCGGTAAATGTCCTGCGTGCTATCACCACTTTCCGCCATGCTAACGTTACGATGCCGATGTTACAAGCTACATATTCACGAGAGACACAGTCATGAGTCACTTGTGAGACCTGAATGAGGCTGATATTACACATCCTGGTAATCAACCGCAATAATGAGATGAAGTCAAACATAAACGGTAATTGTTATCGCGTAAGATTTTATCGCGCTTTACAGTAATACCGGTAACCGTTCCATCCCTAGTCCGGATGAATCAGACCGGTGGTTTGTATGAACGAGGGAAAGAAGAAGGATGTGCTGGAAATCTTCTAAGGAGCCAGCGTCCCAGGAATCTTGCCACCAGCTGTCGAGCACGGTGGTGGAGTTGTGGTGATCTGGACTTCATTTCCAGCTGGATACCTGGAAGTCATCTGTCAGCTAAAATCAGACCATGGAACGAGACGATGCTCCCTAAAAACAGCAGCAGGTGACTGGATGAAGGAGATAATCCAGGTGTTGCTGGTCCACATCCAGACCTGAAGAGAAACGTCCATCACCAGATGTTGTCAAAGCAGCGCGGCGTCTTCGTGTCCATCTGAACTGTTAGGACTGATAGACAGTGGACGTCCTCGCCCACGTGGCTGTGCTCTGGAGAGACGTTAGCTTACGAGCAGAACGGTTTTTGTTTTTTTAAACCTGGAAACTGAGGGGTCAAGTAATCTGTAACTGACCCCGTCTCTCTTGCGTCCCTCTTTGTGTCCCTCCTGTCCCCGCCTGTCCTCCGCTGTCTGTCCTCCTCCAGCTCCCCTGCTGTCCTCCTCCGACTCAGAACAGAGTTAATGTCCTCAGCCCCCCCCCCACTTAACCTTTCCTCTGAGTCTCTGTCTTCCAGTCTCTCTCTCCGAAACCAAGCTGTCCCCCGTCCTCTCCTTTTCCCGCTCCAGCTGAGGCGTCCCTCCTGCCACCTCTCCTCTCTTCTCCATCTGGGCTGGACTGGTTGTTATGGTTGTTCACTGGCTGACTTACTCCCTCCCCTCTTCCCCCCTCACCTCCCCTCCACTCACACTGTCTGTCTCAGGGAGATCAGCCCTGCACTGGGCATGCTCAGTAAACCACCACTCCCTGGCGAGGACGCTGATTCGCTACGGGGCTGCCGTGGACCTGCAGGACAACAAGGTATCTGCTCTTCATGAATGGCATACTCGTAATCCTGAACGACTGATGTTTAAATCAAGTTCCTCCAGTAGTTTCTGTGAATTATAACAGGAGGTACATTTATAAACTCACCTTGTCCCTTCTGTACAGCGATTTCTTCAGATTTCTTTTTTTTTAAACCATGACAGAATGTTACAACAGGTCATTTTTGCAGCACAAATGGTGACTTTTTGACATTAAGTTACAACTTTATGTCACCAGATTGCAGATTTTGGTGTAACTTTGACTTTATGTCCTAAAATCACCAGTTTCACAAAATTGTGACTCTTTAACTTAATACAACTTTTTTTTCTTTCATAAGGGTGCAAGTTTGCCAAAATTATGTCTTTATGTCCTAAAATGACAAATGTTTGTTGTAAAATCACAAACTTTGCAACATCACAACTGAAAGTCACAAAATTTTGACATTTTTGACAAAACTACATTTTTTGATGTCAAGGTTTTTCGTTTTTGTTGTTAAATTGTGACTTCTTTACTTAATATTTTAACTTTTTCTTGTAAAGTATTGACTTTTGCTAAATCACATCTGTTTGAAATAAATATACGACTTTTGGAAATTTGTGAATTTTGTATAAATGCAAATTTATGTCCTAAAATCACAAGTTTTGTTGTAAAATCATAAACTTTGCAACATCACAACTTTGTTGCTAATTTTGGTTATAATATCTCAAATGTCCCCAAATTTTTGTCTGAAAGTCACAAAATTTACAAAATTTTGACATTTTTGAAAAAATAAATTTTTTGATGGCAAGGTATTTTGTTTTAGTTGTAAAAGTGACTTCTTTGCTTAATATTTTAACTTTTTATTGTAAAGTATTGCATCTGTCTGAAATAAAATTAGGACTTTTGGAAATTTGTGAATTTTGTATAAATGCAAATTTATGGTATAAAGTCACAAGTTTTTGTTGTAAACTTGCATCTTTTTGTCGTAAGACTCACCGTCTCAACTTCAGTAGTTACATTAAAACGATCGTCTCTAAATCATTTCTCCATCAGGGTGAGACGGCGCTCTTTCTCTCCGCCCTCCACGGTTGCTATGACACCGCCAGGCTCCTCCTCCTCCACGGCGCCAACCTGGAGCTGCACGACCGAAGGGGGCGGCGTCCGATCGACGTGGCCAGGGAGGCCATGCGTCACCAGGTGCTGGAGCTCCTGCTGGCCCACCAGATCCAGAGGGGGCCGGTCCCCGTCGACTCGGCCAGCGACGTGATGTGGGACGAGCACGGCGTCATGTACTCGCCATGGGTCGGCTCGCAGGGCCTGGCGGGACGGAGCGCCTCCTTCTCTGGGATCATAGGGCACCGAGATATGACCCCCCCACCACAAAAGTACGATTTCAGCCTCAGAGCTGATGACACGCCCAATTGCCTGTTCTACTTTATTAGCTGCTGCAGGTGTGACGTGAGTTATTAAACCATGTCGATGCTTACCCCCCCTATCTCTTCAGTGATTGGTCAGTGGGCCGGGTGCCGTACCCCTCCCCTCAGAACTGGCGGCCGCAGCTACACCAATCAGTGACGGCGCTGGTCCCACCCAGAGTCATGGGCCGCTCTCCTCGGCCAATCAGCACCTTGCAGGAGGTGACCTCAGAGGACGAGGATCGCGACAGGCACCAGGAAGTCCCCAGAGCCACGACACCTCACTTCCTGTCCCCCCAGCCCACCCCGAGACAGCGTTCCTTTTCCTGCACCCAGCATGCTTTGCAGCGCCGATCCAGCGCCCACCAGCCAGAGCCCAACTATCTCATCGTGACAGACAGAACGGCCAGCGAGCCCCCCGAGAGGGCGGCGGCCCCGCCTCCCCCCGCTGCCGCCATCCAACCTGACCGGCCGCCGGTCGCCAGCGGCGACAGCCCCAGCAGAGCAGAGCGGGCGGTGGCGAGTCTGACAAGCACGGAGCAGAAGCCCAGGAACGACCGGACGAAGCCCCGGCGACGCAGCGACAGCCGGCGTAGCACCCCAACCGCCAAACGAACCACCAACCCCAAAAACACCAACGCAAACCCAACCCCAAACCCCCCAACACCCCAACCCAAAACCCCCCAACACCAACCCCAACCCCAACCTAACCAACCCAAAACCCTAACCCCAAGTACCCCCTAACCCCAACCCCAACCCCAACCCCCAACCCAAAACCCCAACCCCACCCCAACCCCAACCCCAAACCCCAACCCCAACCAACCCAACCCCCACCCCCCCCAACCCAACCCCCAACCACCCCAAACCCCAACCCCCAACCAACCCCCAACCCCAACCCACCCAAAAAGAACCCAACACCAACCCCCAACCCTACAACCCTAACCCCAACCCCAACCAAACCCCAAACCCCCAAAACCCCAACCCCAAAAACCCCAAAACGAAAAAAAAAAAAACCCAACCCGAAAAACACCCCAAAAACCCCCCCAACAAAACCAAATAACCCCCAACCCTAACCCCAACCCCAAACACAAAAAAAACCCAACCCCAAACCCCAACCCCACCCCTAACCCCAAAAACCCCCAACCCTAACCCCCCCCCAACCCCCCAACCCCCCAAAAAAAACCCCAACCCCAACCCAAAAAACCCAACCAACCCCAAAAAAAGAAAAAAAAAACCCCAACCCCAACCAAAAACCCAAACCAAAAACCCCAACCCCAAACCCCCAACCCCCCCCAACCCCCAACCCCCGAACCCCTAACCCCAACCCAAAACCCTAAACCCCAAACCCCTAAAACCCAACTCAACCCCAAAACCCTCCCCAACCCCACCCCCAAACCCCCAACCCCCAACCCCCAAAAACCACCCCAACCCCAACCCCAACCCAACCCCAAACCCCTAACCCCCCCCCCCAACCCAAAAAAAACCCCAACCCCCCCAAAACCCCTAACAAAAACCCCCACCCCAAACAAAAAAAAAAACCCCAAAAACAACCCCCCCCAACCAAAAAAGATAAAACCCTCAACTCAAAAAAAAAAACCCAAACCCCCCAAAAAACCCCCACCCCCAACCCCCAAAAAAAAAAAACCCGCACCAACCCCCCCAACCCCCAACCCCAAAAAAAACCCCTAAAAACCCAACAACCTAACCCCCAACCCCAAACCCCTAAACCCCCAACCCAAACCCAAAACCCCAACCCAAAACCCCCCCCCCCAAAACCCCAAACCCCCAAAACCCCCCCCCAACCCCCAACCCCCCCCAACCCCAACCCCCAACCACCCCAAAACCCAACCCCCCCAACCCAACCCAACCCCAAACCCCCACCCCCACCCCCCCCCCCAAACCCAACCCCAACCCAACCCCAATCCCAAACCCCAACCCTAACCCCAACCCCAATCCCAAACCCCAACCCTAACCCCAACCCCAAGATCCAGACTCAGAGAGAAGATCTGTGGGACTGAAAACAGCTCATCATCATCCACTGCACCACCGTTGGGTGTCACATGACCGATTCTCCTGTACGACGGTCTGCTTGGACATGACCTTTGCCCTTTTTCACATTGTTTTTTTTTTCTTCATGAAGGGATGCTTTTCTACATTTTCATTTACCTCATCAGACTCATTACATCAGACTCGTTACAGAAATAATAAAAACGGCTGCAGAATCCTGCTGATGCAGAAAATCAACAGAAATTACTTTTTTTTTTTTTTATTTTATTTAAATTGTAGTTTCTGTATGTATGATTTTGCCATGCTGAATAACTTTAATCTGCCTTCGTTCAGTTTTCTGTATTATAACAAAAATAAAAAAAACAATCTGACCCTAATGAGACCTGAAAGTGAGAAAACAGCCTGACAACAGCCAGTTAACACAAGGCCAAAGAAGAAAGATATCAACAATAATAAAAGAGAAGCAATTGTTGCTGCCCATCAATCTATCTAAGCCCACAGTTTTATCTGACACTCTGCAGACTTCAGTTAGCGTGTTGAATATAAGGTAAAGGCAGCAGACTGCGAATACGGGGCTGTTTTTATCCACCAGGTGTATGGAGTAAGGTCGCTGTCAAAAAGATGTGTCCATGTTATAAGCATTCGTATTTGTAATGACAAACATTTGTGTGTAAATAAAAAAGTTGTACCCAAAATTCTGCTGTCACACACATGAGTCTGATAAATTATTAGGGTTAGGATTGGTTTTATGTGAGTATGAATCTAAAAGCTGTGAGTGCAAAGTCTTGTGAATACAACTCTAATTTCTACGACTACGAGTCTTCACTGTGAATACGAATTCAAGTTTGTGGGTACGAGTCGAAAAACTGTTGAAATGACGTCACAGGCAGGTCACAGGCAGGTCACAGGGGAAAGCAATCGAACCCCGAAAAATGCGCTGAAGGATAGCTGAAAACATGGACACCGTCGGGGAAGCATCATCATCATCATCATCACAGGTAAAGTAAATAACACATCCAACATTTATTTATTTCTATTTAGTTGTTTATATCATGAAATTGTACTGTTTTAAATAATATGAAGTCTATGGACGGTTTTTTCTTGATTTACAATGTATTGTAAATAGTCCAAATTTAAGTGTGGTTGATTCAACACATCTGTAATCCTTGATTTCAGACGTTCCAATAACCGAGCAGCTACTGGTCCCTGTAAACAAGAAGTTTGATGCATTAGGCTAAATGCCACTGTTGACATAGTCATTTACCAACATACAGTACTCTATCCCACATAGGCTGGACAGACATAAAAAATAATTTTGTATTTTTAGCAAAATAATGTATGCCAATCAATAGCATGCAAGTTAATACAACAAATATCAATTATTAAATTATTAATTAATATTACTAGCCTGGACCCATGCAAACCACACTTGTGTGTCTGATCTCAGATATACACGTATATAATAAATAAATTCTGGATTGATAGTAAACTGCTGTCAGGACTCTGACTAATTCTATTGTTTGGTTACACAAGCAGTAACTGACATGTGGTTAGCTTGTAAGCTAAAGCAGAATGTCTTAAAGGAGCCGTATGTAAGAAGTAAAATAAAACGAATCAAAAAATGACCCCGATATGTCAACAGACATTTAAAAATCATGTTCATTTCAAATACTTATGTCACTGACAACAGCACTCAAGCCAGGATATTCCCGTTTAAAAAGAGGAGTTGCAGCCCTCAACTGATGTTGATGTTGTCATTTTTTGTTTTGGCCTGAAGCGCCACCCTCCACCGATCTCCCAATCACGAAGTCAGTAGTGTTTCTGCATCCGGGTTGCCAGCTCGGCTCTAATTATCGCAGCAGCCGCTACGAACGTGTTGGATGAAAAAATGTCTAGCTTTCCAAAACCTAAAAGACCTCGTTATGAATCCGAGTTACGTCGTGACAAGGTCCGAAATAAAACAAGGATTTGTATAGGAGATGCTTTTGATAGATGGAGACGGCTGAAAGCGGAGAAGAATTTGAAGACGCCAACGTTGCAGATTTTCTCCTGGACAGGTAAGATTCATAGCTAAATGTTTGGCTAACGCTAATTTACTTGGACAAGGTAACAGTGGTATACCGTGGTACCTCTACTTACGAACGCCCCTACATACGAAACTTTCAGGTTACGAAACGCCTCAACGGGAAAATATTTTCTCTAGTTACGAAATAAATTTCAGTATTCACTACGTCGTAGTATTCACTAGTTAAACAAAGTTATGCTTTGTTGCGCTAGCATAGTAACGCTAGTGCATAACGTTATGGAGCAGGTGGGTCATCGAATTGAAAAGGTAAATAATTATTATTTAGAATATAAAAACGGTGACTGATATTGCTAACACTAGCAATGTAACGTTAGGCTAATAAGCGGAGCCCGTCAGTCATCATGCCGTGGAAAACATTAGCATGGCCATGGTAATGTGAAACCTAATTGAGACAGTAGCCTAACGTTACCACGGTAAAACGATTTCTTATTCGTTCTTCGCATATATTGTGTATTACACGTGCTGCAAATTGACCCATATGACCATTGCTAACGTTAGTTATTAGTGTCAGTCTTTTCTGATGGAACTGATAAAAAACGTTAGCCATTGATGACGGATGCAGACGTAATTTTCCCCGCATTATCTTTGGTTAGACACTAGTCTGTGGTAAATGTGTTGGTTGTTGCATATTATGGTAAATGTGTAGAGTGTTCCATAATTATGACAAAAACGCTTGTGTCTTCAGCTGTTATGGCCCAAGCACTTCAACCCAAAGTAAAAGACAGTGGAAGAAGCACCACCTGACTGCACCATCACTTTCCAGTATTGGACATGCATCGTCTGAAACGCTTTCAAATCGGTCAGTGATCAGTCCCACGTTGTTTTCATTTTCATTTCATATTTGGATCCATGCTGTAAGTTCAGCTGTTATTTCTTTGAGTTTATTTTCTGCATGACAATCGACCCTGATCTGAGCTAATGACTACTGTATATCGCTTCACAGGGAAGGGTCTCACCCAGTTTGAGGGTCAGTCCAGTTTGAGCTGTTGGCAAAAGATATTGTCAACCACACTTTTGTTAGTGCTGCTGCAAAACAGCTGATTCCTGCCAAGAGTTTCTTGTAAGTTGTTATAGTTTGAAAAATAGTTGTCAATAATGTATGAAACAAACATGCAAGATGTTACCTTGATGTTGGATATTAGCTTATTGATTACCATAAGTACCTATCCAGAGGTGTCATTGTGGTTAATCAGATGACCCACTTACATTACTAACAATCATCATCATTAGCAGTGAATAATGTTCAATTGCCATGCTTTTTGTGTCTGTCCATTATATTTCTGTATTATTTTGTAGGAGCTGTGGCTTGGCCTCCCACACCATGTCACGAATGAACACAGGTGGGTACTGGGAGGCTGCCAGCATGCAGACTTGGAATCAGGGGGAACTCAAGAGCGGCTTGAGCGAGGCTCCATGGCACACGAGGCCCTGAAGAGTATTGTGCGAAACAAGCGATGGCTCAACAAAGTTCACAAATACCTGAACTTCAGGTAATTTAATGAGTGTGTACACATACTGTACCTAGAAAGTGATTTTCAAAAAAATCAAAAAAATCAAAAAATGTCTCTATGTCCCACCCCCACAGGTCCACTGCTGATCTGGAGTCCTTCCAAAACCATATTTTAATGTATGCCAGCAAGCACTCAGCATTTAGCCCTCCTGTCTTTGAGGCCAGGATGCTCCTCGCAGCGATGGATTATAACTACCACAAGGACCGCCCAGAGTTGTGCAAGTCTGATGGAAGCAAGCAGTAAGTGACATTATCATTTCTACATGTTGGATGTTGGGAACCATTTTACCTGATTACACCATTGAAACTCTATATAAAACACTGTACTGTAAAACATGGCCCTTGGAATGTAAACAATCTATTTTCTCTGCTTTTATTTTAGGTACAGGAGGCTGTACAAGAAAAATGCCCAAAGGTATACGCTGTACACCAAGAAGACATCGAAGACCTATGGCTACATCCCAGAACTGCAAACAAAGATTCTGCAAAAGAGGCTAGCTGGTAAGGGAAGGCCCAGGCGGAGGAGTCTTCGGCCCGATGACCCCAGAAAGTACGGCCCTCTTCCCCCTGTGCCGGCACCAACCAAGGAGGAACTCCTGCGCACCCAAGTCAGGAGAGGTCTTGGTAGGTAGAATACCAGTTTATTTCTTTTGCATCTGCGGCTACATACCACACACCAAGTTAGATGTAATGCATATTACATTTAATTTTAAAATAATCTAATTTCTGTTTTTATTTTGCTCTCCTCAGTGTCAGCATTCCAGAGTGAAGACCAGTGAAACCCGTTTCCAGAGCCTCTCAGCCCTTGTCATTTCCATTTTCTGCCACAAGCTGCTTTTAAACCATTTCATAAAGTTTCCACAGTACAGAGCAGCTAATTGTTCAATAGTTATTTATACTATTTATACTGTTTATCCCTCGTTTTATTTATTTATTTATTTTTTACTGTTCCTCTATATCGTAAATAGCAAAGCATTGTTATTATAAATAAACTTTTTTTATTGAACAAGGAAGAAGGCTCTTTACAAACTTGGAACAAAACAAACAATTTGTAAAAACAAAGTATATACAACAAGTAACTTCAAGTAAACTGGAGTCTGTAAAGTTTGTTCAAATTGTGGGTAGAAAGCCAGTGTACTGGCCTTGAGGGTCAGGGTATTTGTCCCTTATTCTCCAAATGCAGCAGCTGGGGATAACACGACGGTTACCCTGGTCCAGTGATCCATGCTGCCAAAAGGTGTTGTACTGGCGATAAGCAGCATATCTAAACTGCCTATTATCATCACCTGGCTCTGTAACTTCTGCTACCACCAACACATCATTCCTGTAGTCTCTGTGTAGACGCAAATAGCCATCTTCCAAGCAGTAAAGCTCGAAATGAGGCAATTTGCTTATGCAGTGCTCAGGCCCCTGGCCACAGCATTTCCTTTCTGCATCTGTGTCCATCTCCCTGCAGTTCCCACAGGTACACCATGGAGGAGCAGCTGCAGGTGGGAGAGTGGTGCTATCCAATGGAGGCAGGGCATCAAAAACCAATCCAGGGTTCCGGGAGAAGATCCGGGTAGCTAGTGCTCGTAGCACCATTTCACTCATGTTTTGAATGAGTTCCTAAGTAAACAAACCACAAATAGCATTTGGCATTTACATTTGATTAAAACTACATAAGATGCTGACATAGATACAGATGGTGATATTAGAAGTCATAATTTTACTGCCCAGCTCTCATCAGCCTCAAGAGAGGGTATCTCAAAAGTGAGGTCTAAATCAGGCTGAAACAAGTGGGAGCAGTACAAGCAAAGATCATCTGGTACAAGTGCTAGGCTACCTTGACATAAACGTGTATTCTAAGCATATTCTATCTTTTAGCCTGTGCAATAATTTAGTGTTAGTTTGGAAGTATCAGGCGTAATTCCACGGCAACATCCTCAATACCAAAAGCGCATAATTTGGTCCACATACATGGAACTTTTGGACGTGTTTTTGATTCAAATTCTACACGTCATGTAATTTTTCATATAGCCTGATGTATTTTAGGAAAATTACCCTCGACTTTACATGTGGTATTGTCGACGTTACAACAAGTTACCATCGATATGAGCCTATAGTGTTAACCCCTTAACATTCCTGTATAATTTGCATAAAACGCCTGTCCAAGGCATACCCAAAGTAAATTGAAAGCTATTCTTGAACCGTTTGTAGCACATGGATGGTTTTGGTCTCTTTTGAAAGGTAACACTCTGAAGTTTTTCCCACAACTGTCAGAATCACTGTAAGTGCTACTAGCATTGAGTAATCTAAGTTTGAACACACAGAAATTTAAGTTTTTTATTTCCGCCTGAATTTTTTTTGTAAACAGATGTCTGCAGATGAGTGCAGCTGTGACTTATTAGCTGGAAAACACAATGGGACCACAGCATGAAGCCTTACCTAGTGCAAGTTCAAATTTGATAACAATACCACTAAAAATGAGTATTTTACACACGTTTTTGTAAGAGTATGTCTAGGCGTTTCCAAAAATGGCACATTTGGAGACTCCAAAATGGCACTTGGATAAACATGGTCACATACCTCGGATAAAAGGACATAACTCTTGAACGCTTCATCGTACAGTCATAATCTTGGCCTCTAATGAAAGGTGACACTTAGAGGTATCCTATCCCACATTCAGATTCACTATCAATATTGCTGAAAAAAAGTTACTGAAACATAAAGCTAAATTTTGCATATAAAAAGAGTCAAAACAAGTGTTGTTGTGGAAAATGTAATTTATATAAAAAAATGACTATCTTTTACAACACAGCAAACTATTCACATATTTGAACATATTTACAATTATAACCATTTACAGGTTGGCAGCATGCCAGTCACTGTAGCAATCTCTAGTCGGTATCAAGCACAAAGGCACATCACATGAGGAGCATTTCAACTGTGTTTTAGCATGACAGTGCCTGCACTTCAGCCTACCAGTAGTCCTCTGCCCACTGATAAAAACCAGTATGTGATGTGCTCCACATGGAGCAGGAGGTGGGACAGGTCTGGCTGTGGAGGAAGACCCTGCTTCTGCCAGCTGCTCGGCGAGGGTCTCCCAGAATGCCTTTGGTGCAGAGGGATTGCTCCTTTCCACCCATACACCTGGAACAACAATGAAAAAAATATATACAAAAACATAAATATGTGCAACACAAAAATTCTTTCATTTTAAAATGAATACACAGTTGCCAATGTCCATCTGCACCTTTGTCCCTCTATGTGACCACTTGCTGACTGGCTCCCAATCCACATCTGAGTCCTCAGATGACTGCCCATTATGTGAAAATAAAGAAATAAGTCATTTACAAAATGTTCCATCTTTTCTGTATTGTACTACTTTACACAATGACCCCCCCCCCCCACACCACACACACACACACACCCCAAACAAACAACTCACACATACTCCTCCCCCCACACACACACAAACAAACAAAGGCTTTTGTATTTATTCAAAGTAAAACTTGTTTATGTCGAAATATACAGTAAAACGTAATAATAATATGAATAATACTACCAATTATGATACAATATATACGTAATAATATAATATAAGCTGTAATATAAGTCACAATTTAGTCAAATACTTACGTATGCAGAGCAAAAATCTTCTCCGAACGGAGAAAGGAAATGTCTTCTGCGCAGGCGTGCGCTCTGTTATCTGATCTTATCTGATCCCCTCTCCTGACACGTCACTTTCACGACGAGCAAATTCCTCCTCTTCCTTCTTGGACGGTCCTTTTCACCATTTTCTACAATAAATACGCTCCCAAACTGAAAACACGCTGAGAAATAAGCCACACTGGTGCGCCATGCTGAGGCGCAACAATGACGCGCGTAACAGAGACTATCTAATTAGCATTTACGCACGGATTTCTTTGTTTCCCCATTATCGCCACCCCCTCATGCGTCACATCGTTGTTTTCAGAATTTCATTGGCTATTCAATGCGTCAGTCATCAGCACGATTGATTCTAACTGGCTGGTTTTTTCCTGAAGCAAACTAGGACATGGCTTCGTTTCAACGTTGGCCCTTATTGGCTATTCTAGGGTGTGAACAGAACAGGGAAGCTGCTGTATGGCTGTATGAGGTGTCAATCGAAAGCTCAGATGCCCCCCTCCATTTTGAGATCAGCCACACGTACGTCAGCACAGGAAGAAGCGTTTTATCAGGAAAAAAAACACGGAAGTTACTGAACACTGACCAGCTACCAGTGGCGTTTTTGTGGATACTTTCTGGTATAATAATGCATTTTGGACTAAATACTTTACTGGATTAGATCGACTGGACCTTTGTGAGTTTAACCAGACCATTTTTGTGGGAATATTTTTGTGCGTTGATTTCGTAACTGCTTGTTTGTTTGTTTGTGGTGTGACAAAGGCATTGATTGTACCTGCTGTTATGATTATATCCTGAAATGCTTTACATTGATTGAATCACAAGAATCTTAGCTTTCCAAAGATATGTCGCATGAGTGCCTCACGTAACATTTGAGCTGTGTAAATTGCAGTTTAGTTTCGGAAACTACAGAAATTCGGACTGACGGCCCGCGGGCGGGCCGTCGGAACGTTAACGGGTTAACAACCAAACAATAAATTACTGCATAGCCCAAAATAGAATTTGCATGGATTTCTCAAATGCGTTCATAAAAAGCTTTACATCGCAACACTAGCCTAATAAAGACATTTTTAACAGGGTAACTAACTGAAAACTTATGCTCCGACTGAAATGCGGTAACATTTACGATTCTATTTGGCTAATCGCCATTAGTAAATTTTGCAGTACATTATTACTTCGCAAAAGATCTTTCATAAAGCATTAAATATAATTAACAGAAAATAAACTTACTGTGTAGGACTCATCGCTTGCCATGGCAGCCTACGTTCCTGCTGCATTCTGCAGCCGACCTGGCAGCCTCTGGTCGGGGAGGAGGGGGAGGGTACACGCCACTCAACAGTATTTTGAAAGTGACTGCAGTACCAGTTTTGGCCATAATCTTACACACGGCTCCTTTAACTTAAAGTTGAAATGTTTTGGTTAGTTCAGTGTTTCAATGTAGGTGTTCTGTTGTTGAGCAAAAATGAAAAAAATCTTTGGTTTCCAAGCTGATTTTTTTTCAAAGACCCGCCCTGTTTTGATTCTGATTGGCTCTAAATCACAAACCCCGTGTCCTGATTGGCTCCTTGTTCTTGTCAGTTATATGATCGTTCTTGTTATAGACTGAGCAGTATTTAAGACAGGAACTGTGATTTCTTATTTTGTTGTACAGCACTTGAATGCCCCTCGTTATTTTCTCTCCCGCTGTTGCACAGTACCGCTGTTCTGCTGATGTGAATGTTCCGGTCGCAGCCTGTAGTGTATTGAACTGAGTTGTGCAGATAAAAGCGTGCAAAACTGACCGTGAGTCTTCGTGTGGTTTCTGCCAAAGGAGTTGAAGTTACCACATATTTTTGGCGACCAGGTGAACCATTTTTTGAGCTGCCTGCCGTCCCTCTTTTTGGATTTTTTTTTTTTTTTTTGCCGACATTGGCTGCGGTGCTAGCTAGCTCGTCGGCTACGTGGACAGCGAGGATCTGCACAGTAGTGATGGTGAGATGAAGCCCCGTGAAGCAGTGTCACACATTGGCCAGATGGTTCGAGAATGGTACATTTCTTGCCGCTTCATATGCACATGACACCACCTACTGGTCAGGTTTATAATCACAGCCAGCTGAATCTTAAGATGTGATGCATTGAATTTATGTATCAGTCATGGCTCTTGCAAATGACTGTGAATAACAAAATGTGTATGACCAAATAATTGGTCTACATAAATGATCAAGTGCATAAAATATTGTCTGAAAGTAATCTCTGTTTAATGTTTCCCAAAGTAGTATCATAAGGACTGGGCAGACACTAGAGATGCGCGGATGACGTATATTTTAACCCGCAACCGCTTCTTAAAATCTCTATCCGCCCGCTATCCATTTGCAGGAACGTTTTTTCACCAATTTTCAAAACCGAACCGACCCGCCATCCTTTTTAATTATATGTAAAATATCTATTCTTATAATTATTATTTGAGTGCTTCAACCGCAACCCGCCCGAATTTAATTAAAGTATTATTTTTTCACGAGTCATCCGCCCGATATGCGGATTATCCGCTCCGCCCGCGGGTGCGCGGTTCAACCGCGCATCTCTACCAGACACGCGTCAAAAGGGTTGACGAGCCGGGAGTCGAACCCACGAAAACTATATTACCTGTACACGAGCCGCCTGTCCTAACCACTGCACTACCGGAACGACAGAGTTCATGCTGGCAGAGAACAGTAAAAATTGTTTGTGGAACTACGGAGGGAGTACAATCGATATGCTTTGGACAATGACGACCATTAAAGGGGTTATTTTATGTATATTTATTCAGAAAAAGCAATATTTCCACAGTTTTTGGTTTTAACCGATTCCTTTTTTTTTTTTTTCCAATCTCTCCAGCCTTGGAGAACACCCTTTCACATGGCACATTTTTATGCTGGGCTGCATAAAAATGTTTGTGCCATCATGTACAAACTATATACTGAACTACCACAAACTATATACACGCTATCCAGATTCTAGTATCCAAGCTATCCAAACTCTATCCACACTCTGAACTGACCGCAACTCGCCTACAAACACCCACATTTTGAATGGAGCCTGTGGCGTTTATAAAGCTGTCAAACCCCATTTCTTGAGACAAGAAATTAACCACTTCCCGAAGCAGTCACGTGGTACAGCCAGGCAGTGAAGCTTCGGACGTCATCACTTTTGGCTCCTCCCCAAATGAAGCGACTCTTGATACGCGCTTCACGGACACGCCCCCTCATTTCTCGATACGCGCTTCGGGGCTTCGCTTCACTCATAACATCACTAGTGCACAGTGCAGGTGTGACGGTGAGGACTGGGGGTTTCCAGGTGGCTACTTTTGGGACTATCGGTGAATACGTGGCAGGAGAAGAGGACTGGACTGAGTACGAGGAGAGGTTGGGACACTTTTTCTCTGCTAATGGAATTACAGAGGAGGCTAAAAGCGCTCCATCCTCCTGAGTGCATGTGGGCCAAGGACGTATAAGTTGATAAGGAACTTGGCTACACCGCGGAAACCAGGGGAAATTCCATATGATGAGCTTGTCCAGCTCGTGGGAAACCACCACAATCCCAAGCCATCCATAATAGTCCAACGTTTCAAGTTTCACAGCCAGTTCAGAAAACAAGGTCAGTCTGTGGCAAATTTTGTAGCTGAGCTGCAGCAGCTGTCGGAGCATTGTGAATTTGGAGCTGTGCTGGATGATATGCTTCGTGACAGACTGGTTTGTGGCATAAATAATGACGCCATTCAACGCTGCCTGCTGGGTGAAACCCCACCATTGACTTTTAAGAAAGCCCTTGAGATTTCCCAGGGTATGGAAATGGCTGCGAATAATGCTAAGGATATCCAGAAAGGGAACGTGGGATCACAGTCCACAGCAGTTCATCACATCAGAAAAGACACAGGTAAACATGCCAAGAGAGTGGAGTGTTTCCGCTGTGGTGGTGCACACTATGCTAATGACTGTAAATTTAAGAAGCTGTCTGCCATGCATGTAATAAAAAAGGACATTTAGCTAAAAAGTGCAGAAGCTCAAAAGGAAAAGCAAGACCAGCTCAAGGTAAATCTCAGCCAACTCAGACAGCCACACACCACCTGGAGGAAGAGGCAGCAGAGGATGTGTGCTCTTACAACATGTTTGGAGTTGAAACGGATGAGGAACCACCTGCACCTTATTACGCTACTGTTAAAGTGGAAGGGAAAGATATAACATTTGAGATTGATTCTGGAGCTACAGCATCAGTTATCAGTGAGGAAACCTACAGACAGACTTGGGGATCCAACTTACCTTCCATCAGTCAGTCAAAGCTCAAGCTCAGGACCTACACAGGTCAGCCGATTCCGTATGTTGGGGTGCTATGTGTGGAAGTAGCAGCTGAAGGTAAAAAGGCCCAAGCCAGGTTGGTGGTAGCTAATGGCAGAGGGCCCAGTCTTTTGGGGCGTGATATTCTTAGGAAACTCAGACTGAACTGGCATGGCATTAAGTATGCAAACACTATGGAGGACATCCTGCAACGTTACAGTGATGTGTTCAGAGATGAGCTGGGCACATTAAGAGGGGTAACAGTGAAACTCTATGTTGATCCAGAAGCCACACCCAGATTTTTCAAAGCCAGGTCAGTGCCCTATGCAATGAAAGAAAAAGTTGAGCAGGAGTTAGACCGTCTACAGAAACAAGGCACCATTGAGCCTGTCCAGTTTTCTAGATGGGCAGCCCCTATTGTTCCAGTATTAAAGGAGGACAAGACAGTACGCATATGTGGAGATTACAAGCTTACTGTGAATCAGGTCGCAAAGCTGGAGGAATATCCACTACCAAGAGTGGAAGACTTGTTTGCCACCTTGTCGGGAGGTAAGCTGTTCACCAAGCTAGATATGAGCCATGCTTACCAGCAGTTGCTACTAGATGAGAGTTCAAAAGAGTACGTCACTATTAATACACACAAGGGGTTGTTCAAATACAATCGCTTGGTTTTTGGAGTGGCATCCATCTAGGACAGTTTGCTGCAAGGGATTCCTCACGTAGCGGTGTATCTGGATGATGTTTTGATCACATGTGTCACAGCGCAGGAGCATCTGGCTAATTTAGAGCAGGTGTTAAAAAGACTCTCAGAGGCAGGACTGCGGTTGAAACGCAGTAAGTGTGTGTTTCTGATGCCTAGTGTGTCCTACTTGGGGCACAAGATCACGGCTGAAGGCCTCCACCCCCTAGAGGATAAAGTCAAAGCTATAAAGGAAGCCCCAAGCCCAAAGAGTGTCACGGAGTTAAAGTCCTTTTTGGGCATGGTCATTTATGATGGCAAGTTTCTTCCTGATCTCTCCAAAGTGTTAGCCCCACTGTACAAACTGCTGCACTCGGAGGTTAAGTGGAAGTGGAATGTAGAGCAGGAGAGTGTTTTCGAGGAAGTTAAAAACCTCCTCCACTCTGCAAAGGTGCTGGTCTACTATGACCCAAAGAAAGAGATCACCCTGTCCTGCAACGCATCACCTTATGGTGTGGGGGCGGTCCTCTCGCACATCATGGAGGATGGTTCAGAGAGGCCAATTGGTTTCGCTTCCCGTACCTTGTCAGCTGCTGAGAAAGGATATTCACAGTTGGATAAGGAAGGTTTGGCTATCGTGTTTGCAGTTTCACCAGTACCTCTATGGACGTTCATTCACGATTACTACAGACCACAAACCACTGATGGGGTTATTCAGTGAGATCAAGTGCATTCCATCACTGGCCTCCGCCAGGATCCAACGTTGGGCTCTCACATTGTCTGCCTACCAGTATAGAATTGTCTACAAGGCAGGAAAGGAGAATGCCAATGCGGACACCCAGAGCAGGCTTCCATTGTCTGAGAGACCAGGTTCCACCTCTATTCCCCCAGAGACTGTGTTTTCACTAGAGATGTTGTCAGACATGCCTGTAAAGGCAACACAGATAAAGCAGTGGACAGAGAGGGATCCAGTTCTGTCCCAAGTTAAGACATTTCTTCTGCAGGGGTGGCCGGGTGTAGTTACAAGCGAGGACTTCAGGCCTTATGCCTCACGCAAATTAGAACTGAGTCTGCAGGATGGCTGCATTTTATGGGGATCAAGGATTATAGTGCCCCCTCCTGGTCGTTCCCGGATCATCGAGGAACTACATGAGAGTCATCCAGGAATATCTAGGATGAAGAGCCTTGCCAGATCATTTATCTGGTGGCCAAAAATGGATCAGGATTTAGAGAAAAGAGTTCAGTCATGTGCCAAATGCCAGACCAATCAGAACATGCCAGCACGAGCCCCTTTGCATCCATGGGAGTGGCCTGACCGACCCTGGTCAAGGCTGCATGTGGACTTTGCAGGTCCTTTTATGGGACAGATGTTTCTCGTCATGGTGGATGCACATTCCAAATGGATAGAAGCCCACATTATGAGCAACATTACAGCCCCGATGACAATAGACAAGCTCAGAGAAGTTTTTGCCATTCATGGTTTGCCTGACACTTTGGTCTCTGATAATGGCCCAACATTTACGAGTGAACTGTTTAGCGAGTTTATGCAGCAAAATGGTATTCAGCACATCCGGACAGCTCCATTTCATCCTGCCTCAAATGGGTTAGGGGAAAGGGCTGTTCAGACAGTCAAAGAAGGACTGAAATGGATGACAGGGAACTCCATAAGTACACAACTTTCACGTTTCCTGTTTAAATACCGCCTCACGCCACACACTACAACCGCTTGCTCTCCAGCCGAAATGTTAATGGGTCGCAGACCAAAGTCACGATTGGATCTCCTGCACCCTGACATCAAAGCCAAGGTCTCCAAGAAACAAGCAAAGCAGAAAGAGGAACATGATCAACATGCAAGAAAGAGACAGCTCTTTCCAGATGATAGAGTCTATGTGAGAAATTTCAGCAGTAAAAACACCCACCAATGGTTGCCTGGAGTTATCGTCAAGAAGAGTGGGCCTGTCTCTTTTGTTGTCCAGCTGACAGATGGACGGATTTTCCGCAGACATCAGGATCATGTCCGCCTGCGTCTTGATGAAGAGTCAGGAACTGCTGGAGGTTTTCCAGATAAGCCACATGCCGTGTTGGGGGCATGCCCTCCAGCAGCTGTCCCAGAGATGGTGACCCAAGGGGAGCTGCAGGTGCCGTCTGAAGCAGCAGAACCGTCGCACACAGACTTGCAGACCCCTCTCCAGGCCGAGATACCAGAATCATCCAAGTCACCCTTGCCAGTGGGCTCCCAGCCGGGGTCTCCATTGGTGGTGCGTAGATCTCAGCGCACACGTAAACCTCCTGATAGACTGGACATTTGATTTTAGAAGGCCCTTGTTGTGTTTTTTTTTTTGTTTGTTTCTTTATGTGGGGAGGGCAATAAATGTTTTTGATGTCATTTTCTTTCAAAGAAAGATAAGATAGAGCAGAAAGATAGAGACGTTTTTTTGGGGGGGGGAGAAGTGTTATAGACTGAGCAGTATTTAAGACAGGAACTGTGATTTCTTATTTTGTTGTACAGCACTTGAATGCCCCTCGTTATTTTCTCTCCCGCTGTTGCACAGTACCGCTGTTCTGCTGATGTGAATGTTCCGGTCGCAGCCTGTAGTGTATTGAACTGAGTTGTGCAGATAAAAGCGTCCAAAACTGACCGTGAGTCTTCGTGTGGTTTCTGCAAAAGGAGTTGAAGTTATCACAGTTCTGCTCCGCCCTTCTCCCCGTGATTGACTGACAGGTATCACCAGCAGCTGTCTAACCGTCACCGACGTTCAGAGTATAAACACAACGCAGCAAGGGTAGGAAACCGATGAATATAAGAGGAGTCACTGTGTTTAACATGACAAGTGTATCACCGTATTTGTGAAAAGGTCATTTTAAGACTGAGGCATGCTGGGTCCGGGGTCCGGATCCAGATCTTTGAGAAGTCCTGATCCAGGTGCGTTGCTGCAGAGTGGATGTCACAGAAACACTTCTACTGGAGGAAACGCTTCTGTCCGCTCCCTGGTCTTGGTCCACGGCGGTGTGATCCGCGTGACTGATACAGGAAAAGGTTCTACACCAGGTAGTCTTCCTGAAACACCAGGGACTGAATCCGGACCTCATGTGGCAGGAAAAAGCTCCTCCACTAAGCTGACTCCAGCAGACAGACTGTCCCGGAGACTAATGTGAGGAAATCTCTCTGAAATTCCAGCGAGGTGAGAATGTGACGACATTAAATGACGGAAGATGAGACGCATCTTTACGCACAGAACCAAACAGGAACGTTTCAGCTCAGGAGCCACAAAGTTGCTTCAGATTCTCGGTTAAATCTGGGTCTAAAGGGGGAAAAGCGTTTTTATCAGTTTGAAATGTCAGATCAGGAAGAAGAGTCATAATACGAATGACACCTTTTACGCACCAGGAAAGAACTTGAGATTGTTAATTTAATTACAGGTGAACGAGACGCAACAGCAAAGGTACAAATAAGCAACTGTTGCTGTTTTTTGAGTGTGTTGCATTTTAGTGCGAAGTTTGTTTTATTTCCAGAACACAAATTGAATAAATTATGGTTAAAATGACTCCAGACTACCTACAAAAACCAATGGAATGTGTAAAATAAATGATATAGTTTCAAAACTATAGTCGCTAATCCACATATGAAAACATATGAAATTTAAATTTCAAATGATAATTTTAATGGATATCAGTTATTGATTGGACGCTGCATCTAATGAGACTTATCTGATACATCACATCACTGTAGTGTTGTATCTGAGTTAGGGTGACCATATTTGATTTCTAAAAAAGAGGACTTGGTTCTGCCTCAAGATGCGTTAATGATACTTCAAGTTTACTTAAAGATGCTTCTACCTTTAATAAATTTAAAACCTCCTCTGTACTATTAGAAAATTCAGTTAAAGAACAAAATAAAAGACATCTATAGACATCTCTGTATATCAAATTATTGTGTCTAAAATAATCTCTTTAAGTGTCAATGGTACAAAACTAAAAATGGAAAAAAAAATTATGGTAATTATGTATAAGAAAATCAATCAATAATAACAATAAAATATTCACTAACAACTTTCTTTACATTTTTTATGATGTTGTATTGTAATTATTGATCAGCACACACCTGCAAGAAAACAGCACGCTAACCTGCTGCTATGCTAGTACTTAGTTGGGGGCAGATATGGTTTGACCCTAAAAAAATTGACACAAAAGGTTTCTCAACTGTTTTTTGTAGTGTTAGGTGTCCTTATTAACATACTAAAAGTTTACCAAAGTTTGACCACCCGAAAGGTGCATCTTGTATTTTCAAGATGGCCGCCACCAGTACTCAAAAGACCATTACTCCACCATTATTCATCCTAGACGAGTAATTTTGGTGTCTAAACCTATATTTTGGTTATCTAATAATCCATTTACCTCATATAAATGAAAAAAAAAATACTACTAAAATTATTACTGTGGTACTGTAAAATTAGTTAAAACAGGGCCGCCACGTGAAGGCTCAGTACCGCTAACCCCTCTATTTTTTTTTTTTTTTTTTTTGGGGGGGGAGGATCCACACCAGATTGACAATTAGTCTTCCTCACTCTTCCTCCCATACAAGTTGATTGTGTGGATTCTTACAATTTTGAACTTGACATGGTCCACAAGCAGGCATGCATGGCAATCCGTATCGTCTGCAACTACAGCGGTGTGTTCGGCAGGCGGTTTGCAGTTACAGTGGACCATATGTAGGAGCCTTTCTGGGGCAGCAGTTATATCAGTCATAACTGGCACAAAGTGATTGTCCTCCAATTTCCATCCCCAATCAACTGGATTCATGCCACTCTCCATTTGAGTCCACACCATGACCTGGTAATAAACCCTTTGGCAGTGATATTTAGTCGAGGACTCTGTAGGAGGGAGATGTTCTGGGTTGACAAATGATTTGGCAGACACAATTTTCTTATTCAGAAGTTTGTAGCGCAAAGACGCAAGAGAATCTGTACTCCTGCTACCAAACATAACTGCCATCGCCTCTCTCCCATGGTCTTCTATGACATTGTTTGCTTGATTTGGGAGCAGAAACTCATTTGCACAGGTCTGAATGGTTGACTCACCCTTCACAAGCTTCTGGAACACTGTCTTTTTGCCAACACCAAAAACGTGCGAAGTTGTGTCACATCCTGTGTAAGCATGAACAAACAGCAACTGAGAACACAAGTCTCTACCCAGGACTTTTTTAATCTCGCTGATGTCATACACTTTTGTGTCCTTGGATTTGTCCGAACGGAAATAGAGGCCTCTATTGTTCGTCTCTGCATAGTGTAGAAGAAGAACGAGCAAATCTGTGTCTTCCCCTATCAAGGTTGTGGACTGATGTTGTGACGCCTTGATTGCAACCTTGACAATTTCCACGTCTGCATCCCCTGGTGCATTGATAACAGTGCAGCCCTTTTTCTGCAGTTCCTCGGTGACTAGCATAATAAGCCCTCGTTTGTTAGAAGATACGGAGAGGAAGTCATCCTTTCTTCCCACAAACTTGGTTTGTGCAGTAAAGCTAATGACTGGGTGGGTGATTTGGCCACGTCGCTGATGGGTATTGTCTTTGATGGAAGGAGTGTCACTATAGCCATCAAAAACCACAGCTGCTTTACCATAATGGTTTAAAGTAAAGTCGGCATAAGACTGTGCAATGGCACCATAACTGTCACCACTTTTCCATGGCAAGCGATGAATCAGGGAGCCACCGTCAAGGACATACTGTTCAGTTGGTGGGATCGAATCCAGTATAGTTTTGTTTGATTCCTTGCTTGACAGTTCAGCCACTGTCTGTGCTAATTGGGGTTTGTCAGCCTTACGCAATATTGCTTTGGCTTCAAACAGAGCAGCAGGGAATGGGCTGAGCTCATAGGTCATTACCTCTTCCAGTAAAAGGTCTCCAGTTTGTGACATAATGATAAATCGCTGGAACAAGAGGGCAGGATCTATCTTTCGGTCATGGGAAACTTTGACACTAGACTCATCTGCAAGGGTTTTTACCCGGTCTTTTCGTTTGAATGAGATCCCAAAAATGGGGTTTCCAACCATTTTTTCAATGATCTCATTGCCGACAGTCTCAAACTCATGCACATTCACGTCTGCTTGGGTGACAACACCAGTCACAATGTTTCTCAGAGATGGATCTGGAGAGAATGGTTTGAATGTGCTAAGCATTTCTTTGATCTTGTTGCTGGAGTGCACACACACACACACACGCACACACACACACTTGCCTAGTCTTTTAAGCTTGAAACAGGAGTCCATTTCATAGTTTTAATAGAGTCACACACATATATATGGGATTTCACAATGATCTAATTTTATCTCTGTCATTTGGGCAAGTCCACTGGATTCAGAAGCCATGAAAACATAGGGTTAGATACAAATAATATGTTTCTATGATAAATAATGAAGGAGTTAGGCGATTTTTATGTTTTTTTTCTGGCCATGGACGCCATTTTGAAAATAACACCTTTCGGGTGGTCAAACTTTGGTAAACTTTTAGTATGTTATTCAGGACACCTAACACTACAAAAAACAGTTGAGAAACCTTTTGTGTCAATTTTTTTAGGGTAAGGTGCTTTTTTTTCATAACTGCCCTCGCCTAACTAGCCAGTTCTGCTGGATGAGATTTTTAAAAAAAAAACGGTCACTGAAATGGCGCTGACGGCTCTTAAAAGGAGAGATGCGTCACTCAGAAGAGACACGTTGATGCTGCAGAAGATTTAAATACCGTTAAATACCTCAAATACTCAGATCCCTCTGCGTCCTGCAGCAGTTCTGTTGTTGGCTGGGAGGTTTCCCGTGGTAACTGGGAGAGACTGGGACCTTCAGTGAAACCTTTTACTGTCCCTGACTGTAAATAACAGAAATTATTTTTGATTTGAGGCACCTACCTGCCCGTAGTCTTTTAAACTAACTGGTATTTAATACATTCATGTGAAAAAAGTTACTACTTTCTCTTTTAACTTTCATCTGATGAAGTCTGAGTATCAGGAAACATCAGATGAACAACATGTTTTATTTTACTGTGATAATAAATAAAATAAACCCCTTCAGGGGTCCTGTAAACGTCCTGTTCTTATTGGTGGTTTAAGAGGCTAAAAACTGCTGCAGTTAAATCTGTTTTCTGTTTAATGACTCAGTCTTTATGCAACATGAACTCTTCTGATGATATTTTAATTTCTTGTAAAATGTGGCTGGAAAGACAGAAAACACAGCAGCACGTGCATCAGGGTGGTGAAGGTTATAAAACTGCTGAGAAAGATCATTTAGTGGAAAACATTCAAGACGGTTGACGATGTTCCCAGGAGAGGACAGATCTAAAAAATAAAAAAATACTGACCCATGGGGTGCCTGGGATTTATTTAAAAAATATTCTTCTACTTCTTTTATAACTTAATTGTTACATAAATGATGACACAATCAAAAAAGTTATTACAGTCAGATGGTTTTATCTATTATAACATAAAAGTAAAGAAGGGTTACTAACTTTTACACATGACTTTAAATGACGTCATGCTGAACTACTGATGGTTATTGAAATGGATTTAACTCAACTTCTTTATTTGCAGTAACTTTCCAGAACTAACTCTGTGGATATTCTCATTTATCCAGGTCAGTTCCATTCTCGCAACAATTGAATTATAGGCAACTGGACTTAGATTTGTCTAGAAGACGTTTGGCCTCTTATCCAAGCAGCTTCATCACTTCTCAATGCACCAGTCTGACCAGTCTAAACCAGTCCGCACTGGTCAGACAAACAGTGGAGTATGACTCTGGTTTTTAACCTCTGTGGGGGTGTAACTCACCACTTTCTAAAGACAATACTTGGTTAGTGGAGTTTGTCTGGACCCTTTGTTTGAGTCAGGAGAGCCACACCAGTGAAAGGACAGTCGTTAGGGGTGAGTGGGGCCACTGGTGGACAACAGTCGTTAGCATGAGGTGTGGTTACCAGTGAACGACTGTCGTTATGTTTCTTTGAGCAACTTGAGTTTAGTTTGGGGCAGTCCTTGTTATTCAGTCTCTTAGGAACAGTAGCGAGGGCTGCGTTGGAAATGGGAGATAGATGAAATCTTAAGCCACCTCCCCTGTTTAGAGACGGCTTCTCTATTTTAACCTAGATGGATTCTTTTTACTCCTCTCTCAAACCATCTGTCCTCTCTGTCCAAGATTTTCACGTTTTTGTCCTCCAAAGAGTGACCCTTCTCCTTCATATGAACATAAACAGCAGAAACTGGACCTGAGGAGTTCGCCCTTCTGTGTTGAGCCATGCGTTTGTTCAGTGGTTGTTTGGTTTCCCCAATGTATGAGTCTTTGCATTCCTCACTGCATTGGACAGCATATACCACATTACTTTTTTGCGTGTGGGGTACCCTGTCTTTGAGGTGTACTAGTTTCTGTCTGAGAGTGTTACCTGGTTTGAAACACACAGGAATTTGGTGTTGATTGAAAATTCTCCTGAGTTTTTCAGACACCCCGGACACGTAGGGTATGACAATGTTCCTGCGCTCCTCAGCCCTCTCTGAGATATTGTTCTTGTTGGATCGTTTTGTTCTGTTGAATGCAGAGTGAGAATTATACTATGACAATTGGGGGTCAACATTTTCTAGAGATGACAAAAATGACAATTTGTCCCTTCTTTAGGGGGGTCGAAGTTGTAATTGGGGGGGGTCAAACCCCCCCAAACCCCCCCGTAATTCGCACTATGGTTGAATGTCCAGAAGTTTCCAACGCCCTCCTCACATGTTTGTGTTCCTGTTCCTTTGCCTGCGTAGTGGTAGGAACCTTATCAGCCCGGTGCTGTAGGCAGGGCCGTTTCTACTCACCTTGGGGGCCCTCCTGGCCCAAAAACACCAAGAAAATCATTCAATCCAAAAATCTTTTATTTTAAATAACAGAAGTGCACAATAATGTAAGAACACTTAAAATACAATATAACATAACAAACACAAACTGTTTAGCTTACTGTTAATTACTGTTTAAATAAGCCAAGCTAAGGTGCAGTAAACATGTCATGTGCAGTTGTGCTTCCTGAGACTACAGACTGGGACAAAGTGGCATCACAACTTTTTTTTAATAATGTCAACTTATACACCTTTGAACTTACCACTTTCCCGTTTTCTTTTTTCTTCATCTTCTTGTTTTTTTTTTTCTTTTTGCGTGTCCTGATGGATATGCACGCTTCATTTTTCTTGTATCGAGTTTGAAGGGCCACAGAAAGCTGGCCACGGGCAGTCGGGGCCCTATGGGGGGGGGGGGTTCCAAACGTGTCGCTGCAGTGTCTATGGAGGTTTCAGGTTGTGTCATTGATATGGATCGATATTGGCCGCGTCTCGGGGGTCCCTTAACTCACGAGCTAGTGGGGGCCCTATGCGAGGGGGTTTTCAACATATCGTCATTGCAGTGTCTAAAGCAGTTCAGTCATTTTGTCATTGACAAAAGGAGAAATGTCACTGCTGTCCTGGGGCCCCTTCCAGCGCGGGGCCCTAGGCAATTGCCTAGTATGCCTACCTCGTTGCGGCGTCTCTGGCTGTAGGGGTCTGGTAACTCCCAGTTTGTGCTCCAGAGCGCGCTCGTGGGAACCTGATGGTCACCCCTGTCTCCCCAAACACTCCTGATTAACACGTATCCGTTTTAACAGGTAATAAAACCTGAACAGAGCTCCCTGCTCCATTTTCCCACGAGAAATCTGACATCAGCGCTGGCGGCCGGTGCGCATGCGCTCTAGAGCTCATCAAATTAAACTGTTTAAACTGTGATCAGCTGTCAGATAATCTAATGTGGAGCACTTTTATTTCCAGCAGTACTGAAAGCGTCACAGTTGTTCTCCTTAAACGTGGAGAGACAAACTGAAAATCCCGTCATTTTAATCACAATCCAAACTGTGTTTGAACTCCCGCCGCGACCGGTAACGGCCGCTGTGAATGTCGCACGTGCGCGCAGCGTGGGAACGGCAGGGTGCCCTCACCTCCAGGCACGCTTTGTGACTGAGGTATGAGTTTTAACAGGTAATAAAGGGAGGATCAAGCGTCGCGATCCGCTTTTCCCGCGACGAGAAACAGCAGCAGGACACGTTCCCAGCGTCTGTCGGCGCGCGACCGTCTGTCGGCGCGCGACCATCTGTCAGGTCCACGTCCAACACTTCACTGGTGAGTCGGTCTGGACAAACTGGGACCAGTTGTCTCAGTTCCTCCTCAGCAGCCAGTTAAATCAGCTGGTTTTAAGATCTTTTTGCTTTAAAGTCACATAATGATCTTTATATTTTATCATTAAGATTCAAAAAAGTTGAGAGGAAAAATGTCCCTTTTTATTTCTAAACCTTTATTTGGGAAAAACTGAACTTCTTAATTTCCAAACAGTAAACCATTGTGTAAGAGCCAGTTAGTAGTGAATTCATACAGAATAATAATTTAGTTTAAGAATGTTTTAAATATGCTTGATTTCATTTTAAAGAATTCATATAATGATTATTATATTTTGTAAAATGCATGACTTAGTTAATATAAAAGGACATTTTTACTGTGAAACATAATTTGGCTTCGGTCAGACTGAGACGATGGAAGCAACACAGTTTTTTTGATCCATCTGTACCGAGCCTTGTCATTTTCTCTCTTTATGTTCAATTTTTGAGTTCTTTAAGTAAACTTCATAAAAGAAGACTTGGTTTGTGTCGAGTGATTCAGATTCTGGTTGTTAGACGAGCTGCAAAGGTGACACAACGAACTTTGAAGACCCAGTGAAACTACACATCGTTCATGCTGCAGAAAAAAAGATTCTTCACAAATGTAAAACTATTTTACACGTTTCCTTCAGCGGACGTAGGTTCACCCCAGAGTCAGACTGTATAAGGATCAGAAAAATGAGAAAATAAAAACCCAGAGAGACTCTGCAGCTTCGGTCATCTTAAACATTAACTGAATAAATCTGGTGAAGACAACAGCTCAGCTCAGGTTTGGAAAGTTACATCTGAACGAGCCACGAGACTTCTGTAATAATAATAGATTTATTATTAGACGGTAAGGAGAGAAAACCTTTGTTAGGGATCAAATTAAAGTGGAAATATATTTGCAACAAAAAGGTAAATAATGTTAAGAGCTGAGAATGACTGACATCATTCTGCACTAGTCTGGTCTGGGGGGGGGGGGGGGGGGGGGGGGGGGGGGGGGGGGGGGGGGGGGGGTGGGGGGGGGGGGGGGGGGGGTGGGGGGGTGGGGGGGGGTTGTTTCCGTCCAGCTGTGGTATTTTTTCCTCTGGATTTATGTTTGATGGATTTTCTTTTTAAAATAAAAATGTAATAAAAAATATATTTTGAAAACCTTCAGTTTCATGAGGTTGTGGGGACTTTCTCTCCACTTTAATGTGCTCTATATAAAACTATTCAACCTTTTTATCAGTGAGTTCATCTGCTCTCATTAATTCTCTTTAATTCAGTCACAACAAACGACCGGATCCGGTACAAAAGACAACTTCTGATTTATTTCTTTAATGTTCCTTTAAAAACAAAAGTTGGAGAAAAAAAAAACTCGAGATGCACAAAACTAAAACATCACGTTCTTGTCAAAATAAATGTGAATATAAGTGTAAAATTCTGCCATCTTTAGTCAGATGATCCAGATCAATGGATCTGATCGATGAACCGGTCTGATCTGTTCCCGCTCAGATCCTGATAGAGGGAAAAGTTTGTCAGGAAGAGACCTGAAACTTTCCCACGCGGGACCCGCGGCGCCCTCAGCGTTCCCGCCCTCAGCAGCGCGCGAAAAATGGCAAGTTCCACACACACGCGCGTCTGTGAAGGCTGCAGTAGGTAATAAAAGCGGGACAGAAGGATGAACTGATGAGAGAAATCAGAGATAAAATAAAAGATCATTGTTTCTCCCCAGAAGTTCCACATCTGGAGTTTAATTTAGAAAATTAAAAGTCTGTTTTCGCCTCATAAATAAACTCAGCCGTCTCCATGACAACAAACATCTTCTTTACGTTTCTTTAAAGCGTCATGTGACGTCACAGCAGCCATCAGCCTCCACAACAAGACATCCTACTATTATTAATTCAATATTATTATTGCTGTCATTTATTTACTGTTGAAAAAAAAACACCTTTACTACAATGTTGAATTTATCTTCTGGGATTAATAAAGTATTTTTTATTTCATTCACTGCAGTAAAAGTTTGGCGGCTGCGGGACCAGCGGTGCGACGAGACTTCAAAGAGGCGCCAAGACGCTTCCTGCTCACAGACACGCGCGTACCCCCCCCCCCCCCCCCGCCCCCCCCCCCCCCCCCCCCCCCCCCATCAGCACAGACACGAAAACACACGGACGGCGTGTGCACGACAAGTCCTCTGATCGCTCAGCGTTAAGGTGTCACGCGGAATGACGTTCGGTTAAAAACTGTTTCTGATCATCCGGGTCATTTAAGGAATACATTTAATTAGAGAGGAGGGAAATCAATCAATTTGAATCTCTTAACTCATTTTCTTTTTTCTTTGTCCTTTTGAAACTCATATTTATTTTCTGACTTTATACTCAGATAAAATCAGCCAATCAGAGCTCAGAGAAAACTTAAAGCGCGAATTTCAGACATGCTTTAAATTCACACACACACACACACACACACACACACACACACATATATATATATATTTGGAGTTTTTCCTTGCCTCTGTTTGGCTTAAAGGTTTTTTTTCTCCCTATGTGGGAGTTTTTTTACATGCCATTATCATTGATTGGATTTAATATTATCTATTTAGTTAATGATATTGTCTCGGGGGTCATGATCTGGTCTCTGTAAAGACCTGGAGACAATTGACATTGTAACAGACGCTATATAAATAAAATTGAATTGAATTGAATATATGTATAAGTGTGTGTTTATATTGATCAGATTTCCAACCGCGCGTCCCCGCGGTTTCCCAGCATGCTCCAGTCAGCGTGTTTGTTAACAGTTTCAGGTAATAATCTGTGATCTGTCCTCGTTTGTCTCTCTTGTCTCTCACACAGATGCAGCAGCTTTTTCTGTCTCCAGCAGTTTGGTCTCGTGCTGTGAGTGAGAGCACGTGACCGGTTTTAAGGCGTCATTGGCGCAAATCTGTACTTTCACTGCAAAATAAATTCATCCAACATTTTCGCCGATTTACAGATGAACTTTAGGAACACCAGATGAAACTGTTTAAACTGAAAACACTGTAACAGTGTTTTCTCTGGTTAGCTGATATATTTAGATATAGATATTAATCTTCTAATCAACCTGAATTACCTTCAGCCCTGTTTATGAGCTTCATCAGTTCTCTTTTCGCGTTTTAATCTTCGTAAATCAAGTGTGAAACGGCCTCTGTGTTGAGGTAAGAAGCTGTTTGACTTTAAAGGACTTCACACCTGGATGACGTGGACTTCACACTGGAGGACGTCTGTCTCCCAGCGGGACCAGAGAAGATCTGTGGGAACAAACCACTGGACGCTGCTTCGAGTTTAACAAAAGTTTTATTGCTTTCTTTATATATAAAAAAGAAGAATACTGCTCACCATAGGGAGACGGCCAGAATAAATTAGTGTGCAAAAGAGAGAATCGAAATAAAAAAAACAAAAAACAACAACAGATACATGAATATCTTTGTGGAGGAAACAGGTCACGCAAGTGAGTGGGAGGAGACTCTGAGGTTCCACACCTGGATCAGCATCACACTCTTACATCACGGCAGCAGATTTAAGAGGATTTTCTTTTCTTTTTTAAATTTTTTTTTCGTTTTTAGTTTCACTCGGACTGAACGGCCTCAGCTCAGGTATACTCACCTGTTCCCTCGCAGCAGCGTTCCCGGGTGGACCCCTGGGATGGTCAGGCTCACGTGAGTCAACCCTATCAGCACATACTAACAGCACGTGTACAGGAGGACTTTTTTTTTTTACATTATTTACAGGCTTCGGCGCCACGTGGATCCTGATGAGTCGTCTGGTTCTGACAGTTCTGACGTCACTGGTGATCAGGGCCACGGCCTCCACAAAGTCTGGCTGAGCGGGCAGCTCTGGGGGGGCCCCTCCTTGATCACCGGCCTCTCTGCCCTCGTCTCGAGCCGACTTTGAGGGCGCGGGGTCCCGGGGAAGCTCTGCGGGACCGGAACCGGGACCGGGACCGGGACCGGGAGCCGGTGCGGATGCGGGGCGGCGCTCGGCTCGAGGACCCGCGTCTGCAGTCTGCTCTTCTGCCTCAGCAACCGCAGGAGGGACTTTGTGTCTTGCAGGGAGCCGCAGGTTCGCGTCTGCGGACCGGGAGGATCCGGGTCCGAAGCCGCAAAGCGGACGGAGAAGGAGGCGGGTCTGAGCCAGAGGCCCTTCCCCTCGGGGCCCAGGAACTGGGCCGCTCTGCGCAGGCAGGTGGAGAAGCCGTCGTGGAAGGAGTGTTTCCGGCCCCCGGTTCTGGTCTGGGTGTCTCTGGTGGTTCTCTGGAGGAAGTGGACCGCGTGCTCCAGTATTTCCGCTTTCTCTACTCTGTGTTTGGTCCCAATCTGCGTGACAGCAGCGACACCAGTTAACGGAAGGATGACACAGTCCAGACACAAAAGCAACAGGCCCGAGAGGAGACAGGGGTCCTCTCTGGACATCAGACAGACAGACAGACAGGTGTGAGACAGACAGACAGGTGCGATCTGGTTCCGTCATTTACCTGCTGAGGCTCGTGCAGCAACATGGTCCTCAGGTGCTCCAGACTGCGGTTCATTCTCTCCCTTCTGCGCTTCTCCACCTGAGATTTGATCAGCTGGTTCCAAGAGAAACGGACAGAAAAATGACCATGACTTAAGAAAACAATAACAACAATAAAAATATTCCTTAAACGGCCGCAGACTCGTCTGCGCGGTAATCGGTGCTACCTTTCTGTTGTTCGTGACGTCATCCGCGTCTTGCAAAAGCTTCATGATCGTGAACTTTTCCAGCTCTCTGACCGAATCCAGTTGCAGCTGCTTCCGTCTCACTCCGCGACTGATGCCGCTCACGCCTCTGGACGCCGACTTTATCGCCTCCGTGCCCCCCCCCCCCCACCCCCCCCCCCCCCCCCCCCCCCCCCCCCGTAGCTCCTCCCACCGGACCAGCGACCTACGACCCCCACCGGCCCCCAACCCGAATCACAGCACCAAACTCCTCCTCCTTCTCCTCCATATACTGAAAATAGACTTGGATTGATTAAATTTACCAGTTTATACATGATCCATATAAAATACCTGACACGCGCGCAGACCTGTGCGTAAAAATCCACGCGTAAAACGGCCGAACACGGATTTGAATCGTCACCTTAATGGCACCGGTTACATGATGTTTTTTGATTGTCACAGATTTAGTTTCCTCTACTTTCACCCGAGATCTTCTCCGCTGGAAACCCAATGAGACCTTTTCACGTCATACACAAACACGCGTTTGCTTTATGTGACATTTTAACTCTTTAGATGTTTATAACTTGTGGCGGTTTATTTTGGTTATTTCTTCAGTAGGGGTTGAAGTAATACCTTCACAGTTTTTTATTTTCTTACCCCAGAATGACTATAAAATATCTTTGAATCCATAGTTGTGTTCATTCACAAATCTGAAATAGACAGCGGATATATGACGTTAATAATTAAAACATCTGAAGTTTAGAAAGTATAGTTCCCGGGATGATAAATAAGTTATGATTCCTGAAAAGTTTGTTTCGTTGTCTGCATTTATTTCAACACTTTGTAAACTCTCCCAGAGAAGCTCTTTAGATGTAAAGAAGCTCCTCTGGAGCGTCTTCTGCGCGCGACGGAGACGCCAGATTCAGAACTGATCCTTTATTAAATCAGGTATCAGCTGGTTTTAAGAGCTGAAACTTCCTCTTCATTTTTGTTTCTTCTCCACCAGCAGCATCTGCGCGCGCGCTCGCTCGTGCCGCACGCCCGCGCCTCTCCTTTCACACCTGTGCAGTTCCGCAGGATGAGCGCGAGAGGACGGAGATTCACACCTCCGTGTCACAGGCGGCCGCGCGTGCCATTTGGGCCGCCGTCTCGTGCTGGCGCGACTTTCGGCGGCGCTTTTGTTCCACATTTGCCTTTGAAGGCTGAAATCCGTGGGAACGCAGACCCGCAGGGATCCCGCAGCGATCCCGCACACGTCACGGCTTTAAACGGAACATCTGAAGCTTCTCTGAGATCCACTGGGTCATTTACATCCCTCAGGCTGCACGTGGAGTCATTATTTAGAACAATTAAAGCTTTAAGGCGGTCTAAGATGAAAGGAAGCTACAGTTTTAATCATTTAGTTCTGACAGACACGAGTGTTTCAAAGACTCCTGCACGTGCGTCAAACTCAGAGATCAGAGGGTCCAGCAGGAGAAAAGGGCTCTTTCACTTTTTTATTATAGAATTTCACTTTCTGATTAAAAAAAAAAAAAAATCAGTTTTTTTTTTGTTAAAAAGGCAACATTTTGTCATAAAATTGTGAATTTTGCAAATCATAGTAGTTAATTGTAAAACTGTTGTTTTTGTTGACAAGATTTTTTTCATAAAATCAAAAAATTCACTGAATCAAATTTTTTTCGGTCCATCTTTTAACTTTCGGAATAAAATATAGATTTTTGTAGCTTTTTTTGTCTTTAAAAGATCATTTCTGTTTAAAAAAAATGCAACATTGTGATTTAAAAAGCACAAATTATGACTGTCATGAAACAGCTACATTTCACATAACTGCAATTTATGTCCTACAATCACAGTATTCTGTTGTAAAATCGTGACTTTTTAATTTGTCGTTACAGCTTTTTATCATAAAAATGCTAATTTCTGTTATAATTTCTATAAATGTCTATATGTCATCTGGACTTCCTGGCAGCAAAGGCATCTATGATGTCATCAAATGACACCTGCCTAGACATCTCACGGTTTATACTCATCAGGACCAGTCCTTTTAAACGCTCCTGAGACATGGTGGATCTCAGGTATGTTTGGAGAAGCTCCTCTCTGCAGCAGCAGCTGTAGCAGTGGCGTAGCTGTGTTCCATATGGGTTTTGAGGTCAACGGGGCCCGACATTGCACACGTGCAATAGAGGACAGAAAAAAGCCAAAAAAGTAAGGAATAAGTATGGCAGGAATAGACCATGACAGTGATTAGAGTTGCAATAGCTGCTTGTTTTATTGCCATCCATTCCCACCCTTTCCCTACTCTCCCCCCCCCCCCCCCCCCCACCCTACTGCTGACCTCCATCTCCTCAGCATCCAGCGCCGCCTCATCATTATGCTGCTCTTCATCAATATATCCTTAATAATAATAATAGTAAAGCCTATTGATTTTATTTTTAATTGACCAAGAAAATTAATGATTTGTAATGCAAGTAACTTTTTACTCATGTAATCTTTAATGTTCTGTCTGTGCCCTGATCACACCCAAAAAACAAACACTATATGCAAAGTCTCAAGTAGGGTTGTCACAATACCAGAATTTCCATAGTCAATATCAATACTAGCAGATTTCCATGATTCCCGATACTCTATTCAATACCACAACTGAAAAAAACGCATGTGCTTCTAAAATCATTGGGCTACTTTATTAAATATTAATAATAATAGGCCTAATAATACTAATAACAACAACAACAATAGGCTAATTATAACAACTGACACATCAAACTTGTTTTTAGGCTAAGCTGCTCTTAAACAACTTCTCAGGCAGAAACATGAGGTAAAATGGTAAATATGCCTCCACACAAACAGGAAGTGATGTAGTCATTATTATTCTGCTTGTAGTTCAATGACAGAACTGTTGTTCTCATTCACTCACTTTCAGGCTGTTTCCACTGACTGCTGTAGACTTACTGTTTCATTCTTCAGCTCCGTTTATATATTCACACACGTTTGTTTTGTCTCTGCTCCAAACCATGGGTGTATTATGGTCTAGATGTGCACCACCGTCAGAGCGTCTTGTTGCCATGACAACTGACCGGAGAGAGACACATGGCGCGTCATGTTTCTGGGCTTCAACTGTGGCTGTGGCCACCAGGTTGGGTCCTGTTCAGATTACTGGTAGTGTTGGTTCTTGTGACGACTCTGGTCTCCAGTCTGAGATCATGACAGCGCCGTGTTCCAGCAGACAGGTGCTTGTTTACCTGCTGTGGCCACCAGGTTGGGTCACGTTCAGATTACTGGTTCTTGTGACAACTCTGGTCTCCAGTCTGAGATCATGACAGCGCTGTGTTCCAGCAGACAGGTGCTTGTTTACCTGCTGTGGTCGTGCTGCTGCTCGGACCCGTGTCATCCCTGGCCTGGCTGCTCCACCACCAGAGAGGATGCGGCATTTGGCCGCATCCTCGATTTTTTTTTTCTTTTTTGCCCTACGTTTATCTGCTCCACACATCTGTTTTTCTGGTGGCTTTTTTCTTTTCAGCATCTCCTCTACCTTGCTTTTTTCTTTTTTTGCCAGAAAAATAACGGTCGCCGTCTGAGTGGCTGAGCCAATCACATTCAATAAACGAATGGATCAGTTCAAACGTCACATGCTCACACATAATTTAGGAACATGTCACTGTTTATTTATTCGTAATGTTAATGTGTACTTTTTTTCTAAACAAAAAACACTAAGTGAGGGCGCCAGTGTGCATAGAAAATTATTATTTTATCATTGTTTTCCCTCAAGACCAAGGGGGACTGGCGGCGTGGCGGCGCCCCTCCAGCAGATGGCGCCCTAGGCGGCCGCCTATATCGCCTATGCCAAGAGCCGGCCCTGTCTATCTATCTGTCTATCTATCTATCTATCTATCTATCTATCTATCTATCTATCTATCTATCTATCTATCTATCTATCTATCTAATGACTTTTTTTTACATTATGACTTTTTGTAGAAACTTTGTTTTAATTAAGATTTTCAGTCCGCAAATCAATTTTGTGTCACAAACATCATGAATTTGGCAAACTTTTGTAAAACTGCATGTTTTTGTGGTAAAATCGCAACGTGAAACAGCTGCTCACTGGTTGGACACCTGTCAAAGGAGGAGGAGTCTGAGCACCACCTGGAGTCCAGGCGTGCATGCGCCTGCCCACAAGAGCGTGCAGAGACGTCTCCGTACCTGCTGTAGAACCTCAGTACCAGAACCAGTACGTCTCCAGGTAGTTATCTCAACTCAGTCTTAAATGAAATTTAAACCCGTCCAGCAAACATCTGTGGGCGGGGCCCCGCCCAGATATAAACATCTGTGGGCGGGGCCCCGCCCAGATATAAACAGGCCTCACATGGGCTCTGCCGGCTCTCTCATGAGCTGCTGCAGCGGTTCTGTTCAGGTTTGTGGGTGAAGGCTGGTCCAGATCCAGATCCAGATCCAGAGCCTTTTTAGTAGCAGGATTGTCTCTAAAGGTCATAAATTCATTCCTTCAGTCAGCAGGTAAATTCAATTCAATTCAATTCAATTTTATTTATATAGCGTCTGTTACAATGGGGTCATTCCACCTCAATTCAACAGGACCTTCCCACATGACCATCTCTGATTTGCTTGATATTTTTTTCTTATGAACTTTGAATATAATGTAGTAACTTTCTGCAATATTAGCC
The DNA here is from genome assembly GCA_018398805.1 of Hirundichthys speculiger. NCBI lineage: Eukaryota > Metazoa > Chordata > Actinopteri > Beloniformes > Exocoetidae > Hirundichthys > Hirundichthys speculiger. The sequence continues at coordinate 127,569 of JAGFBZ010000816.1, forward strand.
TGGTACTAGCAATAACTTCGGATTTATAAATTTTTGAAAAAGTGCCCGTACGGCCATTTTCGTGACATTCCTAAATTATTACCATTTTTGAGGGGCTGTATCTTTGAAACCGTAAAAGCTAGAGAGCTGATTTATTTTTATGCTGTTAGTCCTGTATGTGCACTCTGTATGGGGTCAGTTTCAGGTGACTATTCATTGCTGTTTGTTTTAAAATAAATTTCAAACATCCAAAATAAATTTCACTCGCTTTGTGCGGTTCACATTTCAAGTCCCCATTTGGACCCCTTGTAATAGTAGCTGAGACTTACTTTTTTTGTTGAACAATCTTCTTCTCTTATAGAATAAAAATACATAAAGAATTTGCAGAAACAATTGTATTTTAGTTCTCATATGACCCAGCAAAAAACGAACTTTGCATTTTATTGTCGATATTCAATTGGCAATTAACAAAATATGACAAGATGTACCAAAAAACTAAATATACTACCAGAAAGGTAATGACAATATCTGTTTATATACAAAGTTTCAAGATGGTACTAAGTCTCTAAGTTACCTAGAAAAAATTCTGAAATCGAGCATTTTTGCCGTTTTTCGGAAATTTCAAGAATATGCTTGTTTTGTGTGCAGAACTTTAAATTTCACAAATGGCAAATATCTTGATATGGAATATTGATATGGAATAAGGATCAGTGAAGAAAAACATTTAGCTGCAGAAAGTGATGGTTGATAATAATCGAGAGTGACAAGTTCAAAAGTCTCGGCAGCACTTCTTTTTGTAGACCCAAGTACAAGCATAGGCTCACCTGCAAGTCTCCATGGAGTGCTGTAGAGACCATTCCAGATCAACTTTAAGGGTGCAAATTGAATTGCAGAAAAAAAAATGGTTAATAATACAATAAGTGCAAAAACTGGGCATTGTTTTCTTGTGATGCAGACAGATGTTTGATTCTGATGGGAGTCCATCAAATCCACACCTGTGAAGCAGCATTTCTCGGTCATGTTCAGATAAATCCTGTACATTGATCAACTCCTTTGAACTGTAAGAAAATAATTATGATAATATGAGGTATTGTACACTACTCCTGCATCACTTAATTACATGAATAAAGGAATGAACATCAAGCTGGCACATAATAAAACCAAAATTATACTGACCGTTTCAGACTTTGGACAAAGTCCAGTTTATGGCAATCCTGTTCTGACCAAAGCTTTTTCACAATTGTACAAGTATCCAAGTTCTCTGCCATCTTCAAAGATTTCACATTCACTGCATTCGATTTTGAAGCTTGGTCTACAATGGTTATTGATCAACTGAACAGCTCACTGAATTTTCTGATGACATAAGCATGATGTCATGCACTGAATGCCAAGGCACTTGTGTTACTATAAGTTCTATATTTACACATTTATTAATATGTTAAAACCTCAGCTGTGGCAATTCAGCATAGCACTACCAGTACTGGTAATTTTGCTACACAATTGATCATGTTTATCTAGTATAAATAACAAAGCACTTTTGCTTGAGTCATTCACCAAACTTTCACTCAGCACGGACAGGGAGGAATAAAACACAAAAGTACAGCCTGTATACTGAAATGTACATTGAAAACTTTCTCTGGTGCTTTCTACAAGTTCTCAATAATTCGAAAAACGGCAAAAATGCTCGATTTAAGAATTTTTTCTAGGTAACTTAGAGACTTAGTACCATCTTGAAACTTTGTATATAAACAGATATTGTCATTACATTTCTGGTAGTATATTTAGTTTTTTGGTACATCTTGTCATATTTTGTCAATTGCCAATTGAATATCGACAATAAAATGCGAAATTCGTTTTTTGCTGGGTCATATGAAAACTAAAATACAATTGTTTCTGCAAATTCTTTATGCATTTTTATTCTATAGGAGAAGGAGATTGTTCAACAAAAAAAGTAAGTCTTAGCTACTATTACAAGGGGTCCAAATGGGGACTTGAAATGTGAACCGCACAAAGCGAGTGAAATTTATTTTGGATGTTTGAAATTTATTTTAAAACAAACAGCAATGAATAGACACCTGAAACTGACCCCATACAGAGTGCACATACAGGACTAACAGCATAAAAATAAATCAGCTCTCTAGCTTTTACGGTTTCAAAGATACAGCCCCTCAAAAATGGTAATAATTTAGGAATGTCACGAAAATGGCCGTACGGGCACTTTTTCAAAAATTTATAAATCCGAAATTATTGATAGTACCAGGCTAATATTGCACAAAGTTACTACATTATAGTCAAAGTTCATAAGAAAAAAATATCAAGCAAATCAAAGATGGTCAAGCGGGAATTTTTTTTCTAATCTGCTGATTTGAGGTGGAATGACCCAATGACAATTGTCTCTAGGCGCTTTACAGAGACCCAGAGCATGACCCCCGAGCAAATATCATCAACTAAGATTATACAATTAAATCCAATCAATGATAATGGCAGGTAAAAAACTCCCACGTAGGGAGAAAAAAAACCTTTATAACAACTCCACTTTAAGAGGAAGAAACCTTGAGCAGGACCTGGCTCATATGGGGGGACCTTCCTGATGAAGGCCAGCCGGGTAGAGAAAGAAAAGAGGGGAGACAGGACAGAGAGAGGATGGAGGACAGAGAGAAGATGGAGGACAGAGAGAGGATGGAGGACAGAGAGAGGATGGAGGACAGAGAGAGGATGGAGGACAGAAAGAGGATGTAGGACAGAGAGAGGAGAGCACAGAAAAAGTAAAAAATAATAATACAGAAGTAGTGGAATTGTAAATGCAGGTAAAGAAGCATCTTCATCAGCCTCAGTCATTAATGAACCAGCCGTCTGAAGGAGTCCGACCCCCCTGATCCAGCAGGTGGTCCCAGATACAGGGACCCCCCTCCTCATCATATTAGTCCGGTGGCTCCAAACCAAAACGCTCATCTCCACCACGGAACTGATCAGGTGTTTTTATGTTTAATTTTTTTATCGTTTGTAACTTCACGCTGGTTGAAGTCACGAAGCCTTTTTAAAACTTCACCGCTTTCAGCGTGACAAAAACATACAAACACATTATTGTACTCAGAAATGAATAAAAACCTAAAGGTGGTTCTTATATACCTAAATTATATAAAAAAGTATATACCTAAAGTATATAATAAGTATATAAAACCTAAAGGTTTTTATATACTTAAACACATTGTGAAGTGTTTTTCTTCTCTTTTCCTGTATCTATCCATCACCTCTCTTTCGTTTTTTTCCTTCTCGTTTCCTCCACAGAGTCGTGAGGCGCCACTTGTGAATACAGAGAGTCTTTATTGTAAAAGAGGTAGAGAGATTACAGGTGTTTCACTGTACAGAAATAAAAGACAGCACTGTTGATGCGCTCATTCAAACCGTTAATGTGGACCCAGACGCGCCTCGCTCTCGGTACCGGGACGCACGAGCCCAGTAGAAAACAGAAAAGAGAACAAAACCAGCGCAAAACAGAGAAACAAACACACAAGTCTTTGGATTTTCTCTATTGCCCTCTCAGTCGCTAATGAAGTCTCTCCTTCTGAGCTGTTAAAAAGAAAACATTTGTTGCACTAATAATAAAAGCAATAATATTAATAATAATGGTTTACAGTGATCTCTTAGTTTTTGCGGTTAATGGGAGCCTAAATAATGTGTTTAAAATATGTTTAAAAACCGCAAAAAAGTAGCAAAACGAGACAAAGGCTCAACTGTGGTCTTTCTGCACAGCATCATGTGATGCGTCTTGGCCAATCAGAGCTCAGATTCTAGAGTTCTGGGCCGTCTGCGTTTCTACAGGAGGCGTGAGTCATCGGTTGACGTTTCGCTGCAGCTGCGGTGTCTCGTCTGCTGTCGTCTGGATTTTCACAGAATTTCAGCAATTATTTCTTGATTTTTTTTATTATAATATATTTCTGAAAAAAATCAGCGAATAACTAAAACCGTGGAACTCAAACTGTAAAGTGGCGAGGGATCACTGTAGTGTGCTAAAAACAATAGTAATGCAGACCCCCCCCTCCCCCCACAAACCCATCAGTAACATGTCAAAGTGGTGGAAAAAAAAACTACAACCCCGTAATAAAACCACACCTGCATGCACACACACACACACACACACACACACACACACACACACACACACACACACCCAACCAGCTGAGAACTCAGTTAATCACACAAACGTAAGAACGACCGACGCCGAGCGGTTAGAAAAGAAAAAAACAAAACCAACAATGTACATTTAAAATAACCGAGCATAGAAAAACAACTGCAGCCAGGTGGGAAGTATGATGTCATTCTGTCTGTCTCGTCCGTCAATCTTTCCGTCGCTGTCGTTCTGTGCCAGTGGGCGGGGCCATCAGTCGGAGTTGTCCGAGTGGTCGCTGTGGGGGGAGGCGCCGGACGGGGGCGAGCTCCGACCCTGCCAGCTCCCGTTGGACTGGGGGGGACACACAAACGTGTCATTACAAGTCTGACAACATTTTAGAGAATAAACAAACGCTGTGACGTTTCCCAGAATGCAACACTTTGTTGATGGTCATGTTTTGGATGAATCTATAAAATAATTCTGTCACAGACGACAATGTGACATTAATGAAGCGAATCGATGAGCAGAAGGCTGTGATGGACGCTTTAAATTATGGGTGCACGATAACTATCGGGCTGATAACAGGAAATGATGACGTCATCCCGATAAGTCCAATATCACAACAAATAGCCCCGATAACATATATATTTTTGTCAACACGGCAGTGTCTCGCTCCCTCTGAGCCTTAAATGACCAGCAGTGAATGTTATGTTTAAGTGACGTCGGCATAATCAGAAAAACGATTACTCAATTAGGAAAATCAAGAATACCCCCTCATGCCAGAAAACAACTCGTTAACTCGGTCATAATTTTAGTAGTTTCTGACTTGAATTGATATTTCCAGTATTTTCCCTCATGTTACACATAATAAAGAAAAAAAAATAGAAAAGACAGAATGAACGACTAGCAAACAAGGGAACATCAGAATTTACGTTCCACCTTGAATGCAGCCTGCAGCACAGCGCTGATCACAACAAACATGGCGGCGTGGAACTTGGTTAAAGTTTAAGAAGAAGATAGTTTGGTGGTTATTTGTGATGAATCATCCGAGTGAATTCTACGAGGAGGGAAGCACAAGCTTTAATACGTCAAACCTGATCAGCCACCTACAACATAACAATCGCTTCCATGGAGTTTTGAAATCACGCTAATGTGAGCTAACTGAAGCTAATGCTAACGTGCGCAAGCCAGCAGCAGTCTCCCCTCCCCTCATCTCTCTCATCTAAAGCTTCCATGAGATAAAAAACAACAAAAAAAAAATCACTGAACCTCATTTACTTTAATTAAAGATATTAATTTAAATGGAACCACAAGCCAAAATCCTTTAAATGTTAATCTTTTTCAGTTAGTAATTTTGATGCATGTATTCCCATCAGTTCAAGGAGCCTTTATTTTTTATATCAGTCAGTAATGAACCTTATTTAAGTTAATGTGAGATATCAAATAGGTTTGTTTGATAGCTTTATGAAAATGTTTGAGAGGCTTGACAATAGTTTTTCATTGTAAAAAATAAATATCTGTTCATTTAAAGAGTCAAAACTATTTTTGGTTTTGTTCATAGTATTGATGTAATGATCTTAGGTATATGTGTGTGTTACTGATTATCGGTATCGGTTTTATAAAACAGTTGTCATGCATCCCTAGTTTTCCGCCAAGTAAAGTAAGTCATCCCACATCTCCCTGCACAGCTTTGGCTCTACAATTTCTTCAGAAGCTTCAAGAAGTGAAAGTAGAGACTCTGAAGATGACAAAGGTCTTTATCTATGCTGCAGTCAGCAGAACAACAGCGAGACGATGGAGGTCCCGTTCTGCTGTCGTGGACACAAACCCTTCTGCTTCTGCACCAGTAACTCAGACTGACTCACATCAGCCTCCAGACTGCTGAGCTGCATCTTCAGACTGGATGCACCAGTGCAGCTGCTGCAACGCTCTCAGCTCAAAGCCACTTCTCACATTTATCTTCTCAAAGAAATGATCTCTCAGACCCTCGACCCGCCTGCACCCCCCAAGACTGATGAGATATCTCCTGACGGTAGAAGCTCCTGATGTGGCCGAACAAAAAAAAAAACTGTCTGATGAATCAACAAGAAACTTTAAACCAACTTTTCAAACACAGTAACCATCCACCACTGATACAGAGATGGAACCAGGGCCATTTATGAAATAAAAAAAATAAATAAGAGGGAATCTGAAATCAGAAATATGAGCAGATGAATAAAGGTGGTGAATATTAAGCTCTTCTAACATCATGTATTGTCTGGAAATAAAGATCTGCCGTTCATTTAGGCTGAACCTTTCACTGACGAGCGTTTATTTACATAAATAAATAGCTGTTTTATTTTAGAGGAAGGTGAAATATTAAAGTCACTGTGTAGCAGTACCACGTCTGGCCACACGGGGGCAGTGCATCACAAGAAAGTTCAGTTCCCTCTGCGTCAACCCGATCCAAGACGCATGAACGTGCACCTGCAGTGCAACAATGTGGTATTACCAGATCTGTGCGCCCCCACGTGGTGAGAGGTGGTACTGCTGCACAGAGCAGCTCTTTAAAAACTTTAAAGGACGAAGCTGTTTTTCCTCAATGATTTCTGGGATTCGTTCACAGAGCAGAAAACACTCGGCACGATGAAATACCTGCACTCCCATTTGGTAGGCGGACTGCTCGCCGTTCACAGGTGGAACGCCTAGGAACATGTCAGCAGATCCGGACAGAGAGAAGGACCCGGAACCTGAGGGAGGAAGCAGACGTGACTCCAGTGGTTGCTCCCATTATCGGGACCACGTGATCTTCTAGACAGCTAGCGGCCCAGCAGCGGCGACACGCTGCTGCTGCCGTACCTGTGGAGTTGGGGGTGTGCGGGGAGTCGTCGCCCTGTCTGGCTCCCAACGCCGTCTTCATGGCGTAGAGGTTGGCCTCTTCTTGGAACTTGCCGATGTTTTTCTTGTAGCGAATTCTCTTGTTGCCAAACCAGTTGGAAACCTGATTTTAAAATAAAATAAAAGAGATTAAACGTTGAAGAGGTGGTTTGTGGAATAAACACTGGCAGCATCACTATAATAAAACTGGACCTTCACTGGATGCTTGACCCGACCCTGTCTGTTCTGTCTCAAAAATTATTTTAAAAAAATTAGATAAAGCAGCACCGTCCTGCTGCAGAGCTGCCCTCCATGTAACAGGACAGATGAGAATTATGTCAATAGAATAAGAGAATATTAAATCACGAGACTGTGACAGGATGACAAAGATGTCAAAGGGCTAAAAGTTGGACCACCGGTGTCATGGTGGTCACATCTGAGGTCGTCATCATCCTGACAACTTTCTTTTCTTCTATAAAAACAGAGAAGAAAAAAAAATCCAGGTCTTAATTTTGTTGTTAAAGCTAAAAGATGCCGTTGGATTTTAAATGTTCGGCCCTGATCAGGTAGAAAGCAGCATCACAGCGGTGACGGGGAGTCGGGTTAGGGTTAGCATGCTTCAATAAACTGATGATTAAGCTTCACAAGCCTTTCATCTAGTCGTTCATTAGTCCAGCAGAATTACACCAACTGTAACTGAGTTGATTTTATAGACTGTTGGCAGCTTTCTCATGCTGATTAGAGCTGAGCGATTTTATCAATTCTGCGATATATATTGATATTTTATCGAGTATCGATTTTTCAGCCGCGGGTATCTATATATATCTATATAGATATATATACAGGGTATATATTCTAAGCTTCTTTTTAAACCCCCCTTTCCCACCTTTAAAAGCTTTCAAGCAGCAATTTGCACTGTTTAAATAAATGAAACTATTTTTCTCAACAAATCTTTTATTTATTTTGTCCAGCATTTGCAAGCTGCCTGTCAGCCATCTAATGTGTAATTGATGCTTTCAGTTCAATTAATTCAGTCATTGGAACTCTCACAAGATGTCACCAAAATCACTTTGTCCCTTTAAAATCTTTCAGAAAATGATGTAAATGTATAGTAAGATGAATATTGATATATAACATATCGTGAGCCGAATATTGTATCGTATCGTGAGATTAGTGTATTGCTACAGCCCTAACACTGATCGGTACTTTTCCAAAATCCTCCACAACAGCTGCAATAAAAATGAAAGAAGAAAATCTGATGTCGTAACGACCTGCCGTGACCAGCATTCAGGGCAGGAATTTGGTGGGCCGACGCGGTACTGCAGGTGGGCCGTGAGAGGTCATTAAAATTAAACAAATATGTTTTAAATCCTCGATCTTTTTAAAATGTTTTTAATTACTGTAAAATATTAACGACATGATTTAAAAACATTAAGAAGTAACAAAACAAACCAGTTTAGTGTTATTCTACCATCATCTTAACTTAATATGACAAGTGTCACCTTATTTGTTGACCCATTACATTAATGTCAGAACATAGCTTCTAGTCCTGAATGTTGATCACAGTTGTGATTAAAGGTTTTGGTGGGCCACGGATATTTTTCACTTTTCAAATTGGGCCTTGGTATTCTGAAGTTTGGGAATGGCTGCTGTAGGCTATGAAAACGTAATATTATTATTGAAAAATATTTACATATTCACTCTAAGCTTTTTTCCCCTCAGAAAGAAGAATGCCAAAGACGGGAACGAGTCGAGATTAGTCGCAAAAGAGCTCTCGAAGATGCAGCAAAAAACTGCCAAAAATGGACACCTGCTTCAAAAGGTTATCATAGAATAGTTAATTATTAGATTCTTCCTATTTTAGCCCAAGCTGCGTTGGCAAGATGGTGGGGTGCAGGAATTGACAAAAGGAGGCCAACTGTTTTTCCTTATGGGCCCAGGAAGACCCCAGGTTCTCCATCCCCATCATCAGATGACCATTTAAATTAAATTTATGGATGTGTAATAACCTGATAAAAGTCAATGACATTGCCTATTTTGTTGTCTGTTTCCCTTTGATAAAAGTCCAAGGTTCTGAATTCAAAAACTGTATTGTGCCGTTTATTAGCATATCATGTCATCTTGTGTTTTTTTATTATGGCTGTGTTGCCCTGGCATTTGGCCTTTGTGCCCTCAAAAAAAATCCCCCTTTGAAGAGCCAAGTGGCCTTGTCCCTCAAATCATGAAATTCCAGGCCTGGCATTATTTAACGTCTGCGTTTCCCTCCAGTCTGTCCGGTGACGTACCTGCGACACGGTGATCCCACACTGCTTGGCCAGCTCCTCTTTGGCTTCTTCACTGGGGTACGGGTTGGACAGGTGCGAGTAGAAATACTCGTTCAGGACCTCCGTGGCCTGCTTGCTGAAGTTGCGCCTCTTACGCCTGAAAAGACACGAACGGAGGACGTGGAGAGGTCAACCCGTCACCTTCGTTAAACGGTTTCTGCGTAAGCGCTCTGAAGACCTCGGGGTTCACGCTACGATTTGAGATACGTGTCGTATATGTGGACGTTGATGCGTCTGAAGCAGCTCCACGTCAACGCCGCCTGCTGACGCCAGAGGAGCTGAAACAGCTCTGACTGCTCAGGAATGATAGTAGGGGTGAGTATTGGCAAGGACCTCACAATACGATATATATCATACTTGTGTCACAACACAATATTATCACGATATATTGCGATATTCTACCGGTTAATATCAAAATTAAAAGAAGGGATGAAAAATCAAGTTGCTGTATATGTTCATCAGATGATATTGATCATTCAGAGGACAAATTGAGTCAGAACTATTTGCTTCAAAACAACCTATTTATTGTTTATTATTGGTGTTTTTGAAAAAAAAATATATATATATTAGGAGCCGAAAATCACAATATATTGCCAAATCGATATTTTTTCCACATCCCTAAATGATAATCCTGGCTGATGATTGGATCCTGCTGCTCTGTCTGATTGAAGCAAGTGAATTTAATTGTTGTATCTGAGACTCCCACCACGTTTCACCCCGTTGGTCCACAGTTGTTCCACCATGAAGGATTCTGGGACTTACCAGCCTCATTACTCTGATCTGAGCTCTGATTCTGACGAAGTTGCTTCAGCTTTGGTTTTGGTGGTTAAGTTGACTCAAGCTTTCTGTAGCTAGTAACAGTTTTTTTTTTTTTTTACTCAGTCCTTGTCCGCCATGGAGACATGCTACGCTGTCGCACGCTCACTTCTTCGGCTGGCGTTCATGGGCACCTGGCTGTCTGACGTCTATTTTTCTCACCACGCTAGAAGGCATGAAAGCTGACGTGAGGAGGTGTGAAGTGTAAAAAGAGATGCAGCACATTCAGAACATGGAGTAGCCAGGTAGCGTCCTTTCACTCTCAAACCTGAACGTCTGCTGAGTGAAGGAACGCCACGGCGACACGCTGCCCACCTGGCGTCGAGGAAGCGGGACCGCAGGATCATGACGGCCTCACACGTGCTCTGCTTCAGCTGCGTCTGGATGGAGCTGAACTTGCGGTGGATGATGGCCACCATGCGCTCGATCTCCCGTGGGGTCACCGGCCGCGTGCGCGACTGCTCCCTCAGCAGGTTCATCACGTGGGTGGTGAACTCGGTGCACGCCTGGTCAAAGACGAGAGCGCACAGGTCAGCAACAGGACTGGATCAGAACCAGAGAACCAGAGGAAGGTTTACAGCAGGGGTGTCAGACTCATTTCCACTGAGGGCCACATCAGCATCATGGTTGAAGGGCCAGATTGACAGCATATTGTTAAATAACTGTTTCTGTATTTATTATGTATTAAAGTTTCAAATATTTAACTCATTATTATATGTAGAAGTTTTTCTTAAGTCCATCAGTCCTCTTGATGTCTTGCTCATGGTGAGATACTGTTATCGTTGTGGGTGACGACGAAATGCATTGTGGGAGATGTAGTTTATTGTCAATGTGCACTTTAAAGCGGCGTGAGCTTATTTCAAGTCTTAAAATTTTGGTTTAAAATTTAAGCCAATAATGCACAAACTCTCGAGGGCCACATAAAATACTGTGGCGGGCCACATTTGGCCCATGGGCCTTGTGTTTGACACATGTGGTCTACAGAAACACTGAAAAGCAGGTGTACAACTGGAAGTCGATCAATCACTCCTCAAACTTCCACAGTGAGTGATCGCTTCCCATCAATTCAGATTTATATTTATTACATCAACAAGTGGACTGAGCCATGATGGTATCTACGAGGTTTATGACAGTTGTGTCATAAAATCAGGACATAATGAGTCACAGTTCTCTCAAATGTTAATGATCTCATCCATGTAGTTGATCACTGCTCAGACAGAAAGCCTGGGACTCCAAACTGTCAACTTCTTATTTTCACTACTTTTATTCTTAACATTTTTGGCTGGAAGCGGGCGTTTGTGTTTAAAGCTTCTCTGGGGCTGTCAGTGCTCTTCTTACTTCCATACTGTTCTCTGGTTGCACATGTTTGAAGCGTAGCTTCAACCTGCTGAGCTTTAAAAACGTGCCGGCGCATTCAGCAGTCTCTGTCCTGATTGTGTCACAACCAATCAGGACTCCAGAGAGTTCAGGTGGAGCAGCGAGGCTCTAACACGATCTGAATAACAGAGAAGAACAAGCCCATTTATCTAGAGATGAGCCAAGAAGAGCCTTTCTCCTGAACCCGACTCATGTTCCTACTCACACCTGTAATTAAAATCTGAAACAGTGAGGTCATAAACACTGCAGGGTGAGGGGGCTCTCCCTTAGAGACAGGGGGAGGAGTTAGGTCGACCAGGAGAGACTCGAAGTACAGCCGCGGCTCCTCCACATGGAGAGGAGCCATCTGGTTAGGCTCCTCCCTGGGGAAGGTGTTGGAGAGATCAATGACGTGTAAGGAGCATTTCCCCAGAAGCCCAACTCCTGATCTGACTTGCCCCTGGATTGTGTTCCTGGAGGGCAGTTTCAGTGCGGGCAGGTATGTACAGGCAGGTATGTACAGGCAGGTACGTACAGGTAGCGCCGGGGCTCGACTCCCACCTGCTCATACTTCTCCAGCTCGGTGTGGTAGATGCTGCGGATCTGGCTCAGCTTGCTCTTGTAGTCCGAGTGCTCCAGTGAGCTGTCCGGCGACATCCCCCCCGAGCTGGTGGCGGCGGACACGGCGGCGGCGGCCCCGCCGCCCTTCTCGGGCCCCGCGACGCCCTCCGCCAGCAGCATGTTGTCCAGGCGCACCAGCTGAGGGTCCTGAGGCTCCTCCTCCTGGGCGTTCCTCATCGACAGGCCTGTAAACACAATCACATGTTGTGGCTGGAACAGCGACAGAACCGACAGATGAATTCAGGCATTAATCACCTGCAAAAACCCAGAATTATCATCTTATCTCATCTAACAAGCCACACGGGAACCTCCTTTATTCATGCTAACGCACTCACAGGTGAATACGACATCAAGATTCGCTTTGATGACTTAAACTCGCTCCTTAACTCGTCACCATCTCATCCTGAAAAGTGCATCACCTTCTTGTTTCGTGTGTCACTACATTTTTGGATGTTAATAATCAGTTTCCTAGAAATCCATTTTGATTATTTATGTTGTAGCATCATTTTCTAAGATGGTCAGGAGTCTGAAAAGATTAACTTTTGGGATAAAAGTTGAAAATGTGAATATACCTTCAATACTAACAAGATTCAGTTAGTTTGTTCTCCACTCTGGTGGATTTATGTCATTTTTTTCATACACATGAATGTAGCAAAAAGCGTTTTATAGTAGTGCTGGGCGATATGACGATACATATCGTGGGGATGATAGAAAAGTGTGTATCGTGTCATTTCTCTTCTATCGTTTCTAACCTAATTTTATCAATTATTACAGCAAATATGTAATTAAATAACCTGCAACGATAAATTTGATAGAATCATATCTACTTCTACAAAGTAGCCTTTTATGTTTGCACTTTTATTCATGGTTAATGCCTTAAACAAATTTCTCTTCAACCCTGATGTTTACTTTAGACACTTTTTTATTGGTTTGCAAACTTTGCACTACAAGGTTACAGATTTGTTTAAGGTAGATTTAAAACAGATAAAAATATGTGATTAATTTGTGATTAATCATGATTAACTATAGACAGTCATGCGATTAGTCTGATTAATTATTTTGAGAGTCTGAGAGCAGCGCCGGGCCGGATGGAGGGAGTTGAGTTTTTCAGCTACGCACAAGAAAAAATAATCCTAAAATTGATATGTTTCACAATCTAAGCTTTGTTCATCGTGTCTTAATTACATAAAGTGTTTGAACAAGTTGTGACTGGAGATATGTAGATATAACTTTCTTTAAAAAAATAAATGAATAAATACGGGACCCCTCATTGAGGAGAAAAACTAAAAGACCACCAGTGCAACATTGATCTACAGCAGCTGGGGCTGATTTTAACTTGGTGGGGGGTTCGTTCAGGTCTCTGGAGATGTTTATGGCTCATGACACGTCTCAGATGATCCACAGCCTCTTCTGTTTTATTTTTTTCCCTCCACTTCAGTTCAACAGAAGCAGATGGTTTTTAAACTGTTATAACGATATACATCATAATAAAAAGTATTTAAATAACGACAACATTTCTGAAATTTATATATACGTTATTGTTCTGGCGACAAGTTGTCTGATGGTGACGTCATGTTTCTTGGTTATGAATATAAAGAAAAGATGAACACTAATGTATTTCTTTCCCTTCAGAATAAATAAGTAAATAGATTTTTAGCCGTGTTTCCAGTTTTGTCTCCATTACCAGGAACATCCCAGAAAAACACAACAAAGCTACCAGGAATCGCCGGCGGTCTGCTGGGAACGGATGACATCAGTGACACCACGTCGTCTCTTCTCGTCCAGCGCCACCGTCACACAACAATCATCTCAGCCGCTCCAGCGTTCGCCTCCTCATCTTAGTTTCTATTTCATTTACTCTCCGTCTTTGCCGGCTAATTCTTCTTTTCTTTATTGCCGGTTAACAAACAGCCGAGGCGGTGCACCAGGCGGTATCTGGTGATAGTTCACATCCCACCGGCTCCGTCACCGTAAGTGGAGACATCTTTTATTTCTGAAATGTTAGTTTTACGGAACAGGGTTTTCTGGATTTGACAGGTTTTTATTTCTCAGAGGTTGGTGGCTACAGTCTACGGACAGAACAGCCCAGTTCCTCTGTGAGTTTCACATTATTCACATCAACATCAGTAATACAGACCAAAGCTGGGGAAGACACTGTCCAGGCCCGGGTAAAGTGCTCTTTTAGGGCTCGCCATCACAGAGCATTACTCTGAAGATGACATGGATAATATCCTCTATGCTGCTTTGTCTGGGACCTCACTGTCTTTCTGCATTATTCAAACCCCCTGAAACTGTCACGACGTTTTGTCTCAACCTCCAGCAGGACTACTGGAGAACCGCCAGATGACCCGTCAGGACCCAGAACTCTCGCTCGTCTGTAACCTTCTGCACTCCTGGTCTCCTCCAGTTACTCCAGACAGCAGACAGGATCACCATCCTCGTCACCGTCAGTGATGACACGTTCACTGCCTGAGGTTCAGCTAGGGATGCACCATAACTGTTTTTAAACCGATAACTTTCAGCTCCTAACGGCCGATACCGATAATCGATAACACACACATGTATCTGAGATCATTACATCAATACTATGAACAAAACCAAAAACAGTTTTGACTCTTTAAATTAACGGATATTTAGTTTTTCTAATGAAAAAACAAACAAACCTATTTGATATCTCACATTAACTTAAATAAGGTTCATTACTGACTGATATAAAAAATAAAGGCTCCTTGAACTGATGGAAATACATGCATCAGAATTACTAACTGAAAAAAAAATGCATTTCTAAATGACAATAAAAAATAATGCACAGGTCATAATGTACTGACACAAGTTAGACTTGTCTGTGTAAATAAACTGAAAGAGTGCACTCCATAGTGACAAAGAAAAATTACATTTAAAGGGTTCTATTCAAATGAATGCCTTTTAATTAAAGTAAATGAGGTTCAGTGGTTTTGGTTTTTTTTTTCAATCTCATGGAAGCTTTAGATGAAAGAGATGATGGCAAGGAGAGGAGAGGAGTTGACTTGCTGACATTAGCTCATGTTAGCGTGATTTCAAAACTCCATGGAAGTGACGGTTATGTTTCAGGTGGCTGATCAGGTTTGACATATTAAAGCTTGTGCTATTTTTCCTCCTTCGCTTGGAGCATTTGTCACAAATAACCAGCGAACTATCTTCTTCTGAAACTTTAACGAAGTTCCACGCCGCCATGTTTGTTGTGATCAGTAGCTGTGCTGCAGGCTGCATTCAAGGTGTAATGTAAATTCCTCCGTTCCCTCGTTTGCTAGTCTTTCTTTCAGCCTTTTCTATTTTTTTCTTTTTTTATGTGTAACATGTGGGAAAATACTGCAAATATCAATTAAAGTCAGCAACTACTAAAATTATGACCGAGTTAACAAGTTGTTTTCTGGCATGAGGGGGTATTCTTGATTTTCCTGATTGAGTAATCGTTTTTCTGATTATTCCGACGTCACTTGAACATAACATTCACTGCCGGTCATTCAAGGCTCAGAGGGAGCGAGACACTGCTGTGTTGACAGAAATATATGTTATCAGAGCTATTCGTCGTGATATCGGACTTATTGGAATGACGTCATAATTTCCTGTTATCAGCCCGATAGTTATCGGCCTGATAGTTATCGGGTCGATAATTATCGTGCATCCCTAGGTTCAGCACATTGACATTCTTCCTTTTGCTCAAAACCCTTGAATGCAGCGGTACCGACTGGTTTCAGCTGGTGCTGCCACCTAGATCAGGGTGGTCAATCCCAGTCCTCCAGGACCATGGTCCTGCAGGTCTTAGATATTTACCTGCCACAACACACCTGATTCAAATGAATGG
Source organism: Hirundichthys speculiger (assembly GCA_018398805.1). Classification (NCBI taxonomy): domain Eukaryota; kingdom Metazoa; phylum Chordata; class Actinopteri; order Beloniformes; family Exocoetidae; genus Hirundichthys; species Hirundichthys speculiger. The sequence continues at coordinate 143,476 of JAGFBZ010000816.1, forward strand.
ACCACCATCAGCTGGTCATCCAGGTCTGCACAAGACTGTTAACGACCCGTTTATTTAAATCAGGTGCTGAAGCAGGGAAACGTCTCAGACCTGCAGGACAGCAGCCCTCCAGGACTGGGTTTGCCCCCCCCCCCGGACTCACAGTACTTGAGTAGCCTCTATCATAACAGACAGATCAAGTTGCTGATTCTGCAACTACCAGCTGTTGTGGATTTTAGGTCTCCAACACTCTGCATGAGCCTGGACTGTCTCAGATGGAGACAAATATGAGGATGCCTTTGGTCTTGTTGGACCAGCTGTCCAACAATATGAACGCTTTGATGACCGCCACTGTCAGAAATCCTACCACTCTCTAGATACCAGCCAATTAAAACACAACTCGAAATGAGTCATTAATTATCGTGATCTCACGCCATTTCAAAGAAAAAGAGGGATCTGAATTTGGCCTCTTCTTCCTAACCAGAACCAGAACCACATTCTTCTGCTTCACACCCTTTTTTTTTTACAAAAAAATAAAAGCATTCTGGCACATGTAAATGCAACAATGGAGCAGTTTACATTCACTTGTTTACTGACACGATTTAACATCTGTCCACATCAGCAGCAGCCTACGACCCAAAAAGGCTGGACATGGTCCAGTCTGACAGGTACTTCTGGACATCACAGCCAAGACTGAGCAAACGTTTAAAACTTCCACAACTGCAGAAACGGCAGTGAGTATGAGCCCTTAAAGGCTGAACCCTGAATATAAGATGATAACTTTTTACAGATGCACTTGAAGGGAAAGGTTCCTTATCTGGGTCATTGCAGCAACGCATGGACTTCAAACAGCAGATTTATTTCTGGTTTTATTCAACATCTGTGCTGCTGAGTATTGAGGAGAAAATCAAAAATGTAAATCACGTTTACATGATGCTTTTTTAATTCAGAAATAATTATTCCGAATTAAATAATTCAAAATTAAACTATTTTCCTTCGAGTTTACATGGAAATAGTAATTCCGAATTGAGGTTTACATGGAAAACACGTTTGTTCGGCTTTATCCAATTCTGCTTAAGGCCTGGGGGTTGGGAAGGGTTCTGATTGGATGGGGGGGCGGCGTCTTTACATATTTACGTCTACCGCAAGAAAAACTTACTCGATTAGCAACAACATGGAGGACTAAATTATTTGGATTCAGTGTTTACATGGAAATTTTTAATCATTTTAAATCGGATTTAATTTTAATTCTGAATTAAAGAGAATTTAAACTTCTCATGTAAATGCACTGACTGTCCATAAATGAAGAACTTTATTGTGATCGTGAGTCACATCTGTTCGTTCACACAAGAAAGAGTTTTTTCTTTTTTACACAATATTATTTGACTTTTGTAATTAGGTCTATTAAGAGTTAATGACAGCCTGTTCACCGCAGCACTGAGCTGGTTTATCGTTTTATTGGCTCGTGATGACAGCGAGACAGCTTCAAAACAAAGCGGCATGCGGGCGCAGAGAGACCCGTAAACCCGGAGCAGAGACCTGAAGACAAAAAGACCCGGGGCAGAGACCCAGAGCAGAGACCCAGAGACCCGGGGCAGAGACCCAGAGACCCGGGGCAGAGACCCAGAGACCCGGGGCAGAGACTCAGAGACCCAGAGACACAGGGCAGAGACCCAGAGACACAGAGACCCGGGGCAGAGACCCAGAGACACAGAGACCCGAGGCAGAGACCCAGAGACCCGGGGCAGAGACCCAGAGACCCGGGGCAGAGACCCAGAGACCCAGAGACCCGGGGCAGAGACCCAGAGACCCAGAGACACAGGGCAGAGACCCAGAGACACAGAGACCCGAGGCAGAGACCTAGAGACACGGGGCAGAGACCCAGAGACCCAGGGCAGAGACCCACAGACACAGAGACCTGGGGCAGAGACACAAATACCCAGAGACCTAGAGACACAAAGACCCGGGGCAGAGACCCAGAGACACAAAGACCAGGAGACCCAGAGACCCGGAGCAGAGACACAGAGACACAAAGACCAGGAGACCCGGAGCAGACACAGAGACACAAAGACCAGGAGACCCGGAGCAGAGACACAGAGACACAAAGACCTGGGGCAGAGAGACAGAGACACAAAGACCCGGAGCAGAGGCTCAGAGACCCGGGGCAGAGGCACAGAGACCCGGGGCAGAGACCCGAAGCTGCCGCAAACACCGACCACTTACCCGTCTTTTCCTTGATCTCACACAAAACGCTGAACAACGCCGGCTTCATCCGGTGACAGTTGAGAGCATGTTTTCTGTGGCACACGAAGAAAGAAAAAAAAAGTCATGACTTTTTTGCAAAAAAATAAAACCTTAACGTGCTAACATGAATCGCGAGTTTACGACAGCGAACCAAAACAAAAACACCTCAGCGATGCTAAGTTAGCATGTGGCTAGCTGAGAGACAAACAGGAAACCGCTCTCAGGTGAACTCAGAGAAAACATAACTTGGCACCTTTGTTGTTGTATTTTCAGGTCTTCGTGATTTAGTGTCAGTGTGCGCCTGAAAGTGATTTTGGTGACATTTAAACGATCAAAAACGCCACCTGATTGTGGTAGCCTCGGCTAGCGCAGACTAGCGGGCTAACAATGGTCGCGCTCCGCGGCCGTTACCGACACAAATACGCGTTTATAAATAACAGCAAACAAACACGAACAAACTTTGACGTCGACGCGGCAACAGGTGGGTTTAAACGAGCAGTTTACGAGAAAACAAAGCCCACCCCGGCTGGTGAAACGGTTAGCCGGCGGCTAATTAACCTAAAACAATAGAAGTTGGGAGAAACTTTGCAGCGGCGGGGAGGAGTCCGATAAAACCGCAGATTAATCGCTCCAGAGTCGCCACTAACTTCGCCTGGGCCTCGTCCAGACTCTGGTCGGTGATGGTCATGATCTGCTGCAGTATGTCCCCAATGTCCCGGCGGGTCTCGTGTCCGTTCTCCGCGCCGTCGAGGCCCGGCTCCCCTCCGTCCGGCCGGTGCTGGCCGGGCTGGTGAACCGAGCCGAGCGCGTGCATCCCGGCGTGGCCGCTCACGCCCAGTCCCCGGCCGCCGGACGGCCCGCTGCCCGTCAGAGGCTGCTGCTGCTGCTGCAACATCCTTCAGCGACGCGCGGTGGCGACGACTGCTGCCCGCTCGCGCTCTCTCTCGCAGACGGACGCGCAGCAACGACCCGATGCATCTCTCCGGCGCGGGGGCCCCTAGCGGCCGAGGGGGGGAGGTGCAGGCGGTGCAGAGCGGACTGATGTTTTCACCTGCACCGGTGGAGCAGCTACTGCAGGGGGGTCAGACTCATCTCCACTGAGGGCCACATCAGCATAATTAATGTAACAAAGTGCAATATAAATCAAAATAAATAAAACTACACCTTATTATAATGTTAAATAACGGTTTCTGTATTTATTATCTATTCAAGTTTCAAACATTTAAGTCACTATTATATTAAACTCAGGGTTTGTGGTTGTAAGAGTATCCATTACCTTGGTTTCAGAAGCGGAAGAGGTTCTTTGTGTTTGCGATTAAACTCTTTCAAGACTGAAACCACCTCATAACACAAAAGACATTCTGTTATTTCACCTTGAGATACAAACTTGTAATTGTTTTCCCATCATTCATGAAACTGTCCTCCTTGTGCATACATTTTTCTTTTCTTGGACATGTTGGGGTTAGTTTGTAGAAGTTTTACTGAGGTCCATCACTTCTGAAAATCGTCTTGCTCATCGATACCGTTGTGGGTAACTACGAAATGCATGATGGGAGATGTAGTTTAGTCAAAGTCAAAGTGAGCTTTATTGTCAATCAGACCATGTAACAGTAGATGAACACAGAGGATTGAAATTGCATTTCTCCAAACTCCAAATGTGCAAAGTAAAAAATAGCAAACAACATAGACATATAGTAACACAACATAAACATAGTATTCACTAGGGATGTTCCTGGCGACTAATTTCACTGTCGACTAAAAGAAAATTTTAATTAAGACTAGTCGACTAGTCTAAAAAAAAGGAAAACACTCAGAAAACAGAGAAAATTTAGCACAATTTATTGAAACATTGAAACAGCAACATTAGCTTCCTGAAACCTTTACTTTCCACAAAGTTAAGTGGAAGCATATCTTGCGAAGTCATTATCGTGATGAGCTGCGTTAGCCTCTCAGACCGGACGGGAGAACACGTCTCCGGGTAAACAATGTCAAATCTGCCTGAGTGTGGCTAGCACCGCTAGCATCAGCAGCCGTTGTCTCGTGCAGATTAACATCCAAATGCTAGAGTCGAATGTGGTTGCGCATTGCTCCAGTCGAATGATTGTATGGCAGTTGTTTCTGACACAGTCTACATACTACCTTGTTTTCATTTTCTAGATTAAAGTACCGCCAAACCGCGCTGGTTTTGCGAGGGGCTATCTTCACCGAGCCGTTTTAAAACTCCAGTCTACTCGAGCATTGCTGCGGAGTGGAGGACTGCTGTCTGACGGCTCTGTAGCCCCGACTAGTGGCGGGCGGCTGTATGACAGTTAAGCGGCCTCGTACATGAATAAAACACAAATTGGTTTAAACGACTAATATTTCTGGTCCCGACTAGTAAGTGGGCGGACGGTTAATCGTTTAGACGACTAATCGCGTGCATCCCTAGTATTCACAGAGGTGTAGTCAGTTTTTTTTTTTTTTAGGTCAGTTTGAGGTATGTTGCTGATGTGCAATAATGGAAGGTGTGATAATACAAGGTGCATATGCTAAAGTGCAAAGTGCTGAATAGCAATAGCAGCATAGAGGAGTATTGTAATAAATGTATTATTTTGCATACAAAGAATATTTGGCAGACATTTTTTTTTGTTTATTGTTAATATGCGCTTTAACGCAGTTTAAGCTTATTTGAAGTCTTAAAATATTGGTTTAAAATTTAAGCCAATAATGCCTCTCGAGGGCCACATAAAATGATGTGACGGGCCACATTTGGCCCACGGGCCTTGTGTTTGACACATGTGAACTACTGGGTCAGAAGCAACCACAACTAAACATCTGCTGTTTTGCAATTCCAGAAAGCAGAAGTGTGTGTGTGTGTGTGTGTGCGCGCGCGCGTGTGGGCGTGGGGGGGGGGTGAGTGCTCGGATGAATAACAAATCCATAACATCAAACTAAATAACAAGGAGATCATGTGCTTCATTGTTATACTAAACCAGCTCACAAACACCAAAAATAAAAACTCAGATTAAACGTATTTTATGTTTTGTAAAGTGATAATCCCGCTCATGCCGCCTCTCTTTTTGCTTTTCTGTCTTCTTCTCATTTTAGTTTCAAGTCAACAGGATGTGCGCCAAAACCACAGCGGTGTCAGAGCGCGTTGCGCCTGTTCCAGCATGTTGCAGTTTTGGTTTGACAATGTCAGACGCGCAGCAGTTAAAGCGGCAGCTGCCCACAGCTGCTCTAAATTTACCACAGAGTGTCAAACAAAAAAAAAAAAAAAAAAAAAAAAAAAAAACGGTGTCTGGGAACGCATAGAGCAACCTAATGTTTGGCAGAGCTCATTTCTGCTTTTTACAGCCATATTTCATGTCAGTGTGAGCAGTGAGATGGATGTGGGGGAGTAAATAGGGGTGGGCTGTAGCAGGAGGAACAGGAAGAAGACTGAAGGTAGAGAAGCTGACAGCTCGTCACGTCGACATGTGAAACTCTTTTTTCTACATAAAGATATTGACGAGACAAACGGCGGGTCAAAATAAAAATGCTGCGTTCGCTCTGTGGTGACTTCAAGAGATGATATAAGGAGATAAAGTTTAAAATACACAGGTAAGGAGGAAATAATTGAATTTACTTTATCTGTGTGTTAAGTTTTAATTTGAGGGTAGTGTTAACGTAAAATGTAAAATTTTGGACAAAGTGTATGATTTAAATGATGATCCGACAAGAAGAAGTTGACATGTAATGACGTCACGCAGTTCTGCAGCCAGCCTGAACACGCTCAACTGGTTTGACACATTTCCCCGCTGACACACACAAACACACACTAGGAGTCTTCGGGTCTGGATTTTCTTTCTTAGCTTTGACTCAGCTCCTGTTTATCCTCTTTTCAGGCTTTGACATACAGATTAATGAACCGCGCAGGTGAGATGGAGGACCCGCTGCTGCTGGAGCCTCTGGTCATCGTAGAGGACGGGGACGTCACTGGGAGCGTCGCGGAGCCGCTGCAGAGCTCTGGCAGAGCGGCTGCTCTCAGAGAGGAAGAGGAACAGCCGGAGGATGAAGATGAAGCAAGCATGATGCGCTCGCAGCAGCCTGACATGGAGGAGAAACATCTGGAGGAGGACGAACCCGAGGCGAACCAGAACATAGATGATGGACAGAGCAGGGATGATGGTGCCAGTGAAGGACAGATAAATGAAGAAGCTCCCAGTGACGTCACACAAACTGATGAGGAAGAGAAGTTAAAGTCCTCTGAGCGGCAGCCTGAAGGGGCGGAGAGCCTGGAAGACCCAAGAAAGGTTGGTGAACCGTCTCTGATGTGGCAGATTTGGACTTTTCTCTCTGACAAAAACAACCTTCTGGTGGAAAAAAAAGAAAAAACCCTGAGTGTATTGTTTTGTTACGGAGCATGTGGGAGGACGTAGGAGGCAAATGGATTATTCTGCTGTGGCAACAAACAGTTTGTGCCAGTCGGTTACATGATGTTTTTTTAATTCAGAATTAATTATTCCGAAATAAATAATTCAGAATTAAACTATTTTACTTCGAGTTTACATGTAAATAGTAATTCAACACGTTTGATCGGCTTTATCCAATTCTGCTTAAGGTCTGGTGGTTGGGAAGGGTTCTGATTGGATGGGGGGACGGACGTCTTTACGTATTTACGTCTAACGGAAGAAAACAAACTTACTCGATTAGCAACAACATGGAGGACTACATTATTAGCATCCTTTTTGGATTTGTTTTGATTTTATTTTTGAAGCAGCAGCACGACAACATCATGTTGATGATTTTCTTTCGAAAACAAGCCCAGCGCGGAATATAAGCGTCATCGCGACAGATGGGCAAGGGAACGAGGATGCGCAGAAAAACCGGAATTAATTTAAAGCGGAATGAGTGTATACACCGCATTTGCTCCAGTACATGTATACTTTTATTGAATTTATAATTTATATGTGCTTTGAACTTGTACTGTAATTTTTACAAATCCTGTTTTTCTTTCATTTACTTTTTATATTGTATATAATTGGAATTGCGTTCATTATCCTCATTGAGAGTTTGTAAATGTTACCTTTTCAATAATAAATAAATAAATAAATTTAAAAAAGTGGGTATACATGACCGCGGAATTATTCTATTGGGATTTAAAATCAGAATAAACCAGCCACTTACTTAAGAATTAAGTTTAATTCAGAATGGACATTTTAATTCAGAATTAGGTGTTTACATGTTTTTAATCATTTTAAATTGGATTTAATTTTAATTCTGAATTAACTCAGAAACCCTTTCTCCCCGCCACCCACCCCGGTTTTCTCAGGCTCACCGGTTGACCCCCGACTTCCCGGAGGCCCTGTACGAGCTGCTCTGCACCCTCCAGGAGGGGAGACGCCTCAACGACCAGCGCTGCTCCTTCAGGCTGGAGGGGGGGGATGAGGAGGAGGAGGTGCCACTCTGAGCCCAACGCCATCAAACCAGCCAACAGAGGTGGGGGGGGGGGGCACCTCTTTACATTTTAAATGTCACGAAGGTGATGCGTCTGTTTCCATGACATGATGCTGACTCACGTTTAATAAGGAAAAACAACATGAAACTACCCGTTTTTTTTTTTCATTTTTTGATGACTCAGAAGTCTTATGAAACGTTCACGTTTCCACGTCTCTGCTTGACCGCTGACCCGCCTCTGAAGCTCCGTCTTCTCTCTTTGTCCCCAGTTGTCTTTTCTTCCATGACGTCGCTGCAGAAAGAAGAGTTCTTTGACCTCGTGGCCACGGCTCAAGCGCGCCGACTGAACGACCAGAGGGCCCAGCTCGAAAGGTCTCCGCTTCCAAAACCCAAATCCAAGAGTTTCAGAGGGAGCTTAAAGCAGCTGTCTTTTGTGAAAAAACCTGCACCGGTCCCCGTCCCCATCCCGAAAGAAGATCTGTACGACATGATTCTGACTACACAGGTAAGCTGTTTGAACTTTGATTTCCCGTCTTCGTGTCTTCAGTCCTGTGCTCCTAACTGGAAGTCTGTCCTCCGTCTCACGTCCACCCCCAGGCCCAGGGCCGGCTGGAGGACCAGCGCAGCAGAGCTCCTGGACCGATGGATGACGAGGACTTCTTCTCCCTGCTGCTGCGGGTTCAGGGTGGACGCATGGACGAGCAGAGGACTGAGCTGCCACGCCTGCTGAAAACCTGAGGCACAAAACAAGACACAGTGAAGCTCCTCAGAGAGCCACTTTTATTATTTTTATTATTAGTAGTATTTTTTGCTTTGATTTCCAGTTTAAAGAGGGCTTTTTGTTGACCGTCAGGACGGTTTTGAACCGTCATCCCTCCTGAGCGTCGTTGTTAAAGGAGACGTGTCGTGACCTTTTTTGTGACACATTTCCCTGAACTGTTTGTGATGTGCTTTGGTCAGAATACCACAAAGACGCAGGAAAAAAAACTATAGTGATCCCTCGCCAATTCACGCTTTAAGTTATTCGCAGATTTTTTTCAGAAATATATGATATTAAAAAAATCAAGAAAAAAATTGCGGAAACATCACAGGATGTTGTGCGTGTTCTCTCACAGCAAAGAAATGTTATGAGCCAGCCTGGTCCCTTTAAGAAGGTGGCCTTATGGGTAATGGAGTGGCCTCAGAATGAAAACGAGGTTAGATGAAAGAGTGGTTTGTTTACTACGGTTCAGAGACCAGAGGCTGTGAAGGAAACAGAAAGACCACAGTTGAGCCTTTGTCTTGTTTCGCTGCAGTGCCTCGATACTTTTTTGCGGTTTTTAAACATATTTTAAACATTATTTAGGCTTGAGGGGCTCCGGCTCCAGTTCCCCATTAACCACGAAAAATAAGGGATCACTGTAGTAGTATTTTTTTGCTTTGATTTCCAGTTTAAAGAAGGCTTTTTGTTGACCGTCGGGACGGTTTTGAACCGTCATCCCTCCTGAGCGTCGGTCAGTGTTGAAGTTGTTAAAGGAGACGTGTCGTGACCTTTTTTGTGACGCGTTGAACTGTTTGTGATGTGCTTTGGTCAGAATACCACATAGACGCAGGAAAAAAAACTATTTCTTTAGTGCTTCGGTCACAGCAACCTGCTTTCAGGCGGTGGAGTCAGCCACCAGACTCCGCCCCTTTCATGTGTGTGTGTGTGTTGTTGCTGCGTGCTTCTACAGGACGAGCAGCATGACATGGAAACAGGGACGGTCTGAATAATCCTGCTCTGTCCTGGATCTGTGATGTCACAGAAACCCACCGATCTGATTGGTGGGCTGATTTCAGCTGATCGCGTCTCTAAACACCCACATGAATGCTCTCATGCACAGAAAAAAAGCAATTATTTTCATTACGTGTCCCTTTTAAGATTGAAGCAAAAAAGAAAAAAAAAGTGCTAATGTTTGAGCAGCAGAGCTTTTATTGTCATGTGATGAGCGTTTCTCCAGATAAGTTTATTCTCTTAGTTAACAGGATCAGTAGATACGCTTCTCCACCAGCAGGTTTTACTGAATGTCTGCACGGTGCCGTTGAACGGCTGCCGCGTGAACACGTCTCTGATGTGGAGGAGGAAGTCCTGAAGTTTATAGTTCTCCTTATTTGTACAGTCGATAGATCAAACACAGCGGCGCTGGTGATGAGGAGCTGATGACAGCTCTGAGCTCGTTTCTCCTCCAGAATAAACCAGATCTTTATTTCAGCCCTTTATGTTCTTTTATTTGTTTCTCAGATCTCTTAATAGTGTGAAAGCTGCTCATCATCCTGAACATCTCTCTCCTCTGAACGCCGCGGATAAATAAAGCATTCACACGGGACCGCAGAAGGTCGTGAGGTCATGTTCAGGGAACAAATGAGCCACAGTTAAAAGTGTTAATTTTTTACAGGATGGAGGGACGTCGAACAGGTGTGATCTCAAACTTCCTGAACTTAGAGAACATTTTTGAGCAGGTGAAATCATCTTAGAAACAAACTCATCACTGCATCTGCACACGTGTATCCTAAAGACAGGATTTAAAATGGTTTAATCAACTGTTAAACAGGATTATTGATACTGAATAGTATAATAATATACTGAATAGAATAACTAAATGTTAATGTGAGTAAAACGTTTATAACTCTCCTTTATGGTACAGTGATCCCTCACCAATTCGTGCTTTAAGTTCCGCGGTTTTAGTTATTTGCAGATTTTTTTCAGATATATATAATATTAAAAAAATCAAGAAAAAATTGCGGAAACATCACAGGATGTTGTGCGCTTTCTCTCGCAGCGAAGAAATGTTGTGAGCCAGCCTGGCCCCTTTAAGAAGGTGGCCTTATGGGTAATGGTGTGGCCTTATGGGTAATGGAGTGTGTGTGTGTCGTGGAACGGCAGAATGAAAACGAGGTTAGATGAAAGAGCGGTTTGTTTACTACCGTTCAGAGACCAGAGGCTGTGAAGGGAACAGAAAGACCACAGTTGAGCCTTTGTCTTGTTTCACTACTTTTTAATGGTTTTTAAACATATTTTAAACACATTATTGAGGCTCGGGAGGCTCCGGCTCCAGTTTGCAGATTTTGATTTTCGCGGAGGGGGGCACCGGTCCCCATTAACCGCGAAAAAAAAGGGATCACTGTATTTACCGTTAAAAGGGGCTGGTTGTCACTCATCAAGAGCATCAGTTCAATAATCAGTAATAATTATAATAATGATCAATAATCGATGCGTTTCAGGACTAATTCACTTAAATTCAATTCACATCCAAAAAAAATGTCTGTGGGGATCATTTAAAGGTACGAAAAAGCAGCATGACATGAAAAAAAGAAAAAAAATTTTTAAAAATAATTCTAAATGAATATAAGAACAGCTATAGACAATGTAGAACAACTGTACCATAAATATTTGGGAAAAAAAATGTAAATTGTCGATAGAGGATGTAAAAATGTGACTGTGTGAATAAAGAGGATAAAAGTGCCGACAGAATAAGTGTGAACAGGAGTTGTACATTTGCATATTTACAGAGATGTTATATTGGTGGTAATAAATAATAAAAAAGCAATAAAAAACCAGCAGATATCTTGTCGTCTGTAATATTGCTGTGAAACGACCCAGAAACCTCGACCTCCTCTGGTGCAGCTGTCAAACACTCAGCTCAGAGGAAACCTGGCGGAGGAAGTCCTGGTGGGACTGGGGGGACGGGGGGACGAGAGGATGCCGTGTCACTTCCTCAACGCCAGACTCTGACCAGCGCTGCAGGTAAAGGGGGAGAGAAGAAGAAGGAGAAGAAGTTGTCCCTTATCAGCTATGAAAGCACCCATTTCAAGTTGTGAAAGAACGAGACAGGAAGTAACGGCAGAGGCCTTTAAGACGTCAAGTTCCACTTTTAAGATGAAAGTTTGCAGCGTTTGGGGGTTTGGGGTCTTTCAACTCTTAGACTTTATTATTCCAACTTGTGGGGAATTAATAGACAGAAAACGTTTAAAAATATAAAAATATGTAGAATAAACATACAATATGCAATAAAAGACAAATGAAACAAAAGCAGACGAAATATAAACAGAGACAACAGATCTTTTTATAATTTGGTTTACAATTTGGTTTCTTGATTTGCAGCTGGCATGATGCTGATATTGAAACACTAACCTTATCGTTAATTCATTCAGAGTTTCAGGTGTCACTTCTCCTTCTCTATATATATCCTTACTTCAAAAAAAAAAAACATATTTAAGCATCATGCAGAGATTATAACACTTATTAACTTTCTGGTTCGAGAAATTTGATGGTCCTTGACGTTGTGTTGTTTGAAATGTAGCTAAAAGAATAATTTCTGCTGCGCCTGGGCAGTGACGTCACCGGTCATGTGACTCAAGTCGCGTCTGGACCACGGAAGTTTCAGACACAAAAACAAACACAGTAACTTCTGTTAAGTGTTTTCTCGGTTTATCATTTCCCTGTAAAACACATTTGTTCCAGCCGGTTTTTTTAAATTTAATTTTGTTTTGGTTTTCTTTCTTTCTTTTTGTTTTCTTTTTGCTGTCGGAACAAAACGAGGATATAGATGGAAACGAAACAAACAAGACTGAGCTGAGACCCGCACGAGGACAGAGACACAGAGACAGAGACACAGCGAGACAGACAGAGAGACAGAGACACAGAGAGAGACAGACAGAGACACAGAGAGACAGACAGAGAGACAGTCAGACGGAGAGACAGAGACAGAGACAGTCAGAGGCGGGTAAACCGGCTGTAACGAAATCATTCATCATAAACAGGTAAACTGATTTAATCTCTGTGCTCCCAGGAATTTTTTGTCTGTTTAGTTTTGCCATTAAAGTTACTATAAGTATCCTGATATAAAGTTCCTTCATGCCGTAGTTGTGGGTTAACGGTGGGTTTTAGTTGAGATTTAACTTTAATTCAAAAACCTCCTGAGCTGTTTTTTTTTTTTAATAATCTGAACCTTTCGTAGCTTTTCTTGGTGTTTAAGGATCTGCAGTTCATGTCACTGTAAATCAGCGTTTTTGTGCTTCTCCCGCTGTTCTACAACAACAGACTGTCTCCTCTGTAGTACACAAAAATACTTTTGCTTCCCTTATTTAAAGAAAAAAACTATTTCCTTCTACTCAAGTTCTTTCTTTTCTTGAACATTTTTAATCTAAATCCAACACTCGACCTAAAAACCGCAGCTTCATTTGAGACGCTGTTGAAGGACAGAGAAGTCGTGATGCATTGTGGGATGTGTAGTTGTGTTCTGTTGACGCCGATTAAACTTTTCCTTGCGCCCTCGGGGCCAGATGAAACGAGGTGGCGGCCTGATGAAACGAGGTGGCGGCGGGCAGTAGTCGAGTTGTAAAAAAAATTCAGGGGGGATGGTCAATGTTTTTCACTTAAAAAAAAAGTGGCAGGGGCAGGGCTGTAAATTCATTATCAAAACAAAACACTGTAAATAAGACTTCTGAATCCTCTCAAATCAAGTCAAGCCAAGTTTATTTTAAGTGCAAAATCATAACAATTATCTCTTTTTTGTGTTATTAAAGACAGTACAGAAGTACAGAAAAACTCTCTCAACATTTTACAATACTTTTCCTTTTCTCCCCTCTGGTGCACAGTTTTTAGTTTCTCAGTTTCAAGTCTCAGTATCTCATAGCAGTTTCCAAAGACTCTTGTAATCATGTTTTTTGTCGACAATTTTTCGTGTTCTTGCTTTCTGATTGTTAGCTAAGCAGTGACTGAAGATTAATAGATTAATTTGCCTTATAGCCACTGAAATAATGAGCTACATACTAATAGGCCTACGTATGAATTGAAAAGGGTAAGTGTGTAAACTAGAGGTTGCACTAGACTTTTTTTGCAATTGGTCATTTTGACAGTCATGAAAATTTTGTTATCAGTTTCTACATTAACAATTATTTAATAACATTAAAAGATTACTAACAGTCTTCAGATTTTTCAATTATTGTGAGGGGAAAAAAAAGTCAATTACAGGGAATCCCCAGTTAAAATAACCCCTGGTCTAAACCCTAAAGGTTTAATAATCAAACCTGTACCTTCTGCTCTTGATCCTCCTGCTTCCTGGCCATGGCTTTCCTCTATGTGAAGAAAATAACATTATAGGGTTTGATAGAATAAGCAGACATGTCATGCTAAAAGCACACGAACGTGCTCTTGGATAATATACAGAATGTACAGTATAGGTTAAAATCACATTTATCATATTCACTGTAATATTAAATTACAGGCCACAGCAACAGGCTCCAGGAGGGGGGAAAACTCTTTAATGTCACCTTCCTTGAACAACTGAATTTTAGCTAACATCTTCACTTATTTTTGTTGCCTGAGGAGTCCTATTGATGAAAATAATATAGCCGTGTGAAGAATATTTCATCATTAATTCTGGTCAAATATTTGAGACAAACTCTCGTCTAACGCTAACAGTAAATATCTGTTTTACGTTTGCCACGCTCATAAACCAGAATCTAACGTGACTGAATGACAAGTCCTGTGTTTCAGCAAACTAGTTAACAAGAGAGATGAACGTTAACATGAGTTCATCTCAGCTAGTTTGCAGGCTACACAGCAAGCTTTGAAAACTAGCTGTGTTGTTATTGTGTAACCTGTGGCGAGTCTGGCCACTTTTGTATAGATTAATAAAAAGTAGTGATTGAGATTCTTGATTTATAGCTCACCTGTCATTTGAGTGTTTTTAAAAAAACTCCCTGACATGGCGGCGGGATGAAACGAGGTGGCGGCGGGATGAAACGAGGTGGCGGCCTGATGAAACGAGTTGGTGGCGGGATGAAAGGAGGTGGCGGCCTGGTGAAATGAGGTGGCGGCCTGGTGAAACGAGGTGGCGGCGGGGTGAAATGACGTGGCGTCGACCTGATAAAACGAGGTGGCGGCGAGGTGAAACGAGGTGGCGGCCGGGTGAAACGAGGTGGCGGTGGGATGAAACGAGGTGGCGGCCTGGTGAAACGAGGTGGCGGCGGGGTGAAATGAGGTGGCGTCGAGGTGAAACAAGGTGGCGGAGGGGTGAAACGAGGTGGCGGCCGGATGAAATGAGGTTGCAGCCGGATGAAACGAGGTGGCGGCCTGATGAAACGAGGTGGCAGCCGGATGAAATGAGGTGGCGGCTGGATGAAACGAGGTGGCGGCCGGATGAAATGAGTTGGCGGCGGGGTGAAAAGAGGTGGTGACGGCGGGGTAAAAAGGTTGCAGTGGGATGAAACGAGGTGGCGGTGGGATGAAACGAGGTGGCGGCGGGATGAAACGAGGTGGCGGCCTGATGAAACGAGGTGGCGGCGGGATGAAACGAGGTGGCGGCGGGATGAAACGAGGTGGCGGCGGGATGAAACGAGGTGGCGGCGGGATGAAACGAGGTGGCGGCGGGATGAAACGAGGTGGCGGCCGGATGAAACGAGGTGGCGGCGGGATGAAACGAGGTGGCGGCGAGGTGAAACGAGGTGGCGGCGGGGTGAAACGAGGTGGCGGCCGGATGAAACGAGGTGGCCGCCGGATGAAACGAGATGGCCGCCGGATGAAACGAGGTGGCCGCGGGATGAAACGAGGTGGCGGCGGGATGAAACGAGGTGCTGGCGAGGTGAAACGAGGTGGCGGCGGGGTGAAACGAGGTGGCGGCCGGATGAAACGAGGTGGCGGCGGGGTGAAACGAGGTGGCGGCCTGGTGAAACGAGGTGGCGGTTGGATGAAACGAGGTGGCGGCCTGATGAAACGAGTTGGCGGCGGGATGAAACGAGGTGGCGGCGGGGTGAAACGATGTGGCGGCCGGATGAAACGAGGTGGCGGCCTGATGAAACGAGTTGGCGGCAGGATGAAACGAGGTGGCGGCCTGGTGAAACGAGGTGGCGGTTGGATGAAACGAGGTGGCGGCGGAGTGAAATGAGGTGGCATCAGCCGGATAAAATGAGGTGGCGGCGAGGGGAAACAAGGTGGCGGTGGGGTGAAACAAGGTGGCGGTGGGGTGAAACGAGGTGGCGGCCGGATGAAAGGAGGTGGCGGCCGGATGAAAGGAGGTGGCGGCCGGATGAAAGGAGGTGGCGGCCGGATGAAAGGAGGTGGCGGCCGGATGAAACGAGGTGGCGGCCTGATGAAACGAGGTGGCGGCCTGGTGAAACGAGGTGGCGGCGGGGTGAAATGAGGTGGCGGCGGGGTGAAATGAGGTGGCGTCGGCCGGATGAAACGAGTTGGCGGCGGGATGAAACGAGGTGGCGGCCGGATGAAACGAGGTGGCGGCGGGATGAAACGAGGTGGCGGCGGGATGAAACGAGGTGGCGGCGGGATGAAACGAGGTGGCGGCCGGTTGAAACGAGGTGGCGGCGGGGTGAAACGAGGTGGCGGCCAGATGAAACGAGGTGGCTGCGGGATGAAACGAGGTGGCTGCGGGATGAAACGAGGTGGCGGCCGGATGAAACGAGGTGGCGGCGGGGTGAAATGAGGTGGCGGCGTGGTGAAACGAGGTGGCGGCGGGGGGAAATGAGGTGGCGTCGGCCGGATAAAACGAGTTGGTGGCAGGGTGAAACGAGGTGGCGGCCGGATGAAACGAGGTGGCCGCGGGGTGAAACGAGGTGGTGGCGGCGGGGTGAAACGAGGTGGTGGTGGGATGAAACGAGGTGGCGGCGGGATGAAACGAGGTGGCAGCGGGGTGAAACGAGGTTGCAGCCGGATGAAACGAGGTGGTGGCGGGGTGAAACGAGGTGGCGGCCTGATGAAACGAGGTGGCTGCGGGATGAAACGAGGTGGCTGTGGGATGAAACGAGGTGGCGGCCGGATGAAACGAGGTGGCGGCGGGGTGAAACGAGGTGGCGGCGGGGGGAAATGAGGTGGCGTCGGCCGGATAAAACGAGTTGGTGGCGGGGTGAAACGAGGTGGCGGCAGGATGAAACGAGGTGGCCGCGGGGTGAAACGAGGTGGCGGCGGGGTGAAACGAGGTGGCGGCCTGATGAAACGAGGTGGCTGCGGGATAAACGAGGTGGCCGCGGGGTAAACGGGTGGCGGCGGGGTGAAACGAGGTGGCGGGTGTGGCGGCGGGTGAAACGAGTGGCTGCGGGATGAAGCGGGGATGGAATGGAACGAGGTGGCGATGAAACCAGTTGATGGTGGGCGGCCAAAACTAGGTGGCGGCCCGTGATGGTGAAACCAGTTGGCGGTGGGATGAAACGAGGTGGCGGCCAGGTGAAACGAGGTGGCGGCCGGATGAAACGAGGTGGCGGCCTGATGAAACGAGGTGGCGGCGGTGTGAAACGTGCGGCCGGATGAAACGAGGTGGCGGCCTGATGAAACGAGGTGGCGGCGGGGTGAAATGAGGTGGCGGCCAGATGAAACGAGGTGGCGGCGGGATGAAACGAGGTGGCGGCGGGATTTGGCCCTCAAGGCTCCTGGGATTCTCCTGACGTCAGCTGGTCCAGGAACCTGGAGCTGAACTAGCCCCTGGTGCTGCCCGGTGGGCTGCTGTGGCCCGGCCCTTCTGTTCTCGTCATTACTAATGGATGACGTACCTGACAGATGCAACATCTGCAGCTGACGTCATCTCAGCTGCAGCTGTAAAGTGACTCAGTAAAACTGGGGCACCGTTTGTAAAGTTAGTCATCTGAAAATAACAGCAACATTCTGTCACATTTAGCTTCAAATCATGTTTTAAAAAGTGGTGTGAATTTATGAAAGTCACTTTTTAGCTCATTTAACACAATATTTGTTAACTTTTAACATTTATTCAATATTTAAATCTAAATATAAATGTTTAATCTAAAAGTTAGAGTTAGGGAAATAAAATTATACCTGTCAGTGTTTTATTTTATCTTATACATTACATGCATAACTATTACAAAAAAAAAACAAAAAACGGCTTTCCTGATGTTTTGGGCTAACATCGACTCGGCCATGTTAGCACGGCATGGATCACCAACAGCAGACTGCACCGAGTATTTCATTCAGAGTGCGCCGCCTTGTGACTGACTACAGTAGCTACAGGTTATAAGTCCTGCAGAAAAGTGACACTAAAACCTTAAGGTACTTGTAAAATATAGTTTTATAGTTATTTTTGGTGGTTATTATCACTTTAATCTATGTCCAAGGGTCAATTTCTCCAGATAAGATCGCTCTTTATTTGTTATTTGACACTACGAACAGACTTTGACCTCCTCGAGCTTTTATTTTGGTACTTCCGGTTATCGGCAGCTTGAATTTGCATGTTATTCAAATATTTAGTTTCATCCACAACATTTAGATTTAACATTTAGATTTAGATTTAACACTTAGATTTAGATTAAATATTTAGATTTAACATTTAGATTTAACCTTTTGATTTAGATTTAACATTTAGATTTAACATTTAGATTACATTTTTAGGTTAAACATTTAGATTTAGATTTAACATTTAGATTGAACTTTTTGATTTAGATTTAAGATTTAGATTAAGATTCAACATTTAGGCGTAACATTTAGATTTAACTTTAAGATTAAACATTTAGATTTAACTTTTAGATTTAGATTTAAAGATTTTGAATAATTTTTAGAAGTTATCTCCTTCCAAGTGTCCACTGATATGTTTCTGTTTGTCTCCATCTCCCACCTCCGTCTAATATGTTCAGAGTTATATGCAGTTGGTGTTAATAAAAATATATTGTATAATTTACTTATTATTTTCCTGTCTTCGTGACTTATTTGTGTTATGAGAAACCTTTCTATAGAAGTGGGTCTTATCAGTTTTCCCCATTCTTTATGTGTCGTCAGAAAAGATCTCAGCTGTAGATATCTAAAGAAGTCTGTCTTGGGAAGATCAAATTCATTTTTCAACTGTGTGAATGTTTTCAATTGACCATCTTTGACTAACTGATATAAATATTTGTCTAGGAAGGCCAAATTTTCTAGAGGTTCTGGGCACATACTTTTCTCAATATTGAGCCATCGTGTAAAAGTACCATTCTGGATCCAGACTATGAGTGGCTTCATCTGTGCAGCCCAAAAGTAATATCTTACGTTTGGAAGTTTAAGCCCCCCATCTGGTTTCAGTGACTGTAAGGTTTTGAGTCTGACTCTAGGGCGTTTTTTCTGCCATATAAATTTTGATAACATTTTGTCAAGGTCATCAAAAGTTCTTTTAAGGATTTCCACAGGTAACATCTGAAATAAATATAATAGTCTGGGCAAGACATTCATACGGACACTTTCTACACGTCCCAGTAGTGAGAGTGGAAGTAGGGACCATCTTTCTAAATCATTGCTAATGCATCGGATTAATTTATTGTAATTTGCTTCACGCAAGTTATGTAGGGATTGAGGTATGTAGATACCAAGGTATTTAATGCCTTCTCGAGGCCATTTAAAGCCACTGTGCAACTTGACATTTTCTGGGACCAGGCTGTTCACATCCATTGCCTCTGTTTTATCAACATTAACTTTATACCCAGAGTAATATCCATACCCAGAGATGAGTTTCTTAAGATATGGTATAGTGGATGTAGGTTCTCTTAGGTACAGTAATACGTCGTCTGCATATAATGATATTTTGTGTTCTTCTCTGTTTATTATAATTCCTTTTATGTTATTATCATCTCTAATGAGCTGAGCGAGTGGTTCAATGCTAATAGCGAACAACAGAGGTGACAAAGAGCAGCCTTGTCTGCATCCTCGTTCTAGTGTGAATCTCTCTGATCTGCACCCGTTAACCCTAACAGCAGCCTGTGGGGATGAATCCCGATGAATCCCGTTTGGTCTGGGTGGATAATTTGGGTTATTATCTTGTTGAGACGTCTAGCTAGAATTGCTGTTAGTATGCGCAGGTCTCCATTCAGCAAAGAAATTGGTCTATAAGACTGACAGTTGGTAGGGTCTTTGCCCTCTTTATGGATAACTATGATGGTTGCCTCAGTCCAAGATGGTGCTACAGCTGCTGTCTCACGTTTCCAGAGTCACAGGTTCACTGGGACGTTTTTGCTTGGACTTCAGTCTCTTGATTCTCGCGACGACATTTAGGAGTCTTGACCAGGAGGAGAATCGACTCAGGTTGGTAAGTATGTTTGGTTGGGGAGGTTCAACTTTGGTTGCAAACGCCTGCATTGACTTGACTTCAGGATCGCCGACGAGCAATTCTGGTTGGAGGTCAGACGCTGCATGTATTTCCGATTTCCACAGGAATTCAGGTCCCGTTAACCAGTTCGTTGAGGAGATTTCTGCTGCGAGGAGGCCTCTTGAGGCATGGTCAGCTGGGTTTTTGGTTGTGTCTATGTAGTGCCATTGGCTGAGGCTTGTGTATTCTCTAATCATTTGGACACGATTGGCAACAAAGACATGAAACCTTCTTGCTTCATTACTGATGTAAGCCAGGACCACTTGGGAGTCAGTCCAGAAAAACTCTCCATCAATCTTCATCGCAAGCTCGTTTCTTAGCATGACACTTGACCTCGCAGCGACCACCGCTGCTGAAAGTTCGAGCCTTGGAATGCTAGTAAGTTTCGTGGGTGCAACTCTGGCTTTTGCCATCACGAGACTGCAGTAGACTTTGCCATCTTCGTTCTTGCTTCTCAGATATGAACAGGAGCCATAGCCCTGGTTGCTTGCGTCCGAAAAGTGATGGAGTTCTCTCCTAACAGTTTTACCAAAGTCTCGTGGTTGGTAACATCTTGGTATGGAAACTTCCTTCAGCCTTTGGAGACCCTCTTTCCATTCCTCCCACCGTGGGCTTAAGTCTTCAGGAAGTGGGTCATCCCATGCGATGCCTCTGCGACAGAGCTCCTGAAGTATGCATTTTCCAGTTAGGATGAATGGTGCCACAAATCCAACTGGATCGTACAGGGAAGCGATAACTGATAGGATCCCGCGGCGCGTGGAGGATTTCGTCTGTAGGTTCACATCAAAGTTGAAGTTGTCATTTTCGAGTGACCACTGAATTCCGAGTGCACGTTCTGCTGGTGCAGCATGTAGATTGACGTTGAGGGGTTCGGATGTCACTGCTCTTTCTGCTGCATCCACAGAGTCCAGAACCTTTCTGTCATTTGAATTAAACTTGTGGAGACGCAGACCTCCTCTCTTGCACAACTCTTGTGCATCAGCGATCAGCTCTTTGGCTTCTTCTACGGTGGGGACACTGATGAGCCCATCGTCGACGTAGAAGTTCTTTTTGATGAAGGCTGACGCTGTTGGATAATCATCTTTGTGTTGGTGAGCCAGGTACTTTAGGCCGAAGTTGGCACATCCGGGGGACGAAGCAGCGCCGAACAGGTGGACAGCCATGCGATACTCTTGAGGCTCCTTTTCCAAGTCTCCACCCTCCCACCAGAGAAACCGTAAGTAGTCCCGTAGTTCAGGAGACGTAGAACTGGTGGAACATCTTCTCGATGTCACAGATGATGGCCACGGGTTCCTTCCTGAAGCGACAGAGTACTCCGAGGAGGGGATTGATCAGGTCCGGTCCCGTGAGCAACATGTCATTCAATGAGACTCCACGAAACTTTGCTGAACAGTCGAAGACGACCCTTAGCTTCTCGGGCTTCTTGGGGTGGAACACACCATGGTGTGGTATGTACCATTTAGTCTGCTCTTCTCCCGTTGCAGGGGCTGGCTCTGCATCACCTTTCTTGATCATTTCCTCCATGAAGGACTTGTACTGATCATAATACTGCTTGTTATTTTTTAGCTTTTTCTTCAGGTACTGCAGTCGGATTTCTGCTAACTTCTTATTGTTTGGCAGAGGAGGAGGATCTGTGCTCTTGAAGGGGAGGGGCATTTCGTAGTGTCCATCTTCCCTTTGTATAATGTTGTCACTCAGTAGCTGGATGAAGCGTACATCATCTTGTGAAACATACTTGTCTTTGTCTGCGTACTTCCTCTCGTTAAAATCCGACTCCAACACTTTCAGCACGTCAATGGCTGACGGTGCTGGCATCTCCTTTACTGCAACTCGATGGACGAAACTCTGGTTTCCCTGGCGATCCAGGTGTGGGTTGGATGATCCGACAATGCTCCAGCCGAGTTCAGTTCTCTGAGCGAATGGATCGTTTTCACCCCCTGTGACGACCTCTAGGGGTGCTAATGCCAACGGGCAGTTGCTTCCAATCAACAGTCCCACTTCGCAGTCTTTCAGTGGTGGAAGTTTCTTTGCGAGGTGCTTGAGATGAGGCCACTGCAAAGCTGTCTTCGAAGTCGGAATGTAGGATCTGTCGACCGGGATGAAGTCACGGGTGTACGTTTGACGCAGCAGGATTCGTTTCTCAGACTGTAGTCCTCGGACTTGTAGACCAGCGACACTTTTGCTCGATATCACAGTATCAACAGCTGTCATAGTGCTGAGCTTCAGCTGTACTGCTTTGGTCTTTACGTTTAGCTCTTCAAGTAGGTCATCCAAGATGAATGTCGAGTCGCTCTGCGAGTCCAGAAGCGCATACGTTAGAATTTCTTTCTGGGGCTCTGTTGCAGATGATACGAAAACAGGAACAATGCTTGATGTGGCAGAGGTGCGTTGCATTATTGCATTAGACGTGATCTTGATTTCCTCCTGCATACTGCTGCCGTCTGTGGAAGTGGGCCTTTTCTCTGGTGCTTCCGCAGGCCGGTTGTTTCTCTCCTCATGTAGGCAGGTCGGATGACGTCGGTTACACGTGCCACAAGTGTGTCGTTTTTTGCAGTCCTTGCTGCTGTGTCCCTTTCTCAGACATCCGAAACAGAGGTTATTTTCACGTATGAAACCCCTTTTGTCTTCCATCGATTTCGCTGCAAAGGTGGGACATTTTGCGACACACCGTGCGTTTCATCTTTGCAGGTTAGACAAGGTGGCTTTGGTTTAGGGTTTGACGTTTTCTTTACCTCTTCAACGGAGTTGTTCTTTTCAGTGTTCGTATGGAGCGCTCGAGCTCTCTTGGGTTGTCTGTCGTCTGACGATTTTATCAGAAATGGGGAGGTGATTGGATTACAGGCGATCCTCGCTTCTGTTTGGATGAATGCGGTGAAGTCTGAGAAGCTTGGGTATTCTCCGGATTCATCTAGACTCTGTGTGACGACTCTGCTCCATTTCCGGACAATCCAATCTGGAAGTTTTTTCAGCAGCTTATGGTTCTCTTCACAGTCGTCGAGGATGTTCAATCCCTTCACATGAGGCATTGTTTCAACGCATCCTTGTAAGAAGTCAGCAAACTCTCTGAGTGCAGCAGGATCACTTGTACTGACTTTGGGCCATTTCGATAGCTTGTCCCTGATGGCCTTCTGCACGATGAAGGGGTGCCCATATCGCTCTTCGAGGACCTTCAAGGCTCCCTGATAGGCTTCTTCCGAATCTCTGTAGAAAAATCCCTCTACAGCTTTGCGTGCATCTCCACTCAGATAGTTTTTCAGATAAAACATTTTTTCGTGAGCTGGTAGAGGCTGGCGGTCTATCACTGCCATGAAAGACATCTTCCAGTCTATGTACTTCAGGGGCTCACCTGAGAACTTTGGTGGCTCGGGGGCAGGCAGACGATTTACACTGAGTGAAGCTATGAGTGCTTGGGTTAGGCTATCTCTCTCTTGAGATATTGGCGCAGAAGTATGCGTTTGTGGACGCTGGAACGTCTTAGCTGGAGAAGGCTGGTACGTTTTTGCTGGTGTTCGTGGGGGCTCGAAGGGTTTTGAGTGTGGGTTCAGCTGGCTTTTGGGTTCAGTTTGATGATCAGTCTCTTTGAACCAGTCTTTGCTATCATTTTCAATGCTTTGGTATACCTTTACTCTAGCCGCTGCTATTCTCACTTCTGTCTTTGCCTGTAGTACTTCTAGCTTCTTCTTTTCTTCGAGCATTTCCAACTCTGCTCTTTTGAGAGCCTCTTCCTGAGCCTGGATTTCGTACACTGCTTTAGCCCTTTCTTCTTTCGCTGCTAGTTCAGCTTCTGCGTCCACGTATTTGCTTGAGGTTCTTGAGTGGTCAGACTCTTTGGACACTGAGAGTACGGTATCTGTGTCTGTTTCTCCGAAGACAGACCCATAATCATTTTTGTTGAGCACCAACCTCACCCTTGCCTTCTCAATGTTATCGTTAAATAGATTCTCTACAGTTTCTAGCCTCTTCTCTACCATTTCACAGATCTCTGTAGTTATTGCTATAGAGATGTCCATCCTAGGGACTATGTCTGGGGTGGCTAGATGATTACGCTGAATGTGCTCGTAGCATTCACTAACTACATTGTAATTAGTTTGAATTTCTTCTTTGCATTTTTCTAGTTCTTCTTGCGAACAGAATGATTTTAGAGCTGTTCTGACCCGCCTTGCAGTCTCTTTCCAGGAGTCATAAGCCTTTATAAAGGCTTTTTTGTGTTTTATGGCATTCTGGTCATGTATCTTTTGACCCTTCTCTGTTAAGGTTTTAACACGTGTAGGCCTATTTGACTCACTCTGTTGTGTGCTATCAATTTCTTCTTCCTGTTGTGCGTTATCCATTTTCTCACCACTAAGCGACATTTTGTTGAAGTTTTTTGTAGCTGTTTGCTTGTGCTAAACTATACTTGTTTATAACTCAGCAAACTCTTAGTATCAAACAAGCACTAAATGATTACATTCAACATACATAGGTTAACACACAGTTACTCTATAGATGATTCACACTAGCAGGTCCAATGGTTCAATCATGTAAAATGAAATTACCCCTTCTTTTTTTTTTTTTTTTTTTTTAATCATACAACTTCAGATTTCGAATTAAATCAAATCATCAAACATGAGCAATACGTTGCTTATATGAAGGTAACCACAGTCCAATGAATGAATGTACTGTATTTCAAGTCCAAACAGTCTTTCTATTATTGTCCATTAAACTACATGGACCGATCTTGCCTGTGTGCTGGTTGAAGAATGAATTCTGATGACCAGTAGATGGCGATCTTCTACCACAAAAAGGGAGGACAGCAGATTCATACAGAAGTCTTCGGGGGTTTCACCACTCCACACGCGACGAGTTTTCACTGTAGCAACCCAAGATTTTGAAGGAACAGGCTTGGAGTGTTTCCAGACGGGTGTAGTTTATTGAAGATTGTGCATAGGCACCAACATCGCTGAACACCGTGAAAACTCGCTCCGCTGATCAAGGGTGCTAAAGGGGGATCCTTGGAAAGCTGCCACCAATACTGTTGCAAAAGCTAGTTAGCCATGAACTTTGCTAGCTCTTCGAGGTCTCGTCTTGCTCTGAGCTTGACGGAGAGTGCGCACACAGAAGTTACAAGGCACGAGAAATTTAAAGTGACAGTGCTCAATTTACACAACTCACGGCCACTTACACGGTGCAATAATAAACTGTTCATTGATATTTAAAGGCTCAGTCTGTGAAGTAATTGCATTCTACTTCTGTATAAACCTTTTATATCTATCAGGAATTCAGTTTCTGAGACTTTACTTGTAGGAAAACGCCTCTGCGGTCTGGTTGTCCTGCAACAGAGACAACAACCACATGTTTAATTGTCTCGTCCGTAGATGCATCTGCTCCTGTCCCTGCTGTTCGTCTTCCTGCCACTGGGTGGCGACACATCACCAATCAGCTGCTACAACGACCAGGGAGATGCTGTTGACTGGTAAATGTCCTGTTCAGGACTCCTGCTGTCTCCAGACAGCTGAAGCAGACCTTTAACTAAAAGTTTAATTTAATGCTGCTGTTATCTAAGACCAACTCTTTCCTTTTCCTGTTTTTCTGCGGACCAGGTTCTACCTGTACAAGCTGCCGAAACAGCACCGCAGTCAGTCCCCCACCAGGGGCGAGACGTATTTACTGCTGGATAAAGGGAGCGCAGGATGGACCGAGGGGAGCGTGACGGTGAACAGCACCATGGGAGCTCTGGGCCGCACCGTCGGACAGCTGTACTCTCAAAGAAAGGTCTGCTTCCTTCAGGCGGATCCCGAACCTCATAAAAACGGATCACGGTCCAGGTTTCACTTCCCAGTAAATGTCAAGTAAACGGGCCTCGTGAGGAGCCGCGCCCTTAAAACCAGAAGTCATCGCAGAGCAGTTTTATTCTATTGGTTTTTCCCCTTTTAAACATCATCTGTGCTTCGTATGTGAATACAAAATTCAGACTTAAATACTCTGAAAGGAAAAAACAAAAAAAAACATCTGTGAACATCTGTCTAACAGCGGAGTTTCAGTACAGCGTTGTTTTTGGTCCTATCGTCCTTTAAAAACTATTTCTGTCTGCTTCTGCTTTCTGACTGCAGTCACGAGGTTTAAATGCTGAAGAAGTTTTTCTTTTTCTCCTGAAGAAGGACTTCTGAAACCACGTGATTCTGATTCTGCTGCTCATCTTTTATCTGCTTCCAGGGAAGAGCTCCAGCTCCAGTGTCAGTCCAACCCTGAAAGCTTTTACTCATCTCGTTTCTGCAGAGTTCAGAGGTGGCGTACATTCTCTACAACGACCAGACGCCTGACCAGGAGTTCGCTGACGTCACTGAAAGTGAGGGAGGTCACACGAAAGGTGAGCAGACCAGTCAGCTGACCCACCAGCAGGTCCAGTTCTTTTCCCCACAACTGGTCAGAGTCCTCCTGCAGAAACTAGAGTCCTCCTGCAGAGACTAGAGTCCTCTTGCAAAGACGAGAGTCCTCCTGCAAAGACGAGAGTCCTCCTCCAGAGACTACAGTCCTCCTCCAGAGACTAGACTCCTCCTCCAGAGACTACAGTCCTCCTCCAGAGACTAGACTCCTCCTCCAGAGACTACAGTCCTGCAGAGACTAGAGTCCTCCTGCAAAGACGAGAGTCCTCCTGCAGAGACTACAGTCCTTCTCCAGAGACGAGAGTCCTCCTCCAGAGACTAGACTCCTCCACCAGAGACTAGAGTACTCCTCCAGAGACTAGAGTCCTCCTGCAGAGACTACAGTCCTCCTGCAGAGACTACAGTCCTCCTGCAGAGACTAGAGTCCTCCTGCAAAGACTAGAGTCCTCCTGCAAAGACGAGAGTTCTCCTGCAGAGATGAGAGTCCTCCTCCAGAGACTACAGTGCTCCTGCAGAGACCAGAGTCCTCCTGCAGAGACCAGAGTCCTCCTGCAGAGACCAGAGTCCTCCTGCAGAGACTACAGTCCTGCAGAGACTACAGTCCTCCTGCAAAGACGAGAGTCCTCCTGCAGAGACTAGAGTCCTCCTGCAGAGATTACAGTCCTCCTCCTCCAGAGACTACAGTCCTCCTCCAGAGACTACAGTCCTCCTCCAGAGACTACAGTCCTCCTGCAAAGACTACAGGCCTCCTGCAGAGACAAGAGTCCTCCTGCAGAGACTACAGTCCTCCTGCAGAGACTACAGTCCTCCTCCAGAGACTACAGTCCTCCTCCAGAGACTACAGTACTCCTGCAAAGACTACAGGCCTCCTGCAGAGACAAGAGTCCTCCTGCAGAGACTACAGTCCTCCTGCAGAGACTACAGTCCTCCTGCAAAGACGAGAGTCCTCCTGCAGAGACTACAGTCCTCCTGCAAAGACAAGAGTCCTCCTGCAGGGACTACAGTCCTCCTGCAAAGACGAGAGTCCTCCTGCAGAGACTACAGTCCTCCTGCAAAGACAAGAGTCCTCCTGCAGAGACTACAGTCCTCCAGAGACGAGAGTCCTCCTGCAGAGACTAGAGTCCTCCTGCAGAGACTAGAGTCCTCCTGCAGAGACTAGAGTCCTCCTCCAGAGACTAGAGTCCTCCTGCAGAGACTAGAGTCCTCCTCCAGAGACTACAGTCCTCCTGCAGAGACTACAGTCCTTGACCCTTTTCTACATGTCTTCTCTACTGTCTCTGTCCTAGTTTCTTATCTGAACACTGTCATTAAAGGTCACCAGAGCCACTAAATAAAAAAAGGAAGAAATAATGAAGTTTTCTGATCTTCATGGGTTGATGTGAACGTCCAGCCGTCCTGAGGTGAAATGCTGATGTTCCTCATGAACCCGTCTCATGTCTCTGCAGGTGTTGTTCTGCTGGATAAAACTCAGGGCTTCTGGCTGGTCCACAGCACCCCCCACTTCCCCCCCGTCAGACAGGTGGGCCAGTACCTCTACCCCAGCAGCGGGGTGAACAACGGGCAGAACTTCATCTGCGTTTCCTACCCGCTGGAGTGCTTCCAGACCATCGGTAAGGACGGGACCACAGAGGTCAGGGTTGGCTAAATCAGGACATTTAAATGCATGATGATGTCAGATGGAGATTACAGCAGGAGACGCTCCAGACAGCCATCATTATCTGCTTTAAACTTCCTGCCTGACAGACGCTCTAATGCACATGTGTCAAACACAAGGCCCGTGGGCCAAATGTGGCCCGTCACGTCATTTTATGTGGCCCTCGAGAGCTTGGGCATTATTGGCTTAAACTTTAAACCAATATTTTAAAACTTAGAATAAGCTTACACCGCTTTAAAGCACATATTGACAATAAACTACATCTCCCATCATGCATTTCGTTATTACCGACAACGATAACGGCAGTTATGAACAAGACGATTTTTCAGAACTGATGGACTTAAAAAAAACCTTTTACTAACTAACCCCAACATGTCCAAGAAAAGAAAAATTGATGCACAAAAGTATAACTTTTGTGTAATGTGTGTCAGTCGTGAAAGAGTTTAATCTACATCAGGATTTTGACAGCAAACACGGGGCTAAGTATGCTAAATTTAGCCTCCAAGAAAAACAAACACTTCTGAAACCAAGGTAATGGATACTCTTACAACCACAAACCCTGAGTTTAACATAATAATGAGTTAAATATTTAAAACTTGAATACAAAATAAATACAGAAACCATTATTTAAGATTCATAATAAGGTGTATTTTAATTAATTTTGATTTACATTACATTTTGTTACATTCATGCTGTCGATCTGGCCCTTCAACCATGATGCTGATGTGGCCCTCAGTGAAGATGAGTCTGACACCCCTGATCTAATGGGACTTTTATAGAAATAATGAAAAATATATTTTCAGATTTATCTTTATAGACACATCTGTGGCTCATTATCCAGTTTATTGAAAATCCCTCTATGTTGATCTCTGTTATGGTAATTATTATTGAATAAAGTTGGTGCAAACAGGTGTCATCACGTCACCCGGCTGCCTCACCAGTTGGCACGGTTGCTAGAGTGATGCGGTAACGCTCAGGTGTGTTACCATAGAGATGCAGACCTCCACACTGCGGCAGGGATCCGTTTCCTCAGATCTTTGTCTCTCCAGCTGAGATGCTGAGAGCACCTGGCGGATCACTGGTGGACCACACGAGTGTCCTGAAAGTCTCTGTCAGCTCAGATGTGAGGCTCTGAAGGTTCAGAAACAGTCGGGTCAGTTCGTATATGTCTGGAGGGTTCTGAGGAGGTTTCAGGTCCCAGTCTGGTCTGTAAGGCAAGGCAAGGCAAAGCAAGTTTATTTGTATAGCACATTTCGTGTACAAGACAATTCAAGGTGCTGTACATAAGCATTACAAAGCATTACATTAAAACAGGAGAAAATAAAAAGATAAAATAATAATAAAA
This sequence comes from Hirundichthys speculiger, assembly GCA_018398805.1. Classification (NCBI taxonomy): domain Eukaryota; kingdom Metazoa; phylum Chordata; class Actinopteri; order Beloniformes; family Exocoetidae; genus Hirundichthys; species Hirundichthys speculiger. Next base: position 172,567 of record JAGFBZ010000816.1, read on the forward strand.
ATGCAAAAAGTTAATCAACAGTTATTTTTGATTTAGGAATTAAAAATGTAGATAAAATGCAAGAAATAAAAGTTAATTATTATGATAAAATGTGGCAAATAGAAAAGTTTTTAACCTTGATTTAACTGCTGAGAGTGTCAGCAGACCTGCAGGTTTCTGGGAGTTTGTTCCACATGTGAGGAGCATAAAAACTGAATGCTGCCTCTCCGTGTTTAGTTCTGACTCTGGGAACAGAAAGTAGACTTGACCCTGATGACCTGAGGGATCTGGTGGGTTCATAACGAACCAGAAGATCCTGAATGTATTTTGGCCCTAAACCATTCAGTGCTTTGTAAACTAACAGCAGGATTTTGAAGTCAATTCTTTGACAAACAGGAAGCCAGTGTAAAGATCTGAGGACTGGAGTTATATGATCCACTTTCTTGGTGTTAGTGAGGACTCGAGCAGCAGCGTTCTGGACTAACTGCAGCTGTCTGATGGTCTTTTTAGGGAGACCTGTCAGGACAGCGTTACAGTAGTCTAGTCTACTGAAGATAAATGCATGGACAAGTTTTTCTAAATCCTGCAGAGACATCAGTCCTTTTATCCTGAATATGTTCTTTAAGTGATAATAAGCTGACTTCACAACTGTCTTGATGTGACTACTGAAGTTTAGGTCTGAGTCCATAACAACACCCAGATTTCTGGCTTTGTTTTTGGTTTCTAGCTTCGCTCTTTGAAGCTGAGTGGTGACTTTTAATCTTTCTTCCTTGGCTCCAAAAACTATTATTTCAGTTTTGTCTTCATTTAACTGAAGGAAGTTTTGACACATCCAGTCTCTAATTTGATCAATGCATCTGATCAGTGTTTGGATTGGACTGTAGTCTCCTGGTGAGATGGTTATGTAGATTTGTGTGTCATCAGCATAGTTGTGGTAACATATTTTGTTGTTTTTCATAATTTGAGCGAGAGGGAGCATGTAGATGTTGAACAGCAGTGGCCCCAAGATGGAGCCTTGGGGAACTCCACAAGTTATTTTTGTTTGCTCAGATTTATAGTTACCTATAGACACAAAGTAGTCCCTGTCTTTTAGATAGGACATAAACCAATTGAATGCAGTGCCAGAAAGCCCTACCCAGTTTTTCAGCCAGTCTAGTAAGATGTTATGGTCAACCGTGTCAAATGCAGCACTGAGATCCAGTAGTACCAGGACTGAAATGTTTCCACTATCTATGTTCAAGTGAATGTCATTAACTTAACTAGAGCAGTCTCAGTGCTGTAATGTGGCCGAAAACCTGACTGGTAGATATCAAAACAGTTATTTAGCATCAAGAAGTTGTGGAGTTGTTGAAAAACAGCTGTTTCTATAATCTTGCTCAGAAAGGGGAGGTTTGATAACGGTCTGTAGCTGCTCATGAGTGATGAATCTAAGCTGGTCTTTTCAGGAGTGGCTTGATGACGGCTGTTTTCAGGGTCTGAGGGAAGACTCCTGAGAGCAGGGAGGTGTTTACAATCAGTAAAATATCTGGGGCCATGCATCCTGAAACAGTCTTGAAAAACCCTGTTGGCAGGGTATCAAGTGGTTTTCAGATGGCAAATGATCTCATCCAGGGTTTTTGGGCTGATTGGAGAAAAGTGTGTCATGGTGTTGATATTTTAAGGTGGCCACAGTGGTGACATATGTGCTGCCCCTGGCGTGGAAGCACGTACTGACTGCCTGATTTTCTGAATTTTGTCAGTAAAGAAGGAAGCAAATTCATTACAGACCTGGTTGGACAGGAGTTCTGGGGTTACTGACACAGGAGGGTTAGTTAACCTGTCAACAGTAATGAACAGGGAACGAGCATTATTACTGTTCTTAGCAATGATGTCAGAAAAGAATGATTGTCTTGCATTTCTCAGCTCCACATTATAAATCCTTAGTCTTTCTTTATAGATGTCATAGTGAACCTGCAACTTTGTTCTCCGCCACCTGCGTTCAGCTTTCCGACATTCTCGTTTTTCAGCCCCTACCAGCGTGGCATTTTTCCATGGAGCTCTCTTTTTGGCAGCGATCACTTTCACCTTGATGGGAGCAATGACATCAATAATGCTTTTAATTTTACCATTGAAATGATCCACAAGCTCATCAACTGAGGGCCAGGAGAGAGGGGGTGAGGGAGAGAAAGCTTGTAGAAACATTTCACTGGCATTTTCACCCATGTATCGTTTTTTGACAACCTCTGTTTGGACATTCTTGTTGACAATAACAGCACTCTCAAAGAAAACACAGGAATGATCAGATAGAGCAACATCCATCACCATGACCTTGGAAATATTCAGACCTTTGGAGATGACTAGATCCAAACAGTGCCCTTTGTTATGCGTTTTTTCTTTCACATGCTGAGATAGACCAAAATTATCAAGAACACAACACAACTCTTTGCTCAATCTGTCCTGGACATTATCAGTGTGAATGTTGAAATCTCCAACAACAGCTACACAATCAAAATCAACACAGATTATTGACAGAAGTTCAGAAAAGTCTTCAAAAAAGCTTGCAGAGTGTTTAGGTGGCCTATATATGTTAACGAACAGTACACGGCCAGGGGAATTCATCTGGAGAGCAACATATTCAAAAGATGTAAAGTTTTTATAAGACATCTGTTTACATTGGAAGGAGTCATGAAACAAAACAGCCACTCCTCCACCTTTCTTATGTAGTCTAGCTTCACTCACAAACTTGAAGTTTGGAGGGGTTGCTTCAATAAGAACTACTGAACCTTTTTTTCTGTCTAACCAGGTTTCTGTTAAAAACAAGAAATTAAGTTTGTGCTTTGTAATAAAATCATTGATTAGAAATGTTTTTCCTGCCAAAGATCTAACATTTAGTAATGCTAGTTCAGTGTGCTAGGATTATTATCTGTCCAGTTCTTGTTATGGACAGGCTGGCGAGGAATGAACACAAGATTTGAATATGCTGGGTGAATCTTGTTTCTCTGCATATTTACCAGCCTTTTTCTATTACCTATTAAAACAGGGATAGAGTCCAACTTCCTGTCATCTAAAAGAATAATTTTAACACCTTCTAATAAGGAGGGTCCCGGCTTATTCTGGGAAAAATCACGACTGTTGTGATCCTTGGAGCCTGAACCCTCTGCAGATCATACTGGAGTTACAGCTAGATGCCGTAACTCCAGCTGCTGCAGTGGGGGTGAGGCTGAAGGTCGTGACTTGGGGTTCTCGGACAGGAGGTGTGTAGGGGATCCAAAGGGATTTGGGCCTAAAGAGGGATTTGGCTGGGGGGTAGATCTGAGCCCAGCATTTACCCGCTCCATCATCTGCTCCGTAAATTGCAGATGAGGGGAGGAGGGAGAAAGGGAGGGTGAGGAGGGTGATCTTGGTGGTTCCTCCTCAAGGTCTTCACTGGGCTTTGTTTGGTCTCCTCTATGAGATAACTCCATGTTAATCACAGCCTTGGCGCCACGTGCAGATGGATGATGTAGGCAATAAAACAAGTTGGAGGCAAACAGTTTCGCCCCTGACTTGTTAAAGTTAAATCCGTCTGTCCTAAAAAGATGCCTGCGTTCCCAAAAAATGTTAAAATTGTTAATAAAATGCAGTGAGTGATCAGCACATGCAGATGAAAGCCACTTATTCAGAGCCAGCAGCCTGCTGAAGTTGACCTCGCCTCCTCTGACGGGTGCAATCGGTCCACTGATGAACACAGCTGCATTCAGAGAGCTCACTGTGTTTAATAATCCAGTAAAGTCTTGTTTCAGGACCTCTGACTGTTGCTTGGAGACGTCATTTGTCCCTGTATGGAGAACAATGTTTCTCGCTGTTGGAAATTCAGCCAGGATTTTAGGAATTCTCTCCTGCATGTCACTGACCATGTCCTTGGGATAGCAGAGGACTTTGGTGTTCTTACTGCACAGTCTATGTAGGTCCTTTACAACAGAATCCCCCACTATAAAAGTTTCAGGCCCAGCCTTTAGCTCTCTCTCTGGCCGTTTACGTTTTGACGGGTGTTCGGTCCTTACCCTGCTGCTCTGAGATGGATGGTTGTCCGAAAGAGATCCAGGGTTCTCCGTCAGTGGAGTAAATCTGTTTTGCAGCTTAACACTCAGCTGTTCTGGAGGTTTGCAGCTAACCTTCCCTCTCACAGTGGTCCAGTCCTGTTTCCTCTCATCTACAGGAGTAGTGTGTTCCTCTGTCTTCGGGGGAGTGAAGGCCAGTCTGTCTCATCACAGATCTCAGCTCGATGTGCTCGTCCTGTGATACGTCTTCCAGTTTCCAGGAAACATGATTTATCCTTCGGCTTTGCACCTGAACGGTTCCAGGGAGGATTATCACTCAATGATTTGTTGTCCTCTTTCTTGGTCATGTTAACTGCGCTCTTCAGCTGTGTGTTAGCTTGCTCGTCCCTGCTATTCTGAGACAATGGTAGGGTTGTTTCATTTCCATACAGTCCATTTACCTCCACATTCACTTCTAAGTGCTGGATTTTCATCTCCATTACCGTTATCTTCTGTAGGAGGCTGAGAGAGTCTTCAGTGGAGACGGGAGGCATGTTGTTGATAGTTAGCCCAGCGGTTAGCACCTTTTCAGGCTAAATAGCTTTGGCTGGATGCTAAGTGCTCAGACACTGCAAATCAGGCTTCAGCTGTGTGTAGGCCACGCACACGGAGCACTGAAGGTCGAAAAACTATAAACTGTAGTCTTTTTAGGTCCAGGATGCTCCAGATGTTTTCAGCCGGCAGCTGTGCTGCTGTGATGGATGCAGTCTGGGAAGGATGGAGGGTGAAGTCTCTCTGAAGCCCGTATGGACCTTGGTTATGTTAAATTACACAATACACAATACACTCACACAATATACTCTAATACACAATTAGAGTATAATTTGAGTGTATGCTTATGAGTAAGATATGCCCAAATTTTAACATAACAACCTTCCACCGCTGATCTTTCCCTTCCAGATGTACGAGCCGACCACCCTGTTTTGGGCTGGACGATTTTATCCATTCTGCGATATATATCGATATTTTATTTCCCCAGGGAATATCGATATTTCAGCCGCGGGTAACGATATTCTAAGCTCCCTTAAAAACCCCGTGTCCCGCACGTGTGCCATTACGTCCTCCAGCCGTTAGTGTTGCTGTAGAGCATTTCTAACAGGTTATCCAGAAGCTTCTTTCTCTTCCAGCTAGAGCTGAGCCAGTCAGGAGAATGGCGTGAAGTACTCTGGAAATACCACCAACCTGCGAGCCCACCTGAAACGTCACCACCCGGACAAGCTAATGCTAACTGAGCGCTAGCCCAAGAAGTTGCAGCGCGATCCGAAACAAACCACGCTGGACAGTGACGGCGGTTGTTGCCACCAGTTTCCATCTACTTCACCTAGGTCACAGAAAATTACAGAGTCCATTCCCTACTTTATTTGTCAGGATTGTAGACCGTATTCAGTGGTGGCTGGCTTTAAGGGCTGTGTTTACTCTCGCGGCAATGTGTCGCAGTTTTCTTGTCACCGGTAAGCCGCAGTTACTTTTGATTTATGCTCAATTTTAAAGCGTGTCTGCGCTATGTTATTCAACGCCACAAGGCAAGAGGGACAATCAGGAACTAGCTAAACTTACTAAACTTATCTCTTGCGTTTTTCCACTTCTTCACCGTCTCGGCCGTATCCAGACTCACATTCATCACTATCTCCCTCCATGAATTACTAGAATATGTGCTGTCTTTGCAGTGTGGAGAACCAGAATGTACAGATGTGGGTACTTCCTCATTTCTTCGATGACAGGCTCTTTTCTACGCGGATGTAGAATTGACCAATCAGAGGCCTCCCTTCTCTCCTCTCTGCGACACTGTCTGCGGTCACCTACCTTTCAGTTCAATTAATTCAAACAAAGTCATTGGAACACTCACAAGATGTCACCAAAATCACTTTGTCCCTTTAAAATGTTTCAGAAAATGATGTAAATGTAGCTTAAGACAAATATCCATATATATCATATCGTGAACCGAGTATCGTGTATCGTATTGTGAGATTAGTGTATTGCTACAGCCCTCCCACAGAGGCTTTTCATCTGGTCCTTCTCTTCTTCACTTTGGAGGATGTGGTGTCCACGGTTTCCCTGTCAGTCTCTCCTGAGATGTTTCTGGCCCAGAGGAAGGTTGTGGCACATCTGGATCATCTGGACCATCTTCCTCGCCTGATGGATCTTTGGCGTCCATTAAGGCGTCTCAGGACCTCGTTCTGTTTCACAGCAGGAATCAAACTGGGATAAATCCAGCTTGATTTACCCGCAACAGAGTAGGGATGGAACGGTTACCGGTATTACGGTAAAGCGCAGTAAAATTATACGCAATAACGATTACTGTTTATGTTTGACTTCATCTCTTTATCGCGGTTGATTACCAGGATGTGTAATATCAGCTTCATTCAAGTCTGGGAGAGACTCGCGACTGTGTCTCGCGTGAATTTGTAGCTTGTAACATCGGCATCGTAACGTTAGCATGGAGGAAAGTGGTGATAGCACACAGGTCATTGAAAAATGACCGGAACGATGTTCTTCTGATGCAGTTAAAATATTAATTTATTCCATTAACTGATCTGACAACCATAACGTCAGCAGTTAGCGCCACAGCGGTCAAAAACCTTTTGCCCTTCCGGGTCAAACCCCTAACCAATAACAGGCAGCTGTTATACCTGACCCTCAGGTAACAACACAGCGACACCCACAGACACACAGAGTGAACTACAATTCAGAACAACATATTTGGCTCCTAAACAACTGTTTCTTTATTTGCACATTTATACTTATTTAAGGTTCAGCTTAAAGTCCAAAGTTTATTTCATTTGAACTTCACTATAATTTTTGTTCCTGATAATTGTTTGCATATTTTGACCTATTATGGTTGTTAAAGTGTTTATTTAAATTTGAACCAGACAAATAAACTTTGTTCCTGTTATTTATTTAGTTCATTTAAAATAAAACCTCTTTCTGTGCCAGTTGTTTGCCCGTTTAATGTGAAAGTTTCATTTTGGTAAGATTTTGGATTTTGATGTTTTAATATGACAAGAAAATCACAAGATTTTGTGAAATTATAAAAATGTTTGTGTTTTTTAGACATTTGTACAGCAATTAAGAATATCGCGATAATATCGTAAACCGTGATAATTTAGTCACTATTATCGAGATATCAAATTTTCCATATCATTACATTCCTACTGCAGAGTCTGAAAAGAGAAACTAACTGCAGACGTAAAGAAGCTCAGTTTAGCGACGGCGCTCTTCCTCCATGTCGCGGAGCAGATGATGTAAACTCGCCATGAACTTAGTTTGTTTTTCGCTCCGCAGGTGAACAGCTGAGGATCAATCAGCCTAAAGTGTACGACTGCGACGTCCCAGAGTCCTTGGCATCCCTGGTTCCCTCCCTGGCTGCCGTCTGCAGGAAGAACCGGCTCCGCTCCAGTCGGGCTGCTCCAGACGTCCAAACTGAATCCAATCGCAGCGTGGCGCTGACCTCCAAGGGCGGCACCACCTTCATCAGCTTCGCCAAAGGAGCCTCGTTCAACAACGGTACAAATGTAGTAACACAAAGGCAGATGATTGATTGATCAGCTCATGTTCCGATCACATTAAAGACCCGCCCTCTTCCATCTTCTCGATGACCCCTCAGACCTCTATCACTCTTGGGTGGCGCCCGCCCTGCAGTCCGACCTCCTGGTCCAGTTCTGGGTCCGGTCCAGAGGCGTCCTCCCCTCCGACTGCTCTCTGGGCTGGAAGGTCCTGGACGTCACCCTCATTGGGCCGGGCCAGACGCCCCCCTTCAAGACAACCCAGGACCACTCCAAGTGGGCGGTCAGCCCGGGCGGGGCCGGCGGAGGGGCGGGGGGCGGCTGGGTGTGCGTGGGGGACATCAACCGGAACGAGGCGGAGGAGAAGCGCGGCGGCGGCACGGTGTGTCTGCGGGATCCGGCGGTGTGGAAAGCCTACCGGACAGCGGCGCTGCAGTGTGAGGCCTGTGGAGGCAGGACCATCGCCTGCTGAAGATGGGCGGGTCAGAGGACTAACGGCGGGAAGACGGGCGGGTCAGAGGACTAACGGCGGGAAAACGGGCGGGTCAGAGAAGGAATGACGGGAAGATGGGCGGGTCAGAGAACTAACAGCGGGAAGACGGGTGGGTCAGAGAACTAACGGCTCTACGAGACGCTGCGTTAATTCGTCTCATATCCTGTTGATTTGTAATACCAGAAAATCAATTCATTAAAGTTTTTTTTTCTCTGTCAAAGGGGACATGAAGGTTTTTGTGATTGACAGCATGTTTTTGGGTCTGAGGCTTCTGCCAAATAAAGAAACCAACGTAACATGACGCCGTCGCTTTCTTTGGTGAAGCTTCGAAGGAAACGCGTCGTCCAGTGAGCTGTTAAGATCTGCAGGGCGCCGTGACATCACAGACCCAGACCAGAGAGCAGTTTTCACCTTTACCTGTTTTTACCTCTGAATCAAGGCACCTGGACTTCTCTTTCTCTTTGTTCTTGAAGACGTTACTCCTTCTTTCCAGGTCTTGTCGGTCCATTTGTCTCGGTTCAGACCTCTGAGAGTTACCTGGACGACTCCAGCGCGTCTCCAGCTGCTGCTCTGATCGACAGGTGGCTGCTCTGATCGACAGGTGGCGGCTCTGATCGACAGGTGGAGGCTCTGATCGACAGGTGGCTGCTCTGATTGACAGGTGGCTGCTCTGATCGACAGGTGGCGGCTCTGATCGACAGGTGGCGGCTCTGATCGACAGGTGGCGGCTCTGATCGACAGGTGGCTGCTCTGATCAACTGGCAGCACCAGCATCTCAGAGCTCTAGAGACACTTCAGATGTTTTATGAGGAAGGAAATGCGGTCGGTAAAAGCTGAGAAGCTGAAGGAAATGAACGGTGCATGCTCACGAATGAAAACAAGCACAAACTTATTACTTTGCTCATGTGAAATTTCCTTGGCGCAACTTTAAACTGTTACTGAGATGAACGTAAGTTGCTTTAAAAGCTCATTCCCTTCATTCATAAAGTGTCTGTTTCTCCCTCAGAGGAGATTTGCAGCCTTACAAGCTCATACATGTCAGGAACTGGGTTTATTCGGGCTAAACCAGATGTGAGCAGAGAGAGTTTCCCTAAATTCATACAAAACATTACCACATAAACACATCATTTACTGAAATGTGCCATTTAAACCTTAAGAGTCCTGTTACAGTTGTATTCAAAATAATACCAGTCTGTTCAAAAAATTGAGTATAGCCCAAAATCCTTATAATGGTTTTTATTTCCATGCATTGGGAACACTGCACATTATATTCTAAATCAAAACATGAAGAAAAAAGCAGAAATTCTTTACTCACTTTACAGAAAATGAAGAAAAATGAACATTGTGCTGTTCAAAAAAATAGCAGTGTCTGCATTTTACTTTACAAACTCAAATATTTACTGTATAAACTGAAAAATATCCAGGATTCAGCATTCCTATGAATCACTAAACTAATATTTAGTTTACTTTGCGGGGGCTTCTTGCTGATAGATTAGCTTCACACAGGCGTCTTTTAATTGTCACAGTACTCACAGGTAACTTCAGACTGTCTTTGATCATCCTGGGCTGGAATACCTGTTCACAGATGCCAGAAGTTGGTCGACTCCATGCAACACAGATGTGAAGCGGTTCTCAGAAACAGTGGCTATACAACTAAATATTAGTTTAGTGATTCATAGGAATGCTGAATCCTGGATATTTTTCAGTTTATACAGTAAATATTTGAGTTTGTAAAGTAAAATGCAGACACTGCTATTTTTTTTGAACAGCCCAATGTTCATTTTTCTTCATTTTCTGTAAAGTGAGTAAAGAATTTCTGCTTTTTTCTTCATGTTTTAATTTAGAATATAATGTGCAGTGTTCCCAATGCATGGAAATAAAAACCATTATAAGGATTTTGGGCTTTACTCAATTTTTTGAACAGACTGCTATTATTTTGAACACAACTGTATTTAAAGATATACACACCGCTCCAAAAAAATAAAGTAGGAAGCAACAATCAGCTCAGTGCTGTCGTGCAAATGGACAACAGGTGGAAATTATGGGCTCCAGTAAAGGAGTGTTTCTGCAGGTGGTGACCACAGACCACCTCACTGCTCTCTGACTGATGTTTTGGTCACTTTTAAATAGGGGTGCACGATGACTATCGACCCGATAACAGGAAATTATGACGTCATTACGATAAATCCGATATCACGACGAATAGCCCCGATAACATATATTTCTGTCAACACAGCAGTACCTCGCTCCCTCTGAGCCTTGAATGACCGGCAGTGAATGTTATGTTCAAGTAACGTCGGCATAATCAGAAAAACGATTTCTCAATCAGGAAAATCAAGAATACCCCCTCATGCCAGAAACAACTCGTTAACTCGGTCATAATTTTAGTAGTTGCTGACTTGAAATGATATTGGCAGTATTTCTCCTCATGTTACACATAAAAAAAAAGAAAAGGCTGAAAGAACGACTAGCAAACGAGGGAACGCGGGAATTTACGTTACATCTTGAATGCAGCCTGCAGCACAGCGCTGATTACAACAAACATGGCGGCGTGGAACTTCGTTAAAGTTTCAGAAGAAGATAGTTTGGTGGTTATTTGTGACGAATCCTCCGAGTGAATTCTACGAGGAGGGAAGCACAAGCTTTAATACGTAAAACCTGATCAGCCACCTACAACATAACAATCACTTCCATGGAGTTTTGAAATCGCGCTAACGTGAGATAACGTGAGCTAATGCTAACGTGCGCAAGCCATCAGCAGTCTCTCCTCATCTCTCTCATCTAAAGCTTCCATGAGATTAAAAAAAAACAAAAAAACTACTGAACCTCGTTTACTTTAATTAAAGGTACTAATTTAAATGGAACCACAAGTCAAAATCCTTTAAATGTTAATCTTTTTCAATTAGTAATTCTGATGCATGTATTTCCATCAGTTCAAGGAGCCTTTATTTCTTATATCAGTCAGTAATGAACCTTATTTAAGTTAATGTGAGATATCAAATAGGTTTGTTTGTTAGCTTTATGAAAATGTTTGAGAGGTTTGACAATAGTTTTTCATTGTAAAAAATAAATATCTGTTCATTTAAAGAGTCCAAACTATTTTTGGTTTTGTTCATAGTATTGATGTAATGATCTGAGGTATATGTGTGTGTTATCGGTATCGGCCTTTAGGAGCTGAAAGTTATCGGTATCGGTTTTAAAAAACAGTTATTGTGCATCCCTAGTTATGAACGCTGGCGGTGATTTTGCTCTCCTGGTAGTGTGAGACGGCGTCTGAAACCCACACAGGTGGCTTAGGTAGAGCAGCTCATCCTGGATGGGAGCTGCGTCTGTCAGCGTGGTGTCCAGAGCGTGGAGGTGCTGCCAGGAGATGGGCCGGGACATCAGGAGACGTGGAGGAGGCAGGACCGCTACCTCCGCCGCTGTGCAAGGAGGAACAGGTGGAGCCCTGCAGGACCTGACCTCCAGCAGGCCACAGGTGTGCAGGTGTCTACTCACACGGCCAGAAACAACCCGACGTCCACAGGTGGAGGTTGTGCTTACAGTCCATCAGCGTGCAGGACCCTTGGCATTTGCCAAAGCACAAAATCCCCTGAAGTACCACTTAAAGAAAAGAGTGTTGGTTTGAGAGTCTTTACTGGGTTTTAGCTGATCCTCAAGGAGCTGCAGGATACAGCGGGGAAAATAAGTATTGAAGACGTCAACATTTCTCTCAAAAAACATATTTCTAATCAAGCTATTGACATGAAATTTTTACCAGATGTTGGCGTCAACCCAAGTAATGCACACATACAAAGAAATCCAAACATTTATGTCCATAAATTAAGTTATATGTAATAAAGTGAAATGGCACTTATTTTATTTTAAATGGTACTTATTTTCCCCGCTGTAAATGCAGCTCTGACGTCATCTGTTAACGGCTCCATGGACGTCCTCAGGAAGACGGACGAGCTTTGCTGCTCAAAAAAGGAATCAGATTTTACAGAAATGATGTGAACGATGCAAAGCTGCGCTTCCATCACAGGTGATAAATTACAGACTGACAACATTCAGGTGTGAGGAACGCTTTAATACCTTCTGAATGTTTGTGTTTTTAACTGCATGAGTGTCTCAGCACCTTTTTGATGAGCTTTTCTTTTTGAGGTTTAACTGAAATAAAAAGACCTCCCCAGAGACGTTAACAGTCGCCTCTGGGCTCTGAAACGTCAGCGTTGAGCTGAACTGCTGTTTTAGAGGGAAACCCGAGCAGCGACCAAAGTTTATACAAAAGTAAATTTATTACCACAAAAATAGGACATCCGGTTTGTAGTGCATAAAAAGCTCTGACGTGAAATTATGGCACATCTCCACGTGCACTGAACATACATTCTGACGCAAACGTGACAAAGGTTGAGCACCAGAGGAAGGAAGGCACTGGAGCGGTCATTACCCAGAGTCCTCTCTCCCCGGCCCCCCGCGGCGTCGGCGCCTCGGCCGGTCATGAGGCCTCATCGGCGCCGAGCGGCGAACGTGGCGACCGGAGGTCATGAGACCGATGTCAGACCCGGTTTTCTCTGCGTTCATGGCGAGACCGGAACCGCTGTTGTGAAATTTCTTCCTACCGAGTTTACTGCGCATGCGTATAGCAGCAACTTCAGAAGCCCGTAATATTCTACTGCCTGACCGTTATCACGGAAGAGAAAAGGTTAGTTTCTTGTGTTTTTAATACTTTTTATGGACAGTATTTTGAGGGACAAATCAAATGCTCCGAATGCCTAACATTTAATACTTTGTATGCACAGTATTTATATTGCATAGGTTATTGGAGGACTTTTTTCTTCACCTTAAATTATATAAACTGTTCTTCACAGTATGACAAAAGGAGATAAAACGACAAAATATCAACCTTTTTTTTTTTTTTTTACTCCAGTGTACATTTATCTAATCAATCCTCTTCTACCACCTACTCTTCTATCCACCCTTTATATCCTCATATTCATCTTCATAATACAGATTTATAATCCGTCCGTCCGACGTCGTCTTCCGCTTATCCGGATAATTATGGTTATTAAATGTGTATAATAATATGCTACCACCCAAAACACAGAGGAGAGCAGATATATGTGCTGGTAGGATATTGATACAATGTAGGAAAAAATTTTAGGTAGGAAGAAATTTCAGAACAGCGGAACCGGACCTGAGCGTTTCCCCGCTGAGCCGTCGGACAGTCCCGCGGTAGGAAGCACTTCCGGCTCTCGTCTCCGCTGCTACACTTGTCGCGGTTTTGGTATCGTCGTGATGAGATGAGGCGAAGCCACACGCTTTTAAAGTGCTTGAGGTCGTTTTAAAGCTGCAATAATCAATTTTTCTCTGCCAAGAAACTCCAGGTCACGTTGCTTTAACGCAGAGGAGCGCGAGCATCCGGTAGATTTGGGAAAATTAGTCCACATCCCTCTCTTTTTCTTCTTCCTGATCTCCAGCAGCCTGTGTACCTGCTGCTGGGATATTAACATTAAAAAACATGAAACAAAACATTCAGAAAATATATAAAAACAGGAGCGTAAGAGACTTACGATTCTGTACATCCAATTTAAAAACGATTCCACTTCTGACCACATGGGGGCACACGGATCAGCTGTGTTGACAGGAAGTCCTCTGACGTCAGAGGCAGATGTGATGTGCTGCCCCCGTGTGGCCAGACGTGGCATTACCACACAGAGCGGCTTTGATTAATGCAGCTTTATGCTGAAATGGAGATTTAAAATAACTCACATTGTCTCTGGACACGTGATGAACTCTGACCTTTCTTGCCATTATTTCATGTTTTTCTTTTTTTTTTTTTTAAGGTGTCAAACATGAACCCAGAGCTCTGAGCTGGTGTAAACGCCACACCGACATACAGACGTAAAAAATATATAAATATATACAAAACATGTGCGTGTCGTCGACATGCTCCAGCGTGTTGCTACACTCAGAAACTGCACTTATAGATCTTTGAGTCGGAGACGCGACCGGACAGAGAACCGAAGACCAGCACCAGAAGCTCCTCCTAAATGAGAGATGTGATCACGAGATCGCCACTGACAGCGCTGCGGCCCCACATCTGTTGTTTGTGGGACCCGTCCTGGTTTATGTCGGGACCGAAGCGTCCCACCGCAGACGCGGCTCAGATCAGAACAGAGTCCGGACCAGTCTCCTCCCTTTGGCCTTGATTCGAGGGAAAGTGGCGCTCGTCTCCGTGCTGATCGACGGCGAGCCGAGCGGCGTGTTCCCGCCTTTCCTTCTCAACAGAAAGTCAACACTGGATGAGGTCATGGCGTAGAACACGTTTCCTGTCGGAGGGATGACGAGTTCTGCATCAAGAGAAGAAGAAGAGACAAATAAATGTCATAATTCAGAGGCGTCTGGGAATTATTTCCGTAACAAACGATGTTTACTGCACATCTGCATTCGGTCAGCTGGCTACTGCACATCTGCATTCAGTCAGCTGGTTACTGCACATCTGCATTCGGTCAGCTGGCTACTGCACATCTGCATTCAGTCAGCTGGTTACTGCACATCTGCATTCGGTCAGTTGGCTACCTCACATCTGCATTCGGTCAGATGTTTACTGCACATCTGCATTCAGTCAGCTGGTTACAGCACATCTGCATTCGGTCAGCTGGTTACTGCACATCTGCATTCAGTCAGATGTTTACTCCACATCTGCATTCAGTCAGCTGGTTACAGCACATCTGCATTCAGTCAGCTGGTTACAGCACATCTGCATTCAGTCAGCTGACTACTGCACATCTGCATTCAGTCAGATGTTTACTGCACATCTGCATTCGGTCAGCTGGTTACTGCACATCTGCATTCGGTCAGCTGACTACTGCACATCTGCATTCGGTCAGTTGGCTACCTCACATCTGCATTCGGTCAGATGTTTACTGCACATCTGCATTCAGTCAGCTGGTTACAGCACATCTGCATTCGGTCAGCTGGTTACTGCACATCTGCATTCAGTCAGATGTTTACTCCACATCTGCATTCAGTCAGCTGGTTACTGCACATCTACATTCAGTCAGCTGGTTACAGCACATCTGCATTCAGTCAGCTGGTTACAGCACATCTGCATTCAGTCAGCTGACTACTGCACATCTGCATTCAGTCAGATGTTTACTGCACATCTGCATTCGGTCAGCTGGTTACTGCACATCTGCATTCGGTCAGCTGGTTACTGCACATCTGCATTCGGTCAGCTGGGTACAGCACATCTGCATTCGGTCAGCTGGTTACTCCACATCTGCATTCGGTCAGATGTTTACTGCACATCTGCATTCGGTCAGCTGGTTACTGCACATCTGCATTCGGTAAGCTGGTTACTGCACATCTGCATTCGGTAAGCTGGTTACTGCACATCTGCATTCGGTTAGCTGACTACTGCACATCTGCATTCGGTCATCTGGTTACTGCACATCTGCATTCACTCAGATGGTTACTGCACATCTGCATTCGGTCAGCTGGCTTCTCCACATCTGGAGTCAGTCAGCTGTTCTCACATCTGTTTCCAGATAAACTGCTGGTTTCAGTTGTTCTTCCTTGCTGCTGGTTTTCTGTCCTGTAACTGGATTTCCGTCTCCGTCTCTCATCTGTTTACTGTCTCACACTTCTTTAGTTTAGTTTTTTTTAGCGATCACGTTTTTTTTTTTTCCTCTTTGCCATAAATGAATGCACAACCAAGCTTTGTGCTGTAACTCTTACAAACACATTCGCCTGAGAATATAAGCAGTTTTTATTTCATTTTTCAAAACTATTTTAACTGGTTTTCTTTTCCACCACAGCGACAGCAACAATCTTCCGTCTCTCATGCTGCTGTCGTCCACGTACAACTATAAAACTGTCATTCTGAGCACATGATTGTCTTCGCTCTAGCAGGCTTCATAAAATGAGACGGTGGGAGAGTTGAGCCGACGAGGTTGAATAATTAAATAAATACACCTCCTGAGGGTAAACTGGCCCAGAAAATAAACCGTCACTACTAGATTATGATCTTAAAGGGATTAATTTTCCCTTCGACCTTTTCCTTCAGGCAGCAGCTGGATCAGCTCGTATCTGGAGGCCTGTTGGGGGTCCTGGTTGTGCTTCTCTAAGGCGGAGCTGATCACAGTGGGGGTCTTATCGTTGCTGGTCACCTGAGGAGGAAGAGGAGAGAAACATTAGCTCTAATGACCCCCCCGGCCCCCCAGATCTGACCCTGATGGCTGTCATGTTCGGTCTCCGTACCAGGATGCTTCGATACAGGTTTCCGTCCTGCAGGTCCATCCGGATCCTGATGATCCGCATGTCGGGCCCGGAGCCCTGGACAGTACCGGCGGGGTTGTTCCCACAGGAGGCCGATCGGCGGTGGGACTTGGTGGGGGTGGCTGGAGTCAACGTGGCGGGGGTGGACTCGTTGGTGGAGGGGGACGTGTCCACATCCAGACAGGACACTGACGGAGACCTCATGTGCTGCGGCGGAAGTGACGGCGGCAAACGAAGATGAGACCATTTTCATCAGAAAATCCATCCATGAAAGGAGCGAAAGCAGAATTACCTTTGTGAGTTTGGAGAGGAGGTTGTTGACGGGCGAATGAAAGTCGAACAGACTGTCACCGTCGGTGGCCAGGCTGCTGCGGGAGGCGTTGAGGCTGGAAACACGAGAAAACGTTCAGGTTAGAAGCTTCCTCCATCAGCCCACTGCAGGTAATTCACAGCTTCAAACAGGAAATACGCTTCATATACCAGAAAAACTGTTTTTCGCTCATATGAGGTGGCTTTAAAACATTTAAAAAACTGCAGTGGAACCAGCTTTTCCTCATTTACAGGTCACTTCAGGTCACGATGCTGCAGGACGAGCCACTGCCTCTAACGGCTCATAATTAGGGCTGGGCAAGCTAACGCGTTATTATCGCGTTAACGCATTAATTTATTAATGCCAACATTTATTTTATCGTGCGTTAATGCATGTTGCTCATATGCTTTTGTTTTGAAAAGTCTGTTACTGGCTGCTGCAGAACCGGAAAACAGTAAACATGCAGTAAAGCTAAAACAGACATGGAGAACGGTAAAAATCAGTGAACTTTACAGTTCAGGTAGCAGCTCAGGTAGAAATATTAACAATTCTGTCTGGAAACAAAATTCTGCACTGCAACCAAACTTTGGCGTCATTCCTCCATGTTCCATCAGATCTGCTCCATGTGTTCACTGTCCTGCTGTTCTCTAGCTGGTTACTGCAGTGCGGCTCCATCTAGTGGCACAGATGTGTAATGACAACAGAAAGTCCAGTCCTCCATTATAAAACAAATTCAGTTCTGTGGACAGTTTTTTTATTTCGTATATTTGATCCAAGTCTTAAATTGAAATATAAAAAAAAAAAACAGGCTTTTTTTTTTGTGTTAGATTTAAAAACGAAAAACGTAATAAAATGTCACTTTTTAATCTTTTTTTTTTTTTTTTTTTTTAAGATTTTTTTTGGCACTAGTGGCCTTTATGTGAAAGTAGAGAGACAGGAAGGGGGGCAGAGAGAACGGGGAAGACACGCGGCAAAGGGTCGACGAGCCGGGAGTCGAACTCGCGACCAGCCGCACGAGGACTGTAGCCTCTGTTTATGGGCCGCCTGCCCTAACCACTGCGCCACCGGGGCGGCCCGATCTTTTTTTTTTTTACTTTTTTTTTTTACATACAGGTTATTTGTAACAACTGACAAGTTGAACTCTCCGTTACAAGTTTCTGCTGTTACCTCAGAAATTACCTGTTTTAATGTTCTGATTGTGCTGAGACACAATCATTTTGTCGGATTTTGTTTGTAGACTTTTTTTTTTAATTTTTCAGAAAAACAGGATGACATTAATGCCCTGGCAGTGGCAATAAGCTTTATTTTATTTTATTTGACATTTTTTAAGATGAGATTTACACTAAATATGTGTTACTGACAAGTGCTGATGTTAAAAGTGTTTGAACAACAAATGTTATAGCACTTTAGTTCATATGGCAGCAGAACATTTAAATAAAAGTGACCTTTACACTACTTTTGAATTCATTATTTGATTTTGCTTAAACAATGCGATTAATCGTGATTAATCAGGGAAATAATGCGATTAATCGCGATAAAAAATTTTCAATTGTTGCCCAGCCCTACTCATAACGTGATTAAAGCCACGCTATGTAACAATGCCACCTCCGACCATGTGGGGGCAGCGTAATACACGCAGGTTCATGCGCGTCTCCTGGCGTGAGACCTCCAGTGGGATGAAGCTCATTAGATCAGTAGTGCCGGTGGTCGGCAGCGCACCCCCCTGTGGTCAGAGGTGGTATTGCTACATGCAGCGGCGTTGCGTTTTCGTCATCGTGACCTTGGTTTCGATCGCTAACATGACCAGCTGCTGATGGTGTTAACGGTATCGATCAGTGGTTGACCCATTCCTGTGTTTTGTGTGAGTAACTGGGCTCTTACTCGGGGCACTGCGTGATGACCACCGTCGGCGTGAGGCCGCGGGGGCTCGGCTCGCCGGCCGCCTCGATCTCGTTGGACAGCCGGTAGCTGCAGCGAGAGAGAAGAGCGATGCTGAAGCACAGTGAAGCGCTCTGCTTCAAGCCGAACCGTGGAAAGCGTTACCTCTGCTCCTCCGTCAGCGTGGGCGCACCATCGTACCACCGCAGGAAGGACTCGTCGGCAACGAAGACGCAGTTTCTGCAGGAAGACTGCAGGAGGCGGATCTGAGCTAAAACCTCAAATTCCTGTTAACAAAAGAGCTGTGTCACCACGGCGATTTCACAACGGAAGAGTCGCAGCGAACTTCCGCCTCATCACTTCCTCCCTCTGATGCAGCGTTATTTCTGCTCGCTCTCTCTCTCTCTCTCTCTTTACCGCCCTGATGGTTATGTGTCAGCTGCACCACTTACCCGCCTCCTTTTGTCAAAGTTGATGTAGCCGTTCTGCAGAGGGAGATGCAGCATGTGTCAGATCAGTGTGAACGCTGCTAAATAAACACCCCCCCCTCCCCCACAGAGAGCAGATTAACTTACATCCAGCCTGTCTTTGACCGCCGTGTCCAGCATGGTGAGGTCTGTGAGGAAGATGCCCAGGTAGGGCACGGTGCCCTGAGCGTTAGACTGCATTTGAAGAAGAAGAGGAAAAACAAAAAAAAGGGAAAAGGAAGAAAAAGAGATGTTTCATCAGTTCAGTTCCCCGCAGGCTTCTGTTCACAAAACAAACAGACTTCAGAGCAGCTGCCTGCAGCGATTCTTCACACGGCGGCTCAGGATTCAGCACATCACACACACAAACGAGCACAGACGCTGTTCCACTTCACCGCCGCCGCCGGTCGATCACTCAGAGCCTCGACGCGCCTGCCTGCGCCGGCAGCGACATTTTCACTGTTTTGGAGCGGCGTTGGAACGTCATGCGTTATTAAGCTCTCAGCAAAGAGGGTTTTATGGTTTTAGCAGCAAACACTGGAATCGCACCTACAGGCAGGTGTGACGATAAAACCACCAACAGAGCAGATGATTTACAGGCAAGAGGATGATCCTCCTCCGACGTCTGCTCTGCTGTGTGTAGCAGTACCACTTCTGACCACATGGGGGTGCAGCTACAGTTGGGAATCGAGAACCGGTTCCTGTAGAGAACCGGTTCCGTGTGTTTCAATACCATGGAATCGTTTGGCAGTTTATCCAGAGATTCTCTTATTGATTCCAACCAGCACAAATCTCACGTAATTTATGCAAGTTAAGCACAGTCAATTCCAGAAAGCACTTACGTGATTAAGTTACGTCAGTTTAGCACGCGCATTGGAGTTGTAAACAACAATGGCGCCCACCAGGTTCAAACGCTCCAAAGTTTGGCTTCACTTCACCAAAGAAAGATGGCAACAAGGCAACTAGCAGTCATTGTAAAGTGGAGATAACAGCGTCGGGAGGGAACACGGCTAACATGCAGAAACATTTGAACACACAACATGTGATAACGAGTGTCGTGTTTTTGACGCTTCGGACTGATGGATCTCAACCCAGCAGCAGTAGCCAAGCTAAGATCACCATCTGTAGTCAGAAATGTTTCTATGCGTCGAGCCCCGAAAGTGAATTTAATCACGGATCATTTCCTGCACACCTCAAACTCAGTTTCTGCCCTCTAACTCAATGTTAATGACACTTTTCAGGCTCTTACATCATTTACAAAAAAAGCTTCCCAACTCTGCCGTGAAGGTCAGTCAAGGGCGTAACCATGGTATAGATATTGGGGGGGGGTCCAAATGAGCCTCCCCCAGAATTTTTTTTAAAGGTGCATTTCCCACAGTTCTGTGATTTTTATATATTGACCATCTGAAATCACATTTAAAGGAATAGTCTGCAATATCTCTGAGATAGTAGCGAATAGGATAGCTTCCAGCGGGGAAAAATTACATGCCTAAAGCATGTTGATGTAAATATTGTGATTGGAACGACAAAAGGTCCATAGCACACGATGGACTTTTAATTCCAAGTTAATTTGTATTTTATTGATTTGTCTCAAAATAAAAGTCTGCACATTTACACTGAAACTTTTAATGTGAATGAAATCATAGATTTGTGCAAAGAATTAAATGTAAAATATTGATATTAATTAAATATATATACAGATTTATTCATTTGACATTAAAAAAATAGTGTGGCCTGTCCTTACACAATCCCTCTCTCTGTCTCTCTGTGCTGCCTGCATTATGACCAGATATTATTATTGTACCAGAAGAAGAATAACTGACCCTGAGGATCTTTTTAATTTGATGCGTTGAATATTTTGCTTGTATTACTAGCGTTACACACACACATACACACGACACACGGAGAGAGAAAACAGCAGCACACACGGAAGACACATCATATCATATGATACAGTCTCTTCACTTCAAGCTAGCTAGCTCAACTAACAAACTGAGCCCTTTTTAACAAGTTAAATATTTAAAATAAATTAAAAAATAACACACTTAGTATGACAACATCACTCCTCTTTAGCTATCTAGTTGCTTACTGTCTGAAAAAACTTTGTATGTCCTGTTTTTTTCTGCTTTTTGGGTAAAGACATTGCTCCCTCCTTTCTTTCACATTTAACGCTCTATTGTTTCCTCTGTCTGAGCCGGCGCTTCAAACCGAGAGACGTTAAATGGGCGCAACCAAGTATACAATTGGGAGGGGGTGGTCACACACTTTAGTGTTCCTTATAAACGGAAATGAATTGATCGGTAAATATTCGGAAATAACAAGAGACGGACTGTTGAGCCAGATTTCATAAAAGGAGGAAATATTTAACATATTTACACATAATATTGCGGGGGACAGATTGGTATTTTCCCAGTATTGGGGGGGACACGACCCCCCCAAAGAATGCGTGGTTACGCCCATGAGGTCAGTGGAGGACGAACGTCTCTTCAGGATAAAATGTTTGGTTTTCATGCCAGACGAGTTAGTGAAGGCGGCGCTCGTTTACGTGCACGGACATCAGAGCTCGTCTGTTAATGAAGCCGAAGCGTCGAGTCCAACGAGCCCCGACAGAACTGACGCTCCAAAGAGGATCATTTCCAAAGGCTGAACGGTGAAGTCGGTCTGAGCTCCTCGAGGAGACAGAGTTAAAGAGCTTCCTCGTCTGTCAGAGGGATGCTGGGAGAGTTCGTTACCCCGAATCCCAGCGACCCTCAGGAAGCCCAGCGACCCTCACGACACCCGACGGCCCTCACAGAGCCCAGCCACCCTCACAAAGCCCGGCGAGCCTCACGAAGCCTGGCGACCCTCACGATGCCCAGCGAGCCTCACAAAGCCCAACGGCCCTCACAACACCCGGCGACCCTCATGAAGCCCGGTGACCCTCACGACACCCGGCAACTCTCATGACACCCGGTGACCCTCACGACACCCGGAGACCCTCAGGAAGCCCGGCGGCCCTCACGACGCCCGGCGGCCCTCACGAAGCCCGGCGACCCTCACAACACCCGGCGACCCTCACAAAGCCCGGCGACCCTCACGACACTCGGCGACTCTCATGACTACCGGCGGCCCTCACGATGCCCGGCGAGCCTCACGACCCTCACGATGCCCGGTGAGCCTCACGAAGCCCGGCGAGCCTTACGAAGCCCAACGGCCCTCATGAAGCCCGACGAGCCTCACGAAGCCTGGCGACCCTCACAACACCCGGCGACCATCACGACACCCGGCGACCATCACGACACCCGGCGACCATCACGACGCCCGGCGACCATCACGACGCCCGGTGGCCCTCACGACACCCGGCGGCCCTCACGACACCCGGCGACTCCCACGACACCCGGCGACTCTCACGAAGCCCAGGGACCTTCACGAAGCCCGGCGACCTTCACGAAGCCCGGCGACCCTTCGAGTCGACTCACCCTGTTCAGGTGTCTGCTGTTGAGCCGGTTGTCAAGGTTGGCGAACTTGGACGTGCCCTCCTGCAAGACAAGAATGTGGGAAAAAAAACCTTTACCTCTTCATGTGACCTTCATAGAAACATTTTAAATTCTGAACTTCTACTTCAAGGCCAACAAGACGAGGATTTTTTTAAACGTTTTTTAAAAGTGAAAACGTTCAGCCTCGTCTCTACAACAGATTCATCCAGATTCTCTCATTATTTTTTTTTTTACTGATGTCATGTTTTGGCATAAAACCTCCACGAAGGAAGCATTATTAGCAATTAGGAATGAAGGAAACACCGTCCTCACATCCTAAACATATAAAACACAGAAGTAAGCAGTTAAATAAATAAACAGGGTGAACAGTCGGTTATTAATGAATTAAAACAATATATATGATTAAAGAAGAATAAAATCTAACTGGAGACAAATCTAACGTAACGTCCTCCATAATCAAAAAGACACCTGAGGACATTTTCAAACAGGTGTTTAGTTAAAGTTTAAGTTTAAAGATCTTGATTCTGGCATGAGAGCATCTAAAACTTCATTCTGTAAGATCCAGATCCTCAGGTCTCTGCTAGACCAGACTTGAACCAGACTGGAACCGGACTGGGACCAGACTGGTCCAGCAGAGACCTGAGGACCTGGACCTTACAGGTCCTCAGGTCTCTTCTGGACCAAACTGGAACCAGACTGGTCCAGAAGAGACCTGAGGACCTGTAAGGTCCAGGTCCTCAGGTCTCTGCTAGACCAGACTTGAACCAGACTGGAACCGGACTGGGACCAGACTGGAACCAGACTAGGACCAGTCTGGGACCAGACTGGAACCGGACTAGGACCAGACTGGGACCAGACTGGAACCGAACTGGGACCAGATTGGGACTGGACTGGGACCGGACTGGGACCAGACTGGTCCAGCAGAGACCTGAGGACCTGGACCTTACAGGTCCTCAGGTCTCTTCTGGACCAGACTGGAACCAGACTGGTCCAGAAGAGACCTGAGGACCTGTAAGGTCCAGGTCCTCAGGTCTCTTCTGGACCAGACTGGAACCAGACTGGAACCAGATGTGTATCAGGAGAACTCTGGATTTGCATCTGGATTCACTGCTTTATTAGCAAAGAAGTTTTCTCCTGAATCTGAGAATCTGAGTCTTTATTTTGTTTCTCTTTCAACAGTCGCTACCCGTGACATTAGATCAGTCATCTTTAGTCGTTGGAGTCGTTTTTAGATGAGCTGTGAAAAGAAGCAAATAAAGCAAGTAAAAAAAAAAAAGGTGATGACGTTTCTGAGGCATCAAAACTCAGAGACGCGTCTGAAATGAAAGCAAATATTTGGATGAACTCCTGAGGGGCATCACCAGTAAAATCAGAGCAGCTGATGCACATTTACAGCAAATCAAGAAACAAATAATCCCGTCGGCTCCCTGAACCCGCCGACTCAGCGGAAACTGAATATGAAGCGCGTCTTCAAATAGACATCTGAGGCAGAAGTGAAAGTGTTGACAGAATCAGAGCAGATCAGCTTTTGCAGCGGACCAGAACCTCTGACGCTGCACGCTGGCGGAGCAGAGAGCGAGTGGCCGCGGCCACGAACCGCTCATCCTGCCGGTGGAATTATGGGACATGAGCAGAAGAGTCGTACGTCCTGGTGGACAGACGGTCCAGATCAAACTGGAGCAGCTGAAAAAGCTGCTGAATGAAACGTGACGACTGTTGAACGTCGGCCAGTAGATCCAGTAGACGACTGAACCCTCAGACGGAGCTGAGGGCCATTTAGCTTTCTAACGGATTACGAGGGTGGGCGGAGCCTTCTGTCCACACTCTGCAATGACCTCATCACTTAAAGGGCACTTGAAGCCTGTGACACCGGTCGGTGCTCTCTGACAGGCTGGGTCCACGGTTACTCCAGAGAGGTAAAGATATTGGCGGTGGCAGCTGATGTCAGGACTCGGGGCAGTTTAATTAATTATTCATTAACGTGGCATATTTGTCATGAAACAATCGTGTTGCCATAGCGTGTTATTAGCGGTTTGCCCAGCAGCTGTAAAACTCAACAGATCACCAACATGACAACCCTGGATGAGAGAACATATTCACGACACGTCCTGACCGGTGTAGGCTATTAGCGTTAGCAGTTGCTACCAATAGCATCTGTAACCACAAAGAAAATAACAATGTGGATTTATTGTTGTTTACATCACGTAGCCTATGTAGCAACTGAACCGGTAGAGGACAACTTTAGGTAAGAAAATCAAGTTTTATTCAACGCTAGACAACTTTAACATGAGCAACTATGGGCTGGATTGTATCGGTTCTATTCGGGTAACTTGGTTCGGTTCGTGGCCGGAAACTAAAGACTCGAGTCGGGTCGGTTCTGGGTCCATTCGGGTTCTGACTCCCAGACTTATGATAATAGCTCGGGTCGGGTCGGTTTCGGGCCATATTTTCACTGGTCGGGTTCGGGTCCATGAAAGTGGACCGGTGAAGACCTCTAGTGAGAAGCGAGAATATGTTTATTTCTGCTGTAAAGTTGGACGGAGGCGGAGCTGCTCATGGATCCCACCCCCAGTGGTCAGGTGAGGAAATGCAGTTTTCCTCACAACCAGGTTTTTGGGTCAAACTAGTCTGAGACCAGTCTATGGACCAGTCGGAGTAACTGGACTAAACAACGCAGTTGGAGATGAACCAGCTCCATCAGGTTGCCTCACTGGTTCTGGAGGTTTTTATTCTATTTAAGTTATGTTCAGCTGAATGAAACACCTTTAAAGAACAGGAAGTCCATATTTGTGTCCAGAGGCTGAACAAACATGGGCGCAGCTGTCAGCAGAGACGTATCAGACGCTGGGAAAGTAAACGACGCGTTTCCAACATGGATTTCAGCTCAAACACACAACAGTCATTTGCCAAAGTGTGTTGATGTTCAGTAAAGACCCAAAACAGCGTTTCTGTTCCACCGACCGAACCCTCCACGAGTCCACAGCTCAGTCAGATACTGCAGAGGAAAAACTGTCCGTGGAATAAACCGGACCTGAACCCTGAAACAGCTCCAGGACGTCAGAGGAGCTGCTGAAACTGGCCTCAACGCCGTCCAGCTAAAGCTCAGGTTTTAGCTCCCATCACGCGTCTCAGGTGTTGCGTGACATCATCCGGCCCCTGGTCCCGTTTGAACCTGACCTGGCTCTCGTTTCCACCTCTGCCAGAAGCCCGGCAGCTTCCGAGCGGACCGCAGCACAGAGCTCTCGGGGAAAATGAAGGGAGGTGGAATCTGCTTCTACTTGAATGAAGGTTGGTGTACGGATGTCACAGTGTTGAAGAAGTCATGTAGCCCTCACTTAGAGACATTTATCATCAACTGCAGACCATTTTATTCACCGCGGGAGTTCTCCTCGTTTGTTTTGGTCGGTGTTTACATCCCACCCCAGGCCTGTGTAACAGAAGCATTACAACAGCTAGCTGACCAGATAACAGACGTAGAGAAAAATCACCCGGACTCCCTCATCATTGTTCTAGGGGATTTCAACAGTGCAAACCTCACCCAAGAACTCCCAAAATACCGACAGCATATTAAGTGTCCCACCAGGGACACAAACACACTGGACCACTGCTACACAGTGTTAAAGGACGCTTATCGCGCTGTCCCCTATGCAGCTTTAGGACTCTCTGACCACTGTCTGCTCCATCTCATCCTAACCTACAGGCAGAAATTAAAAATTTCCAAGCCTGCTGTAAGGATTGTGAGGAAATGGACGGAGGAGTCAAAGCTGGAGTTACAGGCCTGCTTTGACTGCACTGACTGGAGTGTATTTGAAGCTGCAGCCACAAATCTCAATGAACTCACTGACACTGTGACATCTTACATCAGTTTTTGTGAGGACATGTGTGTGCAGACCAAGACCTTCTGCACATACAACAACAGCAAACCTTGGTTCACTCCCAACCTTAGGAAGCTGCACCAGGACAAGGAGGTGGCCTACAGAAGTGGGGACCGGTCCCTGTTTAAGCAGGCCAGAAACAAGCTGACAAAGGAGAGGGGCTACAGTGAGAAGCTTAAAAACAGCCTCTCAGCCAACGACCCTGCATCAGTTTGGAGAGGCCTGCAACACATCACCAACTACAGGAGACCATCCCCCCACCCGGTGAAAAACCTCAGACTGGCAGACGACCTGAACGGCTTCTACTGCAGGTTTGAGAATCCCCCATTCACACCTCTCAACCACACAAAAGGACTACCTGCAACACCCTCTCCTCACCCCCTCCACCCAGACCCACCGCCTGCACTAAGGATCTGTGAGGTGGATGTGTGTCGGCTCTTTCAGAAACAGAAGATCAGGAAGGCTCCAGGACCTGATGGTGTGTCCCCCTCCTGCCTGAGAGTCTGTGCTGACCAGCTGGCACCCATCTTCACCCAGATCTTTAACCGATCTCTGGAGCTGTGTGAAGTGCCCTCCTGCTTCAAGCGCTCCATCATCATCCCCGTGCCCAAGAAGCCCTCCATCACAGGATTAAATGACTACAGGCCTGTCGCTCTGACATCTGTTGTCATGAAATCCTTTGAGAGACTGGTGTTGAGCCACCTGAAGGACATCACAGGACCCCTGCTGGACCCCCTGCAGTTTGCCTACAGGGCAAACAGGTCAGCGGACAATGCAGTCAACATGGGACTGCACTACATCCTGCATCACCTCGACTCCCCAGGGATGTACGCGAGGGTCTTGTTTGTGGATTTCAGCTCGGCCTTCAACACCATCGTCCCTGAAATCCTCCACCGGAAGCTCGCCCAGCTCACCGTGCCTGCCTCCACCTGTCAGTGGATTACCAGCTTCCTGACTGACAGGCAGCAGCAGGTGAGGCTGGGGGGCATCACGTCGAGCATCCGGACCATCAGCACTGGCGCCCCCCAGGGATGTGTCCTCTCCCCGCTGCTCTTCTCCCTCTATACAAATGACTGCACCTCAGGGGACCCTTCTGTGAAACTCCTGAAGTTTGCGGACGACACCACTGTCATTGGTCTGATCCGGGACGGTGACGAGTCTGCTTACAGACGGGAGGTGGAACAGCTGGTCCACTGGTGTAGTCAGAACCACCTGGAGCTTAACCCGCTCAAGACTGTGGAGATGACAGTGGACTTTAGGAGAAGCAACAACACAGTGTCTACTGTGGATACCTTCAGGTTTCTGGGATCCACTCTGTCTCGGGACCTGAAGTGGAATTCCCACATAGACACTGTCCAGAAGAAGGCCCAGCAGAGGTTGTACTTCCTGCGACAGCTCAGAAAGTTTAACCTGCCACAGGAGCTGCTGACCATCTTCTACACTGCCATCATACAGTCTGTCCTCTGCTCCTCTATCACTGTCTGGTTTGGATCAGCCACTAAGAGGGACAAGGCCAGACTGCAAGGGACAATCAGGTCTGCAGAGAGGACCATCGGTGCTGACCTTCCCTCCATCCAGGACTTGTACCGGTCCAGGGTCAGGAAACGGGCAGCTAACATCTCTGCAGACCCCTCACATCCCGGACACGGACTGTTCAAGCTCCTCCCCTCTGGTAAGCGTTACAGAGCACTGTTCACCAAAACCAGCCGACACAGAGACAGTTTCTTTCCTCAGGCTGTCGCTCTGATGAACTCTTAACAGTCACAGAGTGTCAGAAGAACCACAAAAAAAATTGCACAACAACATGTTATCTTGCATATATTGTTGTATATTGTTGTATATATTGTGCTAGTAATTTGTTATATTTTTATTTATTTTATTGTAATTGTACAAAGAGAGCTTAGTAACCCGAGTCAAATTCCTTGTTTGTGTGCACAAACTTGGCCAATAAAACTGATTCTGATTCTGATTCTTTACCTCTTTCAGCAGCTCTCTGCTCTGTGAGTAGTTGTCC
Source organism: Hirundichthys speculiger (assembly GCA_018398805.1). NCBI lineage: Eukaryota > Metazoa > Chordata > Actinopteri > Beloniformes > Exocoetidae > Hirundichthys > Hirundichthys speculiger. The sequence continues at coordinate 200,882 of JAGFBZ010000816.1, forward strand.
TTGTCGGAGAATATTTCCGCCAGCTCCTCGTATCTTCTCAGGGCCTCCCTGCAAAGCAACCACACCGACGGGTCAAGGATCCGCCTCCCATCCTGCATTATTCACGCTCCTAAAAGTTCTCTGTGAAAGCACACTGGATTTTCTCATTTTAATGTTAAATAAAATACATTTATTTCTGCTTTTATGAGCCTGGACTCAAAAATAATTTACTAGAGTCCTAAAGAGATGACTTCCTTCAACACGCTGGTCACTAATGAGGCTCTTACTATCGTATCATATTCATAAACAGGATTTAAGGTCTTTAAAAAATAACAAAAACATAAGAGTTCATAATCAGTGACAGCAGATGTAAAAAACAAACAGTCTGGGTTTCATTTAAGGACTCAGACTAGGGCTGTAGCGATACACTAATCTCGCGATATGATACACGATATTCAGCCCACGATATGATATATATCAATATTCATCTTACAATACATTTACATCATTTTCTGAAAGATTTTAAAGGGACAAAGTGATTTTGGTGACATCTTGTGAGTGTTCCAATTACTTTATTTGAATTAATTGAACTGAAAGCATCAATTACACATATGGCTGACAGGCAGCTTGTAAATGCTGGACAAAATGAATAAAAGATGAGTTGAGAAAAATAGTTTCATCTATTTAAATAGTGCAATTTGTTGCTTGCAAGCTTTTAAAGGTGGGACACGGGGGTTTAGAAAGAAGCTTAGAATATCGATACCTGAGGCTGAAATATCAATACTCGATAAAATATTGATATATATCGCACAGTGGTGTCAGACTCATTTTCACTGAGGGCCACATCAGCATCATGGTTGCCCTTCAAGGGCCAGATCAACAGCATGAATGTAACAAAATGCAATGAAAATAAAAATAAATTAAACTACACTTTATTATAATGTTAAATAACGGTTTCTGTATTTATTATGTATTCAAGTTTCAAATATTTAACTTATTATTATATTAAGCGTTTGTGGTTGTAAGAGTATCCATTACCTTGGTTTCAGAAGCAGAAGTGATTCTTTGTTTTTCTTGCAGGCTAAATTTAGCGTACTTAGCTCCGTGTTTGCTGTCAAAATGCCAACGTAGATTAAACTCTTTCACGACTGACACCCGCCTCATAACACAAAAAACTTGTAATTGTTTTCCGATCGTTCATGAAACTGCTTTTCTTAAATCCATCAGTTCTGAAAAATTGTCTTGCTCGAGCTACTGTTATCGTTGTGGGTAACGACAAAATGCATGATGGGAGATGTAGTTTATTGTCAATATGTCAAAAGCGGTGTAAGCTTATTTTAAGTCTTAAAATATTGGTTCAAAATTTAAGCCAATAATGTCCAAGCTCTCGAGGGCCACATAAAATGACGTGGCGGGCCACATTTGGCCCGCGGGCCTTGTGTTTGACACATGTGTATATTGCAGAATCGATAAAATCGCTCAGCTCTAACTTAGACCCAGTTAGACCTGGCATTAAAATGCATCACAGGCCATGAGTGGCCAACACTGTTGGGAGGTTTGAACTGGATGAAGCTGGTCTGAACTAACGAAGCTCTTGGATTTGTGTCGGGGCGAACTGTCCTGATCCCGGTCCAACGGGGGGGAGTCACGGACCTGTCAGTCTCCTGCCACGTCCTCCTCAGCCGGTGGATGGGGTTACTCTGCAGCGCCGACACGATGGCGTACAGCGACGAGAAGTTCTTCCGGGCCCGACAGTCCTTTCAAGACACACAAACAGTGAGAACTTTTTAACCTGCGCTGGTTTCAAGATGACCTGAATACGTGGGCTGCTCTGTCCAATCAGAATCCTGCGGCGACGCAATAAAACCCAGATGCTGCAAAACTGTGCGTGTTTGTCTTCTCGCTCCTTTAGACATTCGTGTATGGAGCCCCGTTTGGGTCATAATTTAATGAATAAATGAGTCTAATATTAAGAAATACAGGCATTTATTATTATGAATTACATGTGTATTATTATGACATATTTCCCATTATTATTAAAAAAGTAATTATTATGAAATATATTTTTATTATTATTTTATCTTTTAATGTATAATACCGGTAGTTTATTTCAGAATGGCTTTTTTTTTTATCTAAGATGAGTTTTTACATAATTGCTTCCTTTTTCATAAGAATTAGATTTTAAATAATAATGACATTTTGCCACTGGGCGGGACCAGTGGTTGACCTGCACGCTCATTGGCTGATCCTTCTCCATTCTACGCTCTGACATCGACTAGTTTTGGCCGTGAGGTCACGTTAGCAGCGGGCCGTGGCGTCATCAAGGTGCACTCCTAGTCCGATTGTAGCTATGGCAGCTTGGACTGAGCTACGGGAAACCATGACTAGGTTAGCAGACAATATCGAAAATGATAATTTATCAGGCGATTTGACGATATTCACTGTTCTGTTGCCTATAAATGGCTCGGCCCTCTCTGCTGTGATTGACACACAAATCATTCTTATGAAAAACAAAGCCATTATTATGTAAAAGCTCATTCTTTTGAAAAACGAAACCATTATCATAATTATGGGAAATATTTTATAAAAATAAACATGCATTTCATAACAATGGGAAATATTTCATAATAATTAACGCCTGTATTTCATAATAACAGACTCATTTATTCATTGAATTATGACCCAAACGGGGCTCCATATTCGTGTTAGCCGCTACACTGGATCACGGTGCCGTGACGACGTCTTCACTGACCTCGGCCACGCTGATCCACTTCTCCAGCAGCCGCGCCCTCTGCTGGCAGCGCAGCTGCGTGGGCCAGAGGCACGACGCCAGGACGGCGTTGGCCAGCTTGTTGAACTGGCGCACGGTGGCCCGGACGGACCAGCAGACGCCTTCCCTCCCCTTCTTGTCCCTCTGAGACCACAGGGAGCCGAGGCAGTGGTACGGGACCAGGCGGACGAACAGCTCCTGAGACGTGAGACGCACAGGTGTGTTAATGACTCACTTGGACTGAGAGGAGCTCCTGCTCTGGAGACCTGGCGGTTCCTGCTGCACCAGTTAAAACCTGTCACACTGCTGTTTGAGCAAACGATAATGATTTAACATAAAAGTGAAGTGAAAAAAGATGATCCTAGGGTTTTATAAGAGAAAGTAAAACAGAAAAATAGCTGGTAATTAAAAATTATTGCAAGTTGTAAAGTCAGAAGATGAACTTTTCCAAACATTGGTGATATAAAACCACAGCGCTAGACTGGAGTTAACCCTCTTATCTTCCTTTCTCCTCTCACTGGCCACAGTTACATGATGTTTTTTAATTAATTATTCCGGATTAAATAATTCCGAATTAAACTATTTTCCTTCGAGTTTACATGGAAATAGTAATTCTGAATTGAGGTTTACATGGAAAACACGTTTGATCGACTTTATCCAATTCAGCTTAAGGTCTGGGGGTTGGGAAGGGTTCTGATTGCATGGGGGGGGCGGACGTCTTTACGTATTTACATCTACCAGAAGAAAACAAACTTACTCGATTAGCAACAACATGGAGGACTACATTATTAGCATCCTTTTTGGATTTGTTTTTATTTTATTTTTGAAGCAGCAGCACGACACATCATGTCGATGATTTTCTTTCGAAAACAAGCCCAGCGCGGAATATAAGCTTCATCGCGACAGACCGGCAAGGGAACGAGCATGCGCAGAAAGACCGGAATTAATTTAAAGCGGTCATGTGTACACTCATTACGCTGTAAATTAATTCCCGTCTTTCTGCAGATGCTCGTTCTCTTGCCCGTTTGTCGCGATGACGCTTATATTCCCGCTCGGCTTGTTTTCGAAAAAAAGTTTCAAGATGGCGGCACACAGTAAACGGTGGTCAAGAGTCAAGAGCAGAGACGATTTATTAAATAATTAGCTTGGAGGAACTAGAAATAATTAAAAGAACAGTTGGAAGGAAACATAAAAACACACAAGGGTGCTAATAATGTAGTCCTCCATGTTGTTGCTAATCAAGCAAGTTTGTTTTCTTCCGGTAGACGTAAATACGTAAAGACGTCTGCCCCCCCCATCCAATCAGAACCCTTCCCAACCCCCAGACCTTAAGCAGAATTGGATAAAGCCGATCAAACGTGTTTTCCATGTAAACCTCAATTCAGAATTACTATTTCCATGTAAACTCGAAGGAAGATAGTTTAATTCTGAATTATTTAATTCGGAATAATTAATTCTGAAATAAAAAACATCATGTAACCGTGGCCATTGAGTGTTTACATGACCGCGGAATTATTCTATTCAGATTTAAAATCAGAATAAACCAGCCACTTACTTCAGAATTAAGTTTAATAGACTGGACATTTTCATTCAGAATTAGGTGTTTACATGGTAATTTTTAATCATTTTAAATTGGATTTAATTTTAATTCTGAATTTAAGAGGAATTAAACTTCCCATGTAAACGCACTAAATGTGAGGCGTCAGTTTTAGCTGCGGAGCAGACGGCGATGGACTGAAGTCCTGCGGTCAAATCCACGATCTCCCGCCCAACAACAGACTTGAGCCAAAACCTCATTTCAAACCTCCAGAAGCCGGTTCTGATGGAGAACCAGGGTCCCAGACTGGATGAGGCCAACAGGACCGTATCAAAGCAGAGAAGAAACAGCAGCAAGCGCGTTTTTATTTTGTTGTTGCGAGTCGTGACGTTGGAATATTTTACGTTTCTAAGACTTTGTTCGCTGGAGTTCCAACTTTGGGACGTTCCAGTTAAAACGTCCAACTCAAAACTCAGAAATCCTGACATCCATGAAGTGCTTAGAGCAAAGGAAACCAGACTGAACTCGAACCACCGTAACAACAGCGCTGTTCCAGGAAACCAGAGCCGTCAGCAGTCATTTATACGTCTGCAGAACTTTATTTCACGTCAAAGAGGGAAAAAGATAAACGCTTCTATAAACCAAACGAATAAAGTCTGAATCCTTCTGAGGTGAACTCACGGTTTCTATCTTCGTTAGCTGCTCGGCGATGAGCGCCGCAGGAAACCCCAGGACGCTGGTGGGTTCAAAGTTGGCGGGATCAGGAGGACAGGTGAGACCGGCGTCACCTGCAGAGACACCAGCACACCTGCACTTTATAATGAGCTTCATCCATCGCACAACTCTGTTTACCTGTTAAGATCATCATCACTTAGTGCAACTGTCACTTACTTTAACTTAATTTCATTATTTTATTTTTATACCCTTAATGTTTTGTCTTGACTGCTCTTATATAAACTATTCCTCTACATGTGGTTCTGTGTGATTATATCTGAATATCAACCAGAGGATTCAGGTTCTAATCAATAACTCATCTGACGCCCGTCTACTCTAGTAATCAAGCTTTTCTTTGAGTCCATAATAATCTAAAACAAATTAAAGGTCATGTTTTTCACTGGAAATTGAATTTTTTGTTGTAAAAATAAGACCTATACCTAAAAGGTTTTAGGTCCCGCACCAGGATTATAGACTTAGAGTGGAAGGATGAATGGATGGATGGATGGATGGATGGATGGATGGAAGAAGGGGTGGATAAATGGATAGAAGGAAGGAAGGAAGGATGGATGGGTAGATGGAAGGAAGGAAGGATGGAAGGATGAATAGATGCATGGAAGGATAGATGGAAGGATGGATGGAAGGATGAATGCATGGATGGATGGATGGAAGGAAGGATGGATGGAAGGTTAGATAGATGGATGGAAGGAAGGAAGGATGATAGATGCATGGAAGGATGGATGGATGGATGGAAGGAAGGATGAATAGATGCATGGAAGGGTAGATGGATGGATGGAAGGATGAATGCATGGAAGGATAGATGGATGGATGGATGAAAGGATGAATAGATGCATGGAAGGATAGATGGATGGATGGAAGGATAGATGGATGGAAGGATGATGGATGGATAGATGGATAGATAAATGGATGAATGGATGGATGGATAGATGGATGGATGGATGGATGATGGATGGATAAATGGATGGATGGATGGATGATGGATGGATAGATAGATGGATGGATGGATGGATAAATGGATGGATGAATGGATGGATAGATGGATGGATGGATGGATGGATGGATGGATGGATGGATGGATGATGGATGGATGGATGGATGGATGGATGGATGGATGGATGGATGGATGGATGGATGGATGGATGGATGGATGGATGGATGGATGGATGGATGGATGGATGGATGGATGGATGGATGGATGGATGGATGGATGGATGGATGATGGATGATAGATGGATGGATGGATGGAAGGATAGATGGATGGATGATGAATGGATGGATGGATGATGGATGGATGGGTGGATGATGGATGGATGGATGGATGGAAGGAAGGATAGATGGATGGATGATGGATGGATGGATGGATGGAAGGATGGAAGGATAGCACCATGATATCTGGTACAAACTAAGTGATTTTATGTTCTGGTGTCTCAGTCCAGATTTACACCAGATGTTTCTCAAGTCCACGATGAGATGTCTGGACGTCATTGGGGACAAATCCTGTCTTCTGCTGCTGAAAACAAATACGAACTGGACTCTAACTGGACTGAACTGGACTCTAGCTGAACTGAACTGGACTCTAACTGAACTGAACTGGACTCTAATTGGACTGAACTGGACTCTAACTGGACTGAACTCTAACTGAACTAGACTGGACTCTAACTGAACTGAAATGGACTCTAGCTGAACTGAACTGGACTCTAAATGAACTGAACTCTAACTGAACTAGACTGGACTCTAACTGAACTGAACTAGACTAACTGGACTGAACTGGACTCTAGCTGAACTGAACTGGACTCTAAATGAACTGAACTCTAACTGAACTAGACTGGACTCTAACTGAACTGAACTAGACTAACTGGACTGAACTGGACTCTAACTGAACTGAACTGGACTCTAGCTGAACTGAACTGGACTCTAGCTGAACTGAACTGGACACTAACTGGTCTGAACTGGACTCTAGCTGAACTGAACTGGACTCTAACTGAACTGAACTCTAACTGAACTAGACTGGACTCTAACTGAACTGAACTAGACTCTAACTGGACTGAACTGGACTCTAACTGAACTGAACTGGACTCTAACTGAACTGAACTGGACTCTAACTGAACTGAACTGGACTCTAATTGGACTGAACTGGACTCTAACTGGACTGAACTGCACTCTAGCTGAAGTGAACTGGACTCTAACTGAACTGAACTGTAACTGAATTGGACTCTAACTGAACTGAACTGGACTCTAATTGGACTGAACTGGACTCTAACTGAACTGAACTGGACTCTAATTGGACCTAACTGGACTCTAACTGGACTGAACTCTAACTGAACTAGACTGGACTCTAACTGAACTGAACTGGACTCTAACTGGACTGAACTGGACTCTAGCTGAACTGAACTGGACTCTAAATGAACTGAACTCTAACTGAACTAGACTGGACTCTAACTGAACTGAACTAGACTAACTGGACTGAACTGGACTCTAACTGAACTGGACTCTAACTGAACTGAACTGGACTCTAGCTGAACTGAACTGGACACTAACTGAACTGAAATGGACTGTAACTGGACTGAACTGGACTCTAGCTGAAGTGAACTGGACTCTAACTGAACTGAACTGTAACTGAATTTGACTCTAACTGAACTGAACTGGACTCTAACTGAACTGAACTGGACTCTAATTGGACTGAACTGAACTCTAGCTGAACTGAACTGGACCCTAACTGGACTGAACTCTAACTGCACTGAACTGGACTCTAACTGAACTGAACTGGACTCTAACTGAACTGAACTATAACTGAATTGGACTCTAACTGAACTAAACTGGACTCTAACTGGTCTGAACTGGACTCTAGCTGAACTGAACTGGACTCTAACTGAACTGAACTCTAACTGAACTGAACTGGACTCTAACTGGTCTGAACTGGACTCTAACTGAACTGAACTCTAACTGAACTAGACTGGACTCTAACTGGACTGAACTGGACTCTAACTGAACTGAACTGGACTCTAACTGAACTGAACTGGACTCTAATTGGACTGAACTGGACTCTAACTGAACTGAACTGGACTCTAGCTGAACTGAACTGGACTCTAACTGAACTGAACTCTAACTGAACTAGACTGGACTCTAACTGAACTGAAATGGACTCTAACTGGACTGAACTGGACTCTAGCTGAAGTGAACTGGACTCTAACTGAACTGAACTGTAACTGAATTGGACTCTAACTGAACTGGACTCTAATTGGACTGAACTGGACTCTAACTGAACTGAACTGGACTCTAACTGGACTGAACTGGACTCTAACCGGACTGAACTGGACTCTAGCTGAACTGAACTGGACTCTACTGAACTGAACTGAACTCTGACTGAACTGGACTCTAACTGGACTGAACTGGACTCTAACTGAACTGGACCCTAACTGGACTGAACTGGACTCTAACTGGACTGAACTGAACTCTAACTGAACTGGACTCTAACTGAACTGAACTGGACCCTAACTGGACTGAACTGGACCGTGCTGGACTGAACTGGACCGTGCTGGACTGAACTGGACTCTAACTGGACTGAACTGGACTCTAGCTGAACTGAACTGGACTCTAACTGAACTGAACTGGACCGTGCTGGACTGAACTGGACTCTAACTGGACTGGACTGAACCGTGCTGGACTGAACTGGACTCTAACTGGACTGAACTGGACTGTAACTGAACTGAACTGGACTCCAGCTGAACTGAACTGGACCATGATGGACTGAACTGGACTCTAACTGGACTGAACTGGACCGTGTTGGACTGAACTGGACTCTAACTGGACTGAACTGGACCGTGCTGGACTGAACTGGACTCTAACTGGACTGACCTGGACCGTGTTGGACTGAACTGGACTCTTACTGGACTGGACTGGACCGTGTTGGACTGAACTGGACTCTAACTGGACTTAACTGGACCGTGTTGGATTGAACTGGACTCTAACTGAACTGAACTGGACTCTAACTGAACTGAACTGGACCTTGCTGGACTGAACTGGACTCTAACTGGACTGAACTGGACCATGCTGAACTGAACTGGACTCTAACTGGACTGAACTGGACTCTAACTGGACTGAACTGGACTGTAACTGAACTGAACTGGACTCCAGCTGAACTGAACTGGACTCTAACTGGACTGAACTGGACCATGCTGGACTGAACTGGACTGAACTGAACTGGACTCTAACTGGACTGACCTGTACCGTGTTAGACTGAACTGGACTAACTGAACTGAACTGGACTCTTACTGGACTGGACTGGACCGTGTTGGACTGAACTGGACTCTAACTGGACTTAACTGGACCGTGTTGGACTGAACTGGACTCTAACTGAACTGAACTGGACTCTAACTGAACTGAACTGGACCGTGCTGGACTGAACTGGACTGTAACTGAACTGAACTGGACTCTAACTGGACTGAACTGGACCGTGTTGGACTGAACTGGACTCTAGCTGGACTGAACTGGACCATGCTGGACTGAACTGGACTCTAACTGAACTGGACTCTAACTGGACTGAACTGGACTCTAACTGAACTGAACTGGACTCTAACTGAACTGAACTGGACCCTAACTGGACCTAACTGGACCGTGCTGGACTGAACAGGACTCTAACTGGACTGAACTGGACTCTAACTGAACTGAACTGGACCGTGTTGGACTGAACTGGACTCTAACTGAACTGAACTGAACTGGACTCTAACTGGACTGAACTGGACTCTAACTGGACTGAACTGGACCATGCCGGACTGGTCTTCTGTGTAACAGTGCCTTTCGCTGTGAACCGGCGCAGTGCAGAGGATTAAAGGTGAGATCGGACCTCTGTGGGCGTCGGGCAGCAGGGCCTTCTCGCTGAGCTCCTCGGCGATCCTGAGGACGCTGGCGCGGAGGTCGGCTGCAGAAGAGGAGTCCTGAGGGAGGAGGGGGGCCAGGCGCAGCAGGCGGGAGGGGTCCCCCAGACCCTGGAAGTCCTCGGGGTACTCTGAGAGCCACGTACTGAACACGGTGCAGACGGCTCTGCAGGGACAAAGACAGAAGCATGTCAGAGACATGGAGGGGACATGATACAATATTTGATGAGTAATTAGTCCAAAACTGCAGCCAAATGTTAAGAAATGTATATTTTATTTCCATAAGAGGGATGAAAGAAGACAAAATCTGAAATTATTAAAAAATCTGAAACACGACTTGGTAACAGGAGCTCCAGGAAACTTGGAGGTCTTAAACTACTGATACTGTATGTTTCTGCTCCAGAATTATGATTTAATATGTTGATTTGAAAAGTAAAAGTAAAAACAGAGACTTGACGCAGATCTGACTTCTGTTTAAAAACGACAGTTAAAGTTCCAGTCAGACTTTAACTGCCGTTAAAAACTCACTTGTTGAAAGAGTGTCTGGTGTTGCTCGTCTCACCGTCTCCAGGAGGATGCTCCAGTCTGGTAACAATTACATACATGACATTCAAATTAAATACACGCATCTGCTGCACTTTCATTATTACGCTATAAAAGAAAACATGTACGTGCATGTACAAAGATCCTTTATTTATTGTATTTTTTTTAAAATATTTTCTTCTCTGCTTCTACAAGCTTCAGGCTGAGTGTCTCAGTCTTATAGATCATCGCTGTCTTCACTCCTGGTCTGTGAATTCAGAACTGACAGCATCATCGTTCTCAGTTTACAGGTTAAGTGTTTTGTCGTTCTGTTGTTGGAACTAACGAACCGCCGTGAGCTGGTCTGATGAAGCAGGTAGGGCAGCCTTCGTCTACAGGTGAGGGCTGCCACTGTCCTCCCTGCTGAGGTATGGGGCTGAGGTAGGGGGCCGAGGTACGAGACCGAGGTAAGGGACCGAGGTACAAGACCAAGGCAGGGGACTGAGGTACGAGACCGAGGTAAGGGACCGAGGTACGGGACTGATGTACGGGACCGAGGTACAGGGCAGAGGTAGGGAACCGAGGTAGGGGGCTGAGGTACGGGGACTGAGGTACGGGGACTGAGGTAGGGGACTGAGGTACGGGGCTGAGGTAGGGGACTGAGGTATGGGGCTGAGGTAGGGGACTGAGGTACAGGGACTGTGGTATGGGGCTGAGGTAGGGGACTGAGGTACAGGGCAGAGGGGCCGATGGGCTGAACTGGGCTTCAGAAGACTCTCCTCATCCTCAGACTCGTCTTCTCATCCTCAGACTCGTCTCCTCATCCTCAGACTCGTCTCCTCATCCTCAGAGACACGTCTCCTCATCCTCAGACTCGTCTCCTCATGCGTCTCTGCGTTCCTTCTGTTCTTGTCACCACTGCTCATCATCACGTCATCACCTGCTGATCTGTCGTGAAGTTTTTAACGTTTCTTTGTTTTTAACGTCGGTCCTTCCCGACACAATCCTCCCGTTAGTCCGGGCTCAGGTCCGACTCACCCGGAGACACGTGACAGACCTGGACATCAACACAGAGACCTTGTAGAAGGTTTCTATGCTGGTTTTAGGAGTTTAGTTTGTTTTTTAAATCACTATACTGTTAAACCTGATGGACGTTTGAACAGGAAGATTCAACAAACTCCAGATGGTTTCTGTGGTTGGAGGAGCAGCTGCTGTTGTTGAAACATTTCACACATTAACAGCTCTGGATTTATGATGTTTTTTTGCTCCTAATCAATATACTGGGAGGATTTGTCCCTGATAATATCTGAGTCCCTCTAACTGATCCTGCTGAGGACAGACGGGACCCCGCTGAAACTATGATGCTGCGTTAGGTTTTTAAAGAGACTACAGGTGATGAAGCTCTCTACCTGTCTGTGAGGACGTCCAGCACTCTCTCCGTGGAGGTGAAGGACCGGTAGGTGGAGAGGAAGATGCTGATGAAGGAGGAGTCTCCCATGGAAAACGAGTGGAGGAGGTGGAGCACCAGCTTCTCCTCCGTTCCCGCCTTCATGCACTGCGAACGGGAAGCAGGTGACTGGAAGGACGACAGGAAGGAAGACAGGATCACTGAGGGTGCGAGGTCTGGACTGGAGACAGCTGGACCGGAGACTCACCGTGGGACTGCCGGGACCGCCGAGCTGCTGTTTGACCACGACAGTGTAGATCACGCCATCCTCCTCCTCCTCCACCACCGTCGACTGAAAGACAGACAAACCTTTGGCGTTAAATGACGAAACGATGGAGGAACCATGCAAACGTGGCTGCCGGACGAACTCAGCCCCCTGGCAAAGAAAACTGAGCGTCTTTGAACTCATTTATGCGACTGGAACAATCCGGTTCCCCGACACAGTTACCCCCTTCAGACTGTCGCCGGCACCCAGTCCCAACCCAGTTCTCCTTACCAGGTCCAGAGGACAGTACCAGGTGGTCTTCATCGGGGAGGGCTGCGCCTGAGGAGGAGACGCACAGCGCCGGTCAAAACAAGGTTACACGGCTCATTAGCTTCATTAGGAAATAAAATCACACAAGATGAGGGAACCGGAGGGGGAGGGGCGGCGCAACACACCACGTTGTCATGTTAGTACACACCAGCGACTCCTGGAAATGAAATACAGTGATCCCTTGTCAATTCGCGGTTTAAGTTCCGCGGTTTAAGTTATTCGTGGATTTTTTCAGAAATATATATAATTTTAAAAAAAATGACGGAAACATCTCAGGATGTTGTGCGCGTTCTCTCACAGTGAAGAAATGTTGTGAGCCAGCCTGGCCCCTTTAAGAAGGTGGCCTTATGGGTACCTTGTACCTTATGGGTAATGTAGTGTGTGTGTCGTGGGACGGCAGAATGAAAACAGGGTTAGATGAAAAGTGTAGTGAGCATCAACAGCAGCCCAGCGTGTATAGATTTACATTCTCTGTAAACCGACAAGAGCCCAACAATACAGCCGGTGTGATGTTACAAGTTCCTGCAGTGTCAGAATAAAGTTCACGTTCCATGCAGAGAAAACCAGACTGTTTCTTTTGTTGTTGTTAGCATGTTAGCCGCTAATTACAATTAAAAAATAGCACAATAGCAGCAGTTTGTTTACTACGGTTCAGAGACCAGAGGCTGTGAAGGAAACAGAAAGACCACAGTTGAGCCTTTGTCTTGTTTCGCTACTTTTTTGGGGTTTTTAAACATATTTCAAACACATTATTGAGGCTCGGGGGGCTCTGGCTCCTGTTTGCGGATTTTGATTTACACGGGGGGGGCGCCGGTCCCCAGTATAAGCACGAAAAATAAGGGATCACTGTAAAAATGAATTTAATTTCCGAGGCTGAAAACCACCACCCCTGAAATATAATGAAATATAATCTCTTCTAACACTAGAACGGTGTAATCCAGTAGAAATACAACTAAAACATGTTTCTAGTAATCCTTCATGGTGGCAGAGCCAACAGTGTCTGATATCATCCTCATAAAAACTCCCCACAAACAAACACTGACTCATACGTGACTAATTTACAGTCGCACTATGATCAGAATATGTCTTCATTTATCTCAGCAGAGAAGATCAAGTTTATCACGTGTTGACATGTGAGCCCGCACCGCGGGCTCCTGTATGCTCCTGCAGGGTCCTGCTGGGTCCGGGTCAAGCTGCTGACTGCAAATGAGTCAAGGCTCTTTTATAGAAAGAAGAAGCGTGAGGCACCGACACCTCTGACACACTTCAGTTCTGTCAAAACAGCAGAAGAGTTGCACAGCAGATGACCAGCGATTCCAGCAATTCCAGTGATTCCAGCGCAGTCAGCGGTCGTTACAGGCTCCGCCTCCAACCATGTTTGTGGTTTAACGCCCGGTTATCTTTAACACTGCAGGTGGGAAAGTTTTTAAAGTGACTGGAGATGGTTGACTTAACTGTTCGTTTGATAAAACGTGATCAGATATGAGCTGGAGTTCTGGAGTCTCTGCAGGTTCTACGGTGGCCCAGCTGGTTCAGTTTTCAATTCAATTCAATTCAAAATACTTTATTAATCCCCAAGGGGAAATTCAAGTTTCAGTACACCAGGAAAAATCTGGTGTGCTAGGGGAGCTCCTAGTGTCTAGCGCTCCTTTTCAAGCCCGGTCCCGTGAACCGAGTGCTAACTCCAGTTAACAGCCGCTAACAGCCGTTAAAACAGTTAACAGCCGTTAGAACCAGTATATCTCCATAATGATGACAAGTGAGATATCTCCAGGTCAGACGAGGAAACACCGATGAACCAAACCATCTCCTCTGGGAAGACCGAGCTCCATTCAGTCCAGCAAGCGACGGAGCCGACTGTCCCAGAGCCCGGTTTATCATGCGGACCGGACCAGGCCGTTGTCGTCTCCCCCGGCGGTGCTGGACCCCACCAGGTCACCAGACGGTCCCTGCCAGGTCAGCTGACCCATCCGGCGTGTAGACTGCTGGACGGGGGCAGCATGCCGCCGCTGCTACGTCGGGGGCTCCCGTCCCGGCTCCGTGACGCCGCAGCCCGGATCCAGTGGCGGTGGTTGCCGCGGGTAGCAGTTTAGGGATACTTAGCTTAGCCTTCCCGAACCGGCCTCCAGCGACACTGTCCATGTCAGCAGGTCTCCACCAGCCGCAAGAAGACCGATCCGCCCCCTGCAGACAATATGTCGACATCCGACCGCAGATCACCACAAACCGGGCACAAACTGGAGCGTCCAGCGTAGCAGAGATAAGTCCCCGGAGCAGCAGCGAGATGCGTCCATGCCAGCGTGGGGCACGTGTTCCTAAAGTAGATGGGACCAGGATCATTTGGTCCTTTCTTAACCCAAGTCCCTCTGGTGAACTTCTGTCCTTCACGGCCTCCATTATATTTGACCCACATGGACTTCCTGTTCGGGGCCCCGTGATACTGAAACCATCAGGGGCCTGTTCAGGCCCAAACCCGCTTTGTTCCCCCATTTTTAAACCAGATGATCCAGCTAGAGCTGAATGAGCCACAAGAGGTGAGAGACTGTGAACTGCCTCACCAGGACCAGGACCAATAGAACCAGGACCAGAACCAGCAGAAACAGCACCAGGACGAGTAGAACCAGCACCAGTAGGACCAGCACAAGGACCAGCAGCACCAGGACCAGCAGAACCAGCACCAGGGCCAGCAGCACCAAGACCAGTAGAACCAGCACCAGGGCCAGAAGCACCAGCACCAAGACCAGTAGAAACAGCAGCAGGACCAGTAGCACGAACACCAGTAGAACCAGCATCAGGGCCAGAAGCACCAAGACCAGTAGAACCAGCACTAGGGCCAGCAGAACCAGGACCAGCATGGAGTATGAGGAGCAAAGTGGGCTGACTCAATAACTGCCTCTGTTTATGCTGCCTCCATATTGGCCTGCAGTTGCATTGCTACATAGCGTGCCTTTAAAGTCCAGTCATGAGTCAACAGGTACCAGACAGACTGAACCTAAAAGTTATTTCTCAGGTTGACATCATATCACAAACACGTGAGCATGCAGCGAAACCACAGCGCTGCTGCTTCCAGGTCTCAACTCAGATGAGTGGCCAACTGAGAAGCAGAGTTTTTATATACTTATACAAAAACAGTGATTCATTTCTGAAACAGAAAAAAAATGAACGGGGATGAAATATAACTTCTGTACTGTAAAATAGTTGCTGAAGCAACAGTAAAAAGATAAAGAAGCATTTTATTGGTATAAACTCTGCACTTGTGTGTAACTTTGGTAAACTGCAGTTATAATCCTCAGGCTTTAAAATCAGTGCAACGGTTTGAAACAGGCGGCTTAGGGTCAGGGTTGGGGCGGGGTTAGGGTTAGGGGCAGGGCTCCTGTCGTAGGTGCACACAGATAACAACATTCAGCTCTCACACACGAGCAGCGCCGCTAAATGCTGACGCTTTTCCCATCAGCCACTTTTTCCATGCCTTAAAACTGCATGAGCAGAGCGCTTCGTGACGTCTCCCCAGGTGTCTGCAGCCCCCCCCCCCCC
Source organism: Hirundichthys speculiger (assembly GCA_018398805.1). Taxonomy (NCBI): domain Eukaryota; kingdom Metazoa; phylum Chordata; class Actinopteri; order Beloniformes; family Exocoetidae; genus Hirundichthys; species Hirundichthys speculiger. The sequence goes on from JAGFBZ010000816.1 coordinate 216,815, forward strand.
CCCCGCACCTTTTTAAACGAGTCACACGTGTGTTAACGGCTTTAATCTAAAACAGCGCAGGTGACTCTGTGGTGACAAATGCTCCAGAAACCCGACGTCTCCTCAGCCATCCAGGCTCCTAACGAACTCCACTCAGAGGGACTCCCCACTTAGTTCTGGGCGGTATACCAGTTCATACCGGTTTATACCGAATACCGGTGTTTATTTTTCTTATATGAATTTTTCATATACCGTAATACCGGTGAGTATGTACTGTAGCGTACACAACGTTGGGAACGCCGCACGGCGGAACGTCAGTGCCGCAGAACATTGTTTGACAGAGGACTGTTTTGCAGTTGCACTGGAAGCACAACACGCTACTAGTTTCTGGTTAAACGGTGATGGCTGCAAACAGAGAAAGTCCCGAAGTGGTAGCTCCAGAACGGCAACATGAGACTGAGGAACTTCTTCCTAAACGAGGAGCCGTGGATTTAAAAGAGACGATGTCCAACAAACTACAATAATCTGCAAATGTTGCTGAGCTAAAGTTGTAGCCGCGGGAGGCTACACCAGGAGGCTGCGGGAGAGGCCTTATTTATTATTTATGATATATTTAGTTTGTCATAAAGTTGTCATGTGTGAATATTGTTTATATGCTGCTACAGGATAATCCTTTTTTTTTTCAAAACTTGAATATTGCAAGTTGCATACTTTGTTTACTATTTATTTGTTGAAATATCTCGAGAACATTGTTTACATTGTGTAGCTAATGTTAATTTTTTTTACAAAATATGTTTTTTCAAGTTGTTTGCAAAATTTGAAAAATAAAAGGGTTCTGTATTTCAACTGCAACTATCACTCATTCTTATTTCTTTACTTAATTAGAATAACGAGTGCCACCTCTTTGTAAATAGTAGGGATGTACGATAAATGTTTTTATAAACCGATACCGATAACCGATCACTTTCAGCTCCTAAAGGCCGATATCGATAACACACACATATACCTAAGATCATTACATCAATACTATGAACAAAACCAAAAACAGTTTTGACTAGGGATGTCCCGATCACGTTTTTTGGGTCCCGATCCGATTCCGATCTTTTAATTTTGATGATCGGCCGATTTCAGATTTTTTCCCGATCCGATTTCACTTTTTTTGAGTGAGCAAACAGAGTTAAATTTCCCATGCATTTTATTTCCTGTGTACATTAATAAATAGGCCTACATCCAAGCTGAGATGAATAGCTTTTATCATCTCATAAAATAAACAATAACTTATTTAAACACTCTTCTTTCTTTCTTTTTTGTTTGGGAGAATTATTATAAAACACATTTAGTTACAGAACAGTGACTGTTCAACAGTCTCAGTACTAAAGAACATAGCACTTCCATTTAAATAGCAGCAGGTGAACTTGGCTAGCAGTTTAAGGCAATGAAAACACTAGCAGAAGTCTTTGCAATCAATGAAATCACATCAGAATAAAAATAACATGAAATATTAACTTAACTTCTTTCAAGACCCGCTGCACATGTTCGCGCACCTTTGTGTCCTTTGTCGTGCATGTAATGACGGGAACGAGGCTCGAGGTAATTAATGAGCCAGTTAAATGCCTTGTAAATGTGCTGGTCGTCCTCAGTAATACATTCCGCGATTAGCTCAGTGATTTTCCTGTATTTCTCCAAGTCTTTCGGGAGTTTGTCCTTTCTTTTAAAAGTTTCACAGAGCGTTTGCTGCTGTAGTGCATCCAGCCTCAGAGCTGCTGCCGACGCCTGACAGAAGGCATCCTGCTCGCTAGGATGGGGCTTTTTTAAGTGTCTGATTAAATTGGTGGTGTTGTAAACTCTCTTCTTACTTACCCCTCATGATATATCAGCCTTCCACACGTTTCAAGTCGCAGTCGAAGCGTCGGTCTTTGTAATTTTATAGTCGTATAAGTTTAGCCTGACGCCGCCAGTCTTAAAACTTTTAAGGTGGATACAAGACAGCGCTGCTGGGAAACCTCATTTCAGTGAAAATTATTAAATGTATATAGTTTAAAAAAATATTTTTGTTTGTGTAATATGATTACTTTATTAATTTGTGTTAATCAGGATCACTTTTTGAGGAAAAAAATAATGAAAAAAAGATCGGTGTGTTATAATAATGTTGATCGGCCGATCCGATCCACCTTAAATTTTTAAGATCGAAGGCCGATCCGATCAGGGGATCGGGATCGGGACACCCTTAGTTTTGACTCTTTAAATGAACAGATATTTATTTTTTCCAATGAAAAACTATTGTCAAGCCTCTGAAACATTTTCATAAAGCTATCAAACAAACCTATTTGATATCTCACATTAACTTAAATAAGGTTCATTACTGACTGATATAAAAAAATAAAGGCTCCTTGAACTGATGGAAATACATGCATCAGAATTACTAACTGAAAAAGATTAACATTTAAAGGATTTTTTCTTGTGGTTCCATTTAAATTAATACCTTTAATTAAAGTAAAGGAGGTTCAGTAGTTTTTATTTTTGAATCTCATGGAAGCTTTAGATGAGAGGAATGAGGGAGAGCAGAGGGGAGGGGAGACTGCTACTGGCTTGTGCACGTTAGCATTAGCTTCCGTTAGCTCGCGTTAGCGCAATTTCAAAACTCCATGGAAGTGATTGTTATGTTGTAGGTGGCTGATCAGGTTTTACGTATTAAAGCTTGTGCTTCCCTCCTCGTAGAATTCACTCGGAGGATACATCACAAATAACCACCAAACTATCTTCTTTTGAAACTTAAACGAAGTTCCACGCCGCCATGTTTGTTGTGATCAGCGCTGTGCAGGCTGCATTCAAGGTGTAACGTAAATTCCCACGTTCCCTCGTTTGCTAGTCGTTCTTTCAGCCTTTTCTTTTTTTTTTCTTTATTATGTGTAACATGTGGGAAAATACTGCGAATATCAGTTAAAGTCAGCAACTACCAAAATTGATTTTCCTGATTGAGTAATCGTTTTTCTGATTATGCCGACGTCACTTGAACATAACATTCACTGCCGGTTATTCAAGGTTCAGAGGGAGCGAGGCACTGCCGTGTTGACAGATATATATGTTATCGGGGCTATTTGTTGTGTTACCGGAGTTATCGCGATGATGTCATAATTTCCTGTTATCGGCCCGATAGTTATCGGCGCGATAGTTATCGTGCACCCCTAGTAAATAGCATCATTTTGTGAGGCCATGCAAACCTGTATTAATACTAGTGTAGATATGAATAGGTCATTCTAAGCCAATTTACTGCAGCAATTCCTCTAAATGATTAGAAAATGTAGTTCACACCCAGTTGTGCCTTCAAAAAAAAAAAAAACACCGCGATATACTGTGAAAATTATATAATTTTGAAAAATACAGTTATATAAATTTTTGGTCATACTGCCCAGCACTATCCCCACTTACTCTTTTATTCAGTCGCACGTCGGCTCTTTAAAATGCAGATGTGCAGAAAAGGTCCCAGAAACAGACTCCCAGCAGCAGGAAGGACATGAGGCGTGTCCCTGTTCAACTTACGGTGCAATCATTTATAATCAGCCCATTTCAGCCTGTTAACCGCCTTCAAACTACCTCGACTCGACTCGTTGGAAGGTTCTGACGCTGCTCGCAGTCAGAGGATCCGACTTCACCTGAACGCTCCTGCAAACCTGTTATTCCACCCATCTGGTCTGTTTCTATGCAAACACCGATCACGATCCTATCTTTACCCGCTCAAACGTACACACTTCTGCAGGTTACCTGTACCTGGGCAGGTTCAGGCAGGTAGCGATCCCTGAGCTTCCTGAAAACCTTCAGGGTGAAGCCGTGGACGGTGTTTCCATCCCGTCCTTCGCGTCTCATCTGCCGGCCGCCGCTGCGCTGGAAGTTCTGTGTCAGTTGACCCAGATCTGTGCGTTTATGGGGCTTTGTGTCACCCACACCTGAAGCAGGACTCGAGTCCGGCCCCCGCAAGGATGCGTCATGAGGACACACCCCTTACACACACACTGACACACACTGACACACACACACTGACACAGATAAGCTGCCGGTGCAGGAAACGAGCTTCCAGCTCCACTCATTCATTAAAGAACTTTACAGGCTCAGTGTTTGCTTAGTCAGAGGCCTTCAACCCACGGACCTGCGGACCAGACAAAGGCCCGGAGCTATTTCCAGTACAATGCCCCCTCTGTTCCCACATCCCCTGGCCGTCCCGCTCTCCTTCCCTTATAGACGACATTCCCACCCAGATAAACCAGTCTGGCCGCGCACCTGGTCCCGCGCGACGCCGAGCAGCGCACGACCGTGACACACGGAGGCCCGGCCCGCTGTCAGAGGCGTTGAAGAGGTCCGGTAGAAAAGAGGTGATTGATGCCCAGATGAAGCAGGAAGCCAGCTGTTTGTTTAAAGTAGGGAGAGGTCATGTGACGTAGACATTTGCAGCTCTGTGTGTGAGAGAGTTGGTGTGTTACAGTCTTAGACAGACGTTACTGACGGCTGCAGTTCCTCTGCTGACCACTAGGTGCTGGGCTCCATAACAGAGCACATCTCCCCATTGACCTCCACGTTAAAAGGGTCAAAGAAGAAACACGTTCACAGCCTGGTTCAAAAGACAGCCTTGGTCTCTATAGACGTTTTACACCTGACGTCAAACGCTGCACCCGCAACAACTCACCGCCATATTGGATTGAAAACAACAACAAGCTAGGGCTTGAGTGAGCGGTAACAGGGCACTTTGCCATAGACATGCATGTGTTGGTTGTTGTCCTACATATTACTGCTCACTCAGTCCCCAGCCGATCATGCAGAATTATTTACAAAATAACATAAGTCTTTTAAAGATAATCCAAATGTTATAAATAGTTAATCAGTTGAAACAGATGAAAACCCACAACTCCAACAAAATGCTCGCTACATATGCGACTTGTTCTTGCCGGTCGCCACTATTTCCTTGTGTCAAACCCACGAGCGCGTCGGAGTGTGAAATATTTGTAGGATTCCAGACTTTTATAGGCCTTGAGAGTTTCCTTGGTGTACGCTGATGACTTGTTTATCAAATAATTATACATGTCCGTGCTGGAGGTCGGGGAGTTTCTTTACCTGGGCAGAACAGGGCAGCAGGTACGGGTCGTGTTCTAGGCCTGAAATCTGTCATTTCTCCCGGTATCGTTCCATTTCCGACCCATTCAGACTCTGAACCTGGTCTGACAGCACCATCAGACGAATGGTCATGATATTCTGCGTAACCTGCACAAAGACTATATGATTGCTTAGCGCTAGCTTGTTGTTGTTTTCACTCCAATATGGCGACTGCGCTCCGTCGTCAAGGCGGGTGTCACGTGACTGCAAAAGGTCTATAGACAGAAGATTTCACACCCATGACAAATTGGGGGGGACCACATTAGATGATGATGTGGCACAAAATGATGATGTAATAACGTAGATCAGGAGTGTCCTAATCCAGTCTCAGAGGGACTGCTGTCCTGCTGTCCTGTCATGACAGGTCACATGACAGGTCACACTTGACCTGTCATGTGACTAGAGTCGTCATTCAAGGATGGAGATCAGCGATGAACCCCCCCAGGAGCAGCTGGTCCACCAGCATCACTTGTCTGTGACTCGTCCAGGGGGCGACAGAACAGCATCTAAAAGCTCTGCTGGTCCCAGTAAAGGTCAGAGGTCAGAGGTCACACTGTCCCCGTCAGGACAGGAGCACCACATGTCTGGTCTCCAGTGACCCGCCATCGATTTGTCTGACAGCATTAAATGCACCGTCTACGTACTGCAGTGGTGCGAACACAGTGGAGCATCCACTTCGCTCTAGTTTGCACAAACATTATTCCAGTGGTCCAACCTGGAGGCGACATTTTTAAACAAGCTACATTTTTTAACTGAGACCTGTAGAGTCTGAGATGCCGTCTGAGATCTGACTCCGTGGTGTCAGATCCCGGCGAGCGTCTTGAATGTTTCCCGCTTGTAACTAATCCTTCTCTCTGCAGACGCTCCAGGACCGTTTCCTGGCCGACAGGCGGCAGCGGTTGCTCCTCTGAGATCATCGCTGATGTCTTTCCTCCTTGACGTTGCGTTGACAGGACCAGCGGGCCAGACGACTTCTGCGTTTTGTCACGAGGAGGTGAAATGTTACCGGTGTCTCCTGCTTCTGAAAGGAGGATGGTGGCGTGAAGTCGTCACGGATACGCCGGCAGACGGATGCTGAGGAGCGCCTTCACGGATACGCAGGAAGCTAAGCTAACCTCAGCTCCGCCTCCTCCTTCCAGACTCCAGCTGGCTCAGATGCTGCAGGAGATAAAAGTATCTACAGAGGATGAGTAGCAGGCTGAATCTGAGTCAGAGGAACCGGTCCTGAGTCTGCTGAGGCTGGAGGACATAAATCATCATGAAAGGCCTCTGAGTTACCAGATGAAAACCACTATGCAGTTTTATATTTTTTAAGTCCTAACTACAGCAGTGTGGATTTTTCCCATGCGATGCATTATTTCTGTTTTTTTTGCTTTTGTTGTCAGATGAGATCACCTCACAGGGTCCCGAGCTCCTCCCCCCCCCCCCCCCCCCCCCCCCCCCGCCAACATCCAGGAAGCGCATAATAAGTGGAAACAAACACAGGAAGTGGGACATGCTGTCGAGTCGTGAAACTATTTTTCTCTCCTTCTCCTTCCATCGCCGGCAGAAGCTTCGTCGACCACGTCATCGACACCGGGAGGAGCAGGAAGCAGAACCTCCATCTCAAACCTTCACCCCATCCACTCACCCCACCCCCCCCCCCCCCCCCCCCCCAGTCCATCAAAAACATCGACTTTAACAGACGCGTGCTCACCAGACGTGTCGTCTTCTGAAGCTTTATTTAAAGATAACCATTGTGTTTTTCCATCCTTCCTATCGTTCTCTCTGCTTTTCTTCTCACGCTTTCATCTGCGTGACCCCTGACGCCCCCGTTATCTGCTCTTTTTCAAGTCAGGTTTTTGTTGCATTCAGGCCAAAGTCCTAAACTGAAAAAAAAAAAAAAAAGAAAAAAGATAAAACAACCAAACCTTGAAGCTCTTTAAACAAAAACCAGCACTTTCACCTTCAGAGGAGCCTTTTCAAGGTTCACTGTTGGAGCATTTTCACTCTTTTCAACACTCTGACTGTAAAACAGGATCGAAGCTTAAAGACACGCTATGTAGTAACACCACATCTGACCACATGGGGCAGCAGAGACTGCAGCCGTATCACGCTTCCTTCTTATTCCACGTGATACAATGAATTTCCATTTACAAGATCGTCCTGCAGCTCATTACTGGATGATCCTGTTCTTCCTGAATCTATCTGAAGCAGCCGTGGACCAAATGAAGAGGTTTAACAATCAAAAAGAAAAGCAGGAGGTGGCTTCTACAGCATCCATTTAAATAATCACAATCTGAGACAGAAGATGCCGAGACGACGTCATGTGACTAGGGATGGGCATTTGGTCGAGATTTATTCTTCAATCGTCGGGAGAATTAATGATTAATAATCGATTAATTATTAACATTTTTATATTGAAAACTATCACAATATCGACAATAATGTGACATTTCGTGTTTCTTTTCTTTAAAAAAACAATGATAATAAAAGAAGAGATATCGAGGAGACTACGTAACAAGGACAATTTATATCAAGGCTTAAAAAGATGCGCTTGTTGTGTGCTCGATGTGCACTGCAGCTCCTTCTGGTCCGTGCTAACACCGAGTTGAGGCTAGGCTAGGCTAGGCTAGGCTGATGATGAACCGCCTCCACCGTCCTTTACAAGGCTTGGATGCGCGTTGTTCAAGTGATACATCATTGTCGTTGTCAATTAATTGTATTTGTAATTTGCATTGCAGTGATTGCAGTACACGTGCTCATTTTCTAAACGAAAATGGTCCCACGCCACACTTCACCGCAACCGCTTCATGATTAGGCGATGACCTACAGAAGCTCGCGTGTAACAACTGAGTCAAGCCAGGGTACGGTGATGGTGAAATGTTGCCCCCTGCTGCCAAATTTCTATCGGTGGCACAGCGAAATGCATCGCATTGTTTAAGGACGTGGACTAAGAACCTACGTTCGGATTGTTTAAGAAAAAAAAAAAAACATTCGGTGTATCGATGAAAATTATATTCTTCGACCAAATTCTTAATGATCAATCATCGATTAATCGATTAATTATGCCCATCCCTACATGTGACCCGTCAGAAAACCTTGACACAGTCCTGAACTGGTCAGATCCTAAATCTAAAAACACTGACCCTGTTGTTCAGCTGAACACGACACGTTTTTGTGAATTAACCACATCGCCAGGACGCTGGAGGACGTCAGGAACATGATCAGGACGAAGCGACTGCTGCCAGAAAACACACTTTTCGATTTAAAGCGTCACTGTTCAGGTTTCCATGTTTGTTCCAAGTTGAACAAGTGTCCCGTATCGGATTCCCCTTGACAGAACGTCCTTGGAGACGGTCTGTGACACCGGACACCGTTTACGGCGGCAGCAGGTGCACAGCCAAACCGCCGCATGCATTATTCACCGCTGATGAGCGACAGCGAGCTGAGGAGGAGGCCGACCGCTCGGATGGAGAAACTGAGCGACTTCTCCCTTCAGCTGCAAGGAGTTTCTCGAAGTAAAGGTCAAAGGTCGCTGCTCAGCAGATTCCTCAAAGCTACAAAAGGTCTGAAAATAACATCCAGCAGAGCGTTGAGATTCCTGTTCAAGTCACTAAACATTAACAGAGCAGAAAAATCACGGAAAACTCACCGGCGCACCGAGTTCATGAACCCGTCGACCTCCACGGTTCATCAGCTAACGGAAATGAACCCAAACGTGGATTTAATTCATGAACTGCGTAAAGACCGAGGAGTTAACTGGACAAACCAATGCCGGAGCAGAACCGTGGACGTCTGTCCACGCTAAAATATCACTGTCAGTCTCATTTGAGGGACATTTGATTACAGCGACCTTCCATCGCTGCTATAGACGTAGAAATACTGGACAAACTGTCGCTGACGTCACCCGCTGGTTTCTACGGATCGACCCAGAGCGGCGCCACGTTACAAAGCGGCGCTGAGAAGCCGGCTGGAACACGCCCACCCCGTCCGTCGTGGGGTGATTGACAGCAGGTCCTGGCTCCACCTTCAGCCAAGCCACAGGAACCGTGGAGCTGCTGGTGGACGTCCACAACCGGAATGCCGCTGCGTCTCGCTGAGACTCAGTCGGCTCGGACCGCGGACGAGACTGAGTCAAGACGGTAATTACAGAAAAAAAAACAAGAGCGACCGAACACAAGACCAAAGGAAAATAAATACCAAACAGCGTTGTAGAAGCTGCTGAACCTCCGTCACCTGTAGGGGAAGCCGAAGCGCTAAAAAAAGACAAAAGCTCCCCTGAGTTGCTTTAAACCAGGGGTGTCAGACTCATTTCCACTGAGGGCCACATCAGCATCATGGTTGAAGGGCCAGACTGACAGCATAAATGGAACAAAATGGAATGTAAATCAAAATAAATTAAACTCCACCTTATTATATTGTTAAATAACAGATTCTGTATTTATTTCCATGTTTTCTGTCAAAATGCCTACGTAGATTAAACTCTTTCACGACTGACACCGCCTCATAACACAAAAGACATACTGTTTTTTCACCTTGAGATACAAACTTGTATTCGTTTTCCCGTCGTTCATGAAACTTTCTTCCTTGTGCATCAATTTTTCTTTTCTTTGAGATGTTGGGATTAATTTGTAGAGGTTTTTCTCAAATCCATCAGTTCTGAAAATTGTCTTGAGTTCTTGCTCATGCTGATATACTGTTATCGTTGTAGGTAACGAAGAAATGGATTATGGGAGATGTAGTTTATTGTCAATATGCGCTTTAAAGCGCCGTAAGCTTATTTTAAGTCTTAAAATATCAGTTTAAAATTTAAGCCAATATGCCCAAGCTCTCGAGGGGCACATAACATGACGTGGTGGGCCACATTTGGCCCGCGGGCCTTGTGTTTGACACATGTGCTTTAAACAAAAGCTGCAGGTCTGAAGCCATTTGCAAGTAACTAATAATGATGATGCCAACTCATTAATCCTAATTAGTGTTAAACATGACGGACTCCTGAACAGGTTAGTGTTCCAGGAAGATGACCAAAGACCAAAAACCAGGTGACGTTAAAAACCTACGGGTCCTGCCGTCTGGATGATGCACCTAATAAATCCATTTGACGTGTCAACGACACAAAACTGCAGTTCATCCTCACAGCACCGAGTTTTCTTTCAACATCTGCACCACGTGTGACTTTTTTAAAAACTACGCTTTTACCAAAGTTAGACACAGCTCATGACCTGCGGCCTTCGTCTGGCCCACATCTAACCAACCAGGGTCTGGACTTATTCAGGAAAGCCAGAGGTGTTCCAGATGTGAATTGCTCCGTGTTCTGGACTGAATAAGAGCGACTTTAAGACTTTAAGACTCTCGCTCGTGTCATCTCTGTCTCAGCTGCTCTTTCTGAACCACACTGGTTTTATCCCCTCTGGGTTTCTGTAAACCAGTCTAGCTGTTTATCTGTCGGACCGGTGCCGGGCCTGAGCTCCTGTGGTTTCCAGTGGCACCGCCACGGGAACGCCATGGCGGATGAAGTTCCCTCCTGATCCCCTCTCGGTTTCTCCTTTCAGAGTCGTAAATCGGCGCGCCGCTCTGGACGCTCTCCAGCAGAAAGAACCCACCTGTGAAGTTTGCGATTCGCTGCCGGCTCCGCCCCTCCCTGGCAGGCTGCTCGAGGTTCCTCGGTCAGGTGACAAGGGCCGGTAGCCAATGAGAGGCACGTCGCTGGACTCCGCCCCCGGCAGGTCGTAACCGCTTGTCCGCATGTTTCGGGGGAGCATGATGATGCTAGCTGCCACAGACAGAAAGAACAGGGTTATTGTTAGGGGTTAAGGTTAGGGGGTTAGGATTAAGGTTAGGGGATTAGGGGGTTAGGGTTAGAGTTAGGGTTAGGGGGTTAGGGTTAGGGGGTTAGGGTTAGAGTATTAGGGTTAGGGGGTTAGGGGTTTAGGGTTAGGTTTAAGAGTTAGGGGTTAAGGTTAGGGGTTAGGGTTAAGGTTAGGGGGTTAGGGTTAGGGGGTTAGGGGGTTAGGGTTAGACTGGAAATGTTCATGGTCTCTCAGTCAGGCGTTTAGCTATATAACAGAAGATTGTAAAAGCCCCAATAACATTAAAGGGGGCACCGTGATGAAGGAAATCCTTTTTGCCGTGCTTGGGTGTCTGGAGGTTTGTGCTGAAGGCCTCAAAGGCTCTCCAGTCATCCGTCACCTACACCCACCTGTAGGTGGGTGTTCCCATTTAGAGTCAAGAGGACCAACCAGAGCCCATCCAGCTCAGAGGCTTCCCTCGTGATAAAACACTTCAGCTTTGGCTCCGCCTACTGGTGGAAGCTGCAAGCTTGTTGGGCGAGAGACGTCAGAGGACACGCGAGAGGCGAGTACCTCCAGTTCCTGAACCTATACGTGATATGAAGTAGGGGTGCAGGATAACTATCGGGCCGATAACAGGAAATTATGATGTCATCCCGATAACTCCGATATCACGATGAATAGCCCCGATAACATATATATTTTGTCAACACAGCAGTACCTCGCTCCCTCTGAGCCTTGAATGACCAGCAGTGAATGTTATGTTCAAGTGATGTTGGCATAATCAGAAATACGATTTCTCAATCAGAAAAATCAAGAATACCCCCTGATACCAGAAAACAACTCGTTAACTCGGTCATAATTTTGGTAGTTGCTGACTTGAATTGATATTTGCAGTATTCTCCCTCATGTTACACATAAAAAAGAAAAAATAGAAAAGGCTGAAAGAACAACTGGCAAATGAGGGAACGTGGGAATTTACGTTACACCTTGAATGCAGCCTGCAGCATAGCACTGATCACAACAAACATGGCGGCGTGGAACTTCGTTAAAGTTTCAGAAGAAGATAGTTTGGTGGTTATTTGTGACGAATCCTCCGAGTGAATTCTACTGGGAGGGAAGCACAAGCTTTAATACGTAAAACCTGATCAGCCACCTACAACATAACAATCGCTTCCATGGAGTTTTGAAATCACGCTAACGGAAGCTAATGCTAACGTGCGCAAGCCTGCAGCAGTCTTCATAGTATTGACATAATGATCTTAGGTATATGTGTGTGTTATCGGTTATCGGTATCAGTTTTAAAAGACAGTTATTGTGCATCCCTAATATGGAGTAACAGAACGAACCCAGTAGAGCGGCGGGAGCGAGCAGCTCACCCGTCGGCCTGAACTAGCTCCAGGAGGTCACCTCGTTTTGTTGTACCTTGGAAGTTGGCAGCACCAATCTTTAAACACCTGCAGAAGAGGAGGTGCTGCCTGGCTCCGCCCCCTTTAACCGGCTGCTGTAAATGGAACTGTGGCTAAAAACGGAGCTGTTGTACTGTATCTCTGCTGCACTTTAACCGAAGCGTGTCACATGACATTTCATCATGACCTGAGAATTTGCTCTACAGTCTTTGAGAGACAGTTATAATCTATCTACTGAGTCCTACATTCACTCTGGGTGGTATTTAAATATGAGCCAGTGCAGCTGGGGTCCTCGTTATAACCAAGAAAGTATTAATATCAGCCCGTTTTTAAAAATCTTCTCTGAACAAACTTCCTCTTTGTTCAGGATTTAACTTGAAATGCTGCAGTTTGTAGCTGGTCGGTTGAGCAGAAACCTGCAGGACTGTTTCCATCATGTAGAAACAGCTTTCTACGTGCTACAGATCCGTTTTCATTTATCTGGCCTCTTTTATCTTCACGCTTTAGCTTCCTACCTCCAGCTCTTGATTTCTATCAGTCCTTTTACATGTGGAAATAATGAAAGAGAAATGTTTCTGAAATGAAACTTGCTTAGAAATTGCACAAAATGCAAGAACATTTAATTAAACAGCTAAAATCAGTCATTAAAGTCTGACCAACCGCCCTAAAATATCTGATCAGGTAAAGTGTTAAAACAAGGCTTCGAGCCAAAAAACAGAACAAAACTGAAATGAGTCATCACTTGCCAAAGAGCTGCTGTTTAACGTTCTTTATCGCCTGATGAATTCCGTAATATCTGAAGCTTTATGCTGTAAAACCAAATGAATGTGACTGTTTGATTCACGTGGAACTAACTGTTGGGTCCTCTACAGATCAACGCCGGGCCAAACAACAGCCACCGCTTCACTTTGGGGATCATAAAAACACCCCAGCAGCCTTTAAAGACAGTTAAATGCGGTGGAGTCGATGGTCGCCTGGAGGCCTCGGCTGATTTAACATGTTCACGCTGCGCTGGACAGCAGGCCTCCATTTGCATCGCAGCCCTTCCTGCCATTTCCCGTTCCTCTCTTTGGTATTTGGACCGCCATGAAGATAAGCATCACGTAAACACTGTTTAAGGAAGAGAGGTGTGGGAGGGATAGAGATCTGGGTCTGGGAGTCATGGAAACGTCACATCCAGACCCAGAAGCGGGAACCTGCTGCAGGTTCTTCTGACTTTTATTTTTGAGTGAAACGAGCCGGACCGAGGTGGATGTACTTGACCTTCAGCCGTGGCCCGGATGCCTGGTCCAGTCTCACAGCTTCCTGTGTAATAAACATGTCCTCGCTTTCTCCTCCTGACCTGGACCACATAACTTTACTCTTCTCTGCAGTTATATTTTCATTTTCAGTAAGTTTGTAGTAAATATGAGTCAGGAGGGAAAGCAGGGCAGCAGCAGCTCTGCCGGCGGTCAGAGGTCTGAAAGGCTCCCATTTACGGCTGCAACCACACATGACTGAGGTGTGAGCCGCACCAGAACCGTAACTGGGTTACAGCCCATAATGCTGCTTTTCTGGCGCCGCAGACGCGTTCAGAGCGCGGGATTCTGCAGGAGGAGAAAACAGCGCGTCACTCCGAGCGGCGTAAAAGTTCGCGCCGGTGACGCTCCCGGCGGTGAACGGCGGTGACAGTCGCTTCCTACTGTGACTCACTGCCTGTGGCTCGGAGGCCACGGACGCTAGAAAACGCGGCAGACAGGAAAAAAAAGAAAAAAAGAAAGACAAGAAACATGCGGTTAAACTCACGCGTGTCATCCGCAGGACGCGGTCTCTTTGGATCAGCGGCCGACCGCCGCGGGATCGACGTCCGGCTCAGCTGAGGAGAGTCGCACCCATCTGCACCGCCGCCGCCGCCGACGACGACAAGGGAGTCTCCGTCCGCCCCCCTCCCCCTCCCCCGCGCTGTCTCCCCCCGCACCTCTATCAGCGTCCCCCCGGTGCGCGTCTGTCCAGCCTTCAGCAGCTGATAGCGCACTTTGGTGTGGCAGCCAACTGCCTCCCTCCTTCCCTATCCTCCCCTTCTCCCTCCTCCTCCTGCTCCCCCACCCCCCCACCCCGGACGTCGCACCTCTTCCTGTGTGTTGTGCGCTCAGTGTTTTGGCAGCAGATGCGGATAAGATGTTCCGCCGACACCGCACCGACTCCTCCGGCGAAACGCGCCTTCAGGGACCGACAGGTATGGCAAGCCACCAGGGTTAGAAAGCGTCGCTGTGTGCCAAGCTCAAGGCCCGCCTCATTTTATCAACTTTATTTGTATAACACTTTTCATACAACTTGTACTGCGCAAAGTAATCTGCAGAATTAAAACAGAAGAAACAGAAATAGTCACATAAAAAAAACAAAAAAACAAAACCTTCCAGCTGAAAGCACCAAAATACATCTAAATAAGCACAATCACACACATATTATACACACACTCACCTACACACCTGGACCCATACCAATAACCTGAATAACAACAGAGCGGAAATGGAGGAAACCTCAATCTGAGAGGAAACACTGAAGATTGACCATTAAAACACATAAAACACATAAATTAGTAATTAAGGAGAAAATTAAATATGAACATGCGAAGAGTAGGGCATTAATAACTAGATAAATACATTAAAATATTAAATTTATAAGTAACAGCCATTTAAATGCCACCAGAAGACCTGATAGTTCACAGAGGTCCATAAACTACATGTCCCACAATACACCTTGATTTTGTTACCAGTGCCATTATGGCCTCTATCCACTGACTGGCAGGATCTCAAAATAAGTTGTTTCCTACAACAGGTTTGTGACTGGATCCAAAAAAAGAAAAAACTCATGAAAAGGGGGCGTCATTTTAAAAAACATGTGATGTAATAATAATTTTAAAAAAGCAATTACATTAAACAGCAGCACTTTTTTAATGGCTTGAAGGCAGATCAGGCAGATTATTGCACTTTTGGGACATTTTTTGACTATTTTATTTGGAAAATAAGAGCAAGAAAGTACTCAAACTCACGCATTCAAACCCAAACAAACAGCTTGAAAATGTACTTTATGGGTTTACACAGAAGATCGGCAATGAACTGGTGTGTTACATGCTTCTTCTTATATATTATGAAAACAGCTTTTTCTAAACGTGTTCTAGTATTTAAGACAACAACATCTTTAATGTCCCCTGGTCATTCAACTCAAGGTTTAGCAGTAAGTCGTCACTGATCATTGCGTGATTAGTCGTCACACCAGAGACAGGTGGTTTTTTTCTCTGCTTGTGAAAAACGGTGATTCTTTACAATATTTTTGTATTTAACACCCCCCCCCCCCCCCCCCCCCCCCGTTGTTTCATTAGAAAATGCATTATTAAAGTGACGTTTTTTGACCCTGATGGCTTGCCATACAGCTCTGATCTGCAGGATCAGCTCGACACTCCCTGCAAAGCAAACACACTCAGTTCTCTGTTTCCACAATGAGCTCTGACAAGAAATTTATCAGGGTGATTTGATTCTTCATTCTAGCAAACGTAACAACTAAAGCTCCTATGGATGAAAAAATAAATAAATGACATTAACAATCTTATAAGACTCAATTATTCAGTAAAGAGCAAACCAGCTCTCTTCCTCCAGTCTTGTCTGGAAAATTCACAGTCCTGATATTCTGCTGAAAATCTGCTTTTTTGATATAAAACATGTGTAATTTCATTGTGCACAGCCTTAAAATGTGCCATTATTGTAATACATCATAATTAATGAACTCTTAACGAACCAATGCTGTCATCCGTTAGTCCACAGTTATAACGGTCAGAATTTAGGGGGAGTCACGACATTATTCTGACTTACATCGTTGCACCGTCCAGGTCTGGGTCCCGGTTTGGGTCCAGGTCTGGGTCCAGGTCTGGGTCCAGGTTTGGGTCCAGGTTTGGGTCCTGGTATGCATACAGGTTTGGGTCCTGGTTTGGGTCCAAGTTTGGGTCCCAGTTGGGGTCCTGGTTTGGGTCCAGGTTTGGGTCCAGGTTTGGGTCCCAGTTGGGGTTCAGGTTTGGGTCCTGGTTTGGGTCCAGGTTTGGGTCTTGGTCTGGGTCCAGGTTTGGGTCCTGGTTTGGGTCCAGGTTTGGGTCTTGTTCTGGGTCCTGGTTTGGGTCCTGGTTTGGGTCCAGGTTTGGGTCCCAGTTGGGGTTCAGGTTTGGGTCCTGGTTTGGGTCCAGGTTTGGGTCTTGGTCTGGGTCCAGGTTTGGGTCCTGGTTTGGGTCCAGTTTTGGGTCTTGGTCTGGATCCAGGTTTGGGTCCTGGTTTGGGTCCCGGTTTGGGCCCTGGTATGCATACTGGTTTGGGTCCAGGTTTGGGTCCTGGTTTGGGTCCAGGTTTGGGTCCCAGTTGGGGTTCAGGTTTGGGTCCAGGTTTGGGTCCTGGTTTGGGTTCTGGATTGGGTCCAGGTTTGGGTCCAGGTCTGGGTCCAGGTCTGGGTCCTGGTTTGGGACAGGTCTGGGTCCAGGTCCGGGTCCTTGTTTGGGTCCAGGTTTGGGTCCTGGTATGCATACTGGTTTGGGTTCAGGTCTGGGTCCTGGTTTGGGTCCCGGTTTGGGTCCTGGTCTGGGTCCAGGTCTGGGTCCTGGTTTGGGTCCAGGTTTAGGTCCTGGTATGCATACTGGTTTGGGTCCAGGTCTGGGTCCTGGTTTGGGTCCCGGTTTGGGTCCTGGTTTGGGTCCAGGTTTGGGTCCTGGTTTGGGTCTTGGTCTGGGTCCAGGTTTGGGTCCTGGTTTGGGTCCAAGTTTGGGTCCTGGTATGCATACTGGTTTGGGTCCAGGTTTGGGTCCTGGTCTAGGTCCAGGTTTGGGTCCCAGTTGGGGTCCTGGTTTGGGTCCAGGTTTGGGTCCTGGTTTGGGTCCCGGTTTGGGTCTTGGTCTGGGTCCAGGTTTGGGTCCTGGTTTGGGTCCTGGTTTGGGTGCTGGTTTGGGTCCAGGTTTGGGTCCTGGTTTGGGTGCTGGTTTGGGTCCAGGTTTGGGTCCAGGTTTGGGTCCCAGTTGGGGTTCAGGTTTGGGTCCAGGTCTGGGTCCAGGTTTGGGTCTAGGTCTGGGTCCTGGTTTGGGTTCTGGATTGGGTCCAGGTTTGGGTCCTGGTTTGGGTCCAGGTCTGGGTCCAGGTCTGGGTCCTGGTTTGGGTCCAGGTCTGGGTCCAGGTCCGGGTCCTTGTTTGGGTCCAGGTTTGGGTCCTGGTTTGGGTCCAGGTCTGGTTCCAGGTCTGGGTCCAGGTCTGGGTCCTGGTTTGGGTCCAGTTTTAGGTCCTGGTATGGATACTGGTTTGGGTCCTGGTTTGGGTCCAGGTTTGGGTCCCAGTTGGGGTTCAGGTTTGGGTCCAGGTTTTGGTCCCAGTTGGGGTTCAGGTTTGGGTCAAGGTTTGGGTCTTGGTCTGGGTCCAGGTTTGGGTCCAGGTTTGGGTCCCTGTTTGGGTTCAGGTTTGGGTCCAGGTCTGGGTCCAGGTTTGGGTCCTGGTTCGGGTCAGGGTCTGGGTCCAGGTCTGGGTCCAGGTCTGGGTCCTGGTTTGGGTCCAGGTCTGGGTCCTGGTTTGGGTCCCAGTTGGGGTTCAGGTTTGGGTCCAGGTCTGGGTCCAGGTTTGGTTCCTGGTTTGGGTCCAGGCTTGGGTCCAGGTCTGGGTCCAGGTCTGGGTCCTGGTTTGGATCCCAGTTGGGGTTCAGGTTTGGGTCCAGGTCTGGGTCCAGGTTTGGGTCCTGGTTTGGGTCAGGGTCTGGGTCCAGGTCTGGGTCCTGGTTTGGATCCAGGTCTGGGTCCAGGTTTGGGTCCTGGTTTGGGTCCTGGTTTGGATCCAGGTTTGGGTCCAGGTTTGGGTCCTGGTTTGGGTCCAGGTTTGGGTCCAGGTTTGGGTCTTGGTCTGGGTCCATGTTTGGGTCCAGGTTTGGGTCCTGGTTCGGGTCCAGGTTTGGGTCCAGGTTTGGGTCTTGGTCTGGGTCCAGGTTTGGGTCCTGGTTTGGGTCCTGGTTTGGGTCCAGGGTTTGGTCCAGGTCTGGGTCCAGGTCTGGGTCCTGGTTTGGGTCCAGGTTTGGTCCAGGTTTGGGTCTTGGTTTGGGTCCCGGTTTGGGTCCAGGTTTGGGTCCAGGTTTGGGTCCAGGTCTGGGTCCTGGTTTGGGTCCTGGTTTGGGTCCAGGTCTTGGTCCAGGTCTGGGTCTTGGTTTGGGTCCAGGTTTGGGTCCAGGTTTGGGTCTTGGTTTGGGTCCAGGTTTGGGTCCTGGTTTGGGTCCAGGTTTGGGTTCCAGTTTGGGTTCAGGTTTGGGTCTTGGTCTGGGTCCAGGTTTGGGTCCTGGTTTGGATCCCGGTTTGGGTCCTGGTATGCATACTGGTTTGGGTCCAGGTTTGGGTCCTGGTTTGGGTCCAGGTTTGGGTCCCAGTTGGGGTTCAGGTTTGGGTCCAGGTTTGAGTCCTGGTTTGGGTCCTGGTTCAGGTCCTGGTTTGGGTTCTGGTTTGGGTCCAGGTTTGGGTCCTGGTTTGGGTCCAGGTTTGGGTCTAGGTCTGGGTCCAGGTTTGGGTCCTGGTTTGGGTCCAGGTTTGGGTCTTGGTCTGGGTCCAGGTTTGGGTCCTGGTTTGGGTCCCAGTTGGGGTTCAGGTTTGGGTCCAGGTCTAGGTCCAGGTTTGGGTCTAGGTCTGGATCCTGGTTTGGGTTCTGGATTGGATCCAGGTTTGGGTCCTTGTTTGGGTCCAGGTCTGGGTCCAGGTTTGGGTCCTGGTTGGGGTCCAGGTCTGATTCCAGGTCTGGGTCCAGGTCTGGGTCCTGGTTTGGGTCCAGGTTTGGGTCCTGGTATGCATAGTGGTTTGGGTCCTGGTTTGGGTCCAGGTTTGGGTCCCAGTTGGGGTTCAGGTTTGGGTCCAGGCTTGGGTCGAGGTTTGGGTCCCAGTTGGGGTTTAGGTTTGGGTCCAGGTCTGGGTCCAGGTTTGGGTCCAGGTTTGGGTCCAGTTTGGGTTCAGGTTTGAGTCCAGGTCTGGGTCCAGGTTTGGGTCCAGGTCTGGGTCCAGGTTTGGGTTCAGGTTTGGGTCCAGGTTTGAGTCCTGGTTTGGGTCCTGGTTCAGGTCCTGGTTTGGGTTCTGGTTTGGGTCCAGGTTTGGGTCCTGGTTTGGGTCCAGGTTTGGGTCTAGGTCTGGGTCCAGGTTTGGGTCCTGGTTTGGGTCCAGGTTTGGGTCTTGGTCTGGGTCCAGGTTTGGGTCCTGGTTTGGGTCCCAGTTGGGGTTCAGGTTTGGGTCCAGGTCTAGGTCCAGGTTTGGGTCTAGGTCTGGATCCTGGTTTGGGTTCTGGATTGGATCCAGGTTTGGGTCCTTGTTTGGGTCCAGGTCTGGGTCCAGGTTTGGGTCCTGGTTGGGGTCCAGGTCTGATTCCAGGTCTGGGTCCAGGTCTGGGTCCTGGTTTGGGTCCAGGTTTGGGTCCTGGTATGCATAGTGGTTTGGGTCCTGGTTTGGGTCCAGGTTTGGGTCCCAGTTGGGGTTCAGGTTTGGGTCCAGGCTTGGGTCGAGGTTTGGGTCCCAGTTGGGGTTTAGGTTTGGGTCCAGGTCTGGGTCCAGGTTTGGGTCCAGGTTTGGGTCCAAGTTTGGGTTCAGGTTTGAGTCCAGGTCTGGGTCCAGGTTTGGGTCCAGGTCCCAGGTTTGGGTCCAGGTTTGGGTCCAGGTTTGGGTCCTGGTTTGAGTCAGGGTCTGGGTCCAGGTCTGGGTCCAGGTCTGGGTCCAGGTCTGTGTCCTGGTTTGGGTCCAGGTTTGGGTCTTGGTTATGGTCCAGGTTTGGGTCTTGGTTTGGGTCCCAGTTTGGGCTCTGGTTTGGGTCCAGGTTTGGGTCTTGGTTTGGGTCCAGGTTTTGGTCTCAGTTTGGGTTCTGGTTTGGGTCCAGGTTTGGTTCTAGGTTTGGGTCCAGGTTAGGGTCCTGGTTTGGGTCCAGGTTTGGGTCCTAGTTTGGGTTCATGTTTGGTCCAGTTGGGTCCTGGGTCCAGTTTTGGGTCCAGGTTTGGGTCCAGGTTTGGGTCTAGGTTTGAGTCCCAGTTTGGGTTCAGGTTTGGGTCCAGGTTTGGGTCCAGGTCTGGGTCCAGGTCTGGGTCCTGGTTTGGGTCCCAGTTTGGGTCCAGGTCTGGGTCCAGCTCTCGGTCCTGGTTTGGGTCCAGGTTTGGGTCTTGGTTTGGGTCATTCTCTGGGTCTAGGTTTGGGTCATTCTCTGGGTCCAGGTTTGGGTCCTGGTTTGGGTCCCGGTTTGTGTCCAGGTTTGGGTCCAGGACTGGGTCCAGGTCTAGGTCCTGGATTTCGGTCCAGGTTTGGGTACAGGTTTGGTCCACGTTTGGATCTTGGTTTGGGTCCAGGTCTGGGTCAAGGTTTGGGTCCTGGTTTGGGTCCTGGTTTGGGTCAAGGTTTGGGTCCTGGTTTGGATCCTGGTTTGGGTCAAGGTTTGGGTCCAGGTCTGGGTCCTGGTTTGGGTCCCGGTTTGGGTCCTGGTTTGGGTCCATGTTGGGTCCAGGTTTTGGGTCCTGGTTTTGGGTCCTTTTGTTGGGTCCTGGGTTTTGGTCCTTGGTCTGGGTCCAGGTTTGGGTCCAGGTTTGGGTCCTGGTTTGGGTCCAGGTTTGGGTCCTGGTTGGTTTTGGGTCCTTGGGTCCTGGTGTGGTCCTGGTTTTGGGTCTTGGTTTGGGTCCAAGTTTGGGTCCAGGTTTGGTCCTGGTTTGGGTCCTGTTTTGGGTCTGGTTTGGGTCCAGGTTTGGGTCCTGGTTTGGGGGTCCTGGTTGGGGTCCAGGTTGGTCCAGTGGTGGTTTGGGTCAGGGGTCCAGTTGGGTCCGGTTTGGTCCAGTTTTGGGTTTGGGTCCAGGTTTGGGTCCAGGTTTGGGTCTGGTTTTGGGTCCAGGTTTGGGTCCTGGTTTGGGTCCCAGTTTGGGTTCAGGTTTGGTTCCGGGTCTCGGTCCTGGTTTGGGTCCAGGTTTGGGTCCAGGTCAGGGTCCAGGTCTGGGTCCAGGTTTGGGTCCAGGTTTTGGTCCACGTCTGGGTCCTGGTTTAGGTCCAGGTTTGGGTCCTGGTATGCATACTGGTTTGGGTCCAAGTTTGGGTCCCAGTAGGGGTTCAAGTTTGGGTCCAAGTTTGGGTCCTTGTTTGGGTACAGGTTTGGGTCCAGGTCTGGTCCAGGTTTGGGTCCTGGTTTGGGTCCAGATTTGGGTCCCAATTGGGGTTCAGGTTTGGGTCCTGGTTTGGGTCAAGGTTTGGGTCCTGGTTTGGGTCCAGGTTTGGGTCCAGGTTTGGGTCCAGGTCTGGGTCCAGGTTTGGGTCCTGGTTTGGGTCCAGGTTTGGGCCCTGGTTTGGGTCCATGTTTGGGTCCCAGTTGGGGTTCAGGTTTGGGTCCTTGTTTGGGTCCAGGTTTGGGTCTTGGTTTGGGTCCAGGTTTGGGTCCAGGTCTGGGTCCTAGTTTGGGTCCCGGTTTGGGTCCTGGTTTGGGTCCAGGTTTGGTCCAGGTTTGGGTCCTGGTTTGGGTCCTGTTTTGGGTCCTGGTTTGGGTCCAGGTCTGGGTCAAGGTTTGGGTCTTGGTCTGGGTCCAGGTTTGGGTCAAGGTTTGGGTCCTGGTTTGGATCCTGGTTTGGGTCTTGGTTTGGGTCCAGGTTTGGGTCCAGGTTTGGGTCCCGGTTTGGGTCCAGGTCTGGGTCCTGGTTTGGGTCCAGGTTTGGGTCTTGGTCTGGGTCCAGGTTTGGGTCCCGGTTTGGGTCCAGGTCTGGGTCCTGGTTGGGTCCAGGTTGGGGTCTTGGTCTGGGTCCAGGTTTGGGTCCGGGGGTCCTGGTTTGGGTCCTGGTTTGGGTCCCAGGTTTGGGGTTCAGGTTTGGGTCCAGGCTTGGGTCGAGGTTTGGTTTTGGGGTCCAGGTTTGGGTCCAGTTTGGGTCCGGGTTTGGGTCCAGGTTTGGGCCCTGGTTTGGTCCCAGTTGGGGTTCAGGTTTGGGTCCTTGTTTGTCCAGGTTTGGGTCTTGGTTTGGGTCCAGGTTTGGGTCCAGGTTTGGGTCCTAGTTTGGGTCCCGGTTTGGGTCCCTTTGGGTTTTTGGTCCAGGTTGGGTCCAGGTTTGTGGGTCCTGGTTTGGGTCCTGTTTTGGGTCCTGGTTTGGGTCCAGGTCTGGGTCAAGGTTTGGGTCTTGGTCTGGGTCCAGGTTTGGGTTCAGGTTTGGGTCCAGGTTTGAGTCCTGGTTTGGGTCCTGGTTCAGGTCCTGGTTTGGGTTCTGGTTTGGGTCCAGGTTTGGGTCCTGGTTTGGGTCCAGGTTTGGGTCTAGGTCTGGGTCCAGGTTTGGGTCCTGGTTTGGGTCCAGGTTTGGGTCTTGGTCTGGGTCCAGGTTTGGGTCCCAGTTGGGGTTCAGGTTTGGGGTCCAGGTTCTAGGTCCAGGTTTGGGTCTAGGTCTGGATCCTGGTTTGGGTTCTGGATTGGATCCAGGTTTGGGTCCTTTGGGTTTGGGTCCAGGTTGGGTCCAGGTCTGATTCCAGGTCTGGGTCCAGGTCTCTGGGTCCTGGTTTGGGTCCAGGTTTGGGTCCTGGTATGCATAGTGGTTTGGGTCCTGGTTTGGGTCCAGGTTTGGGTCCCAGTTGGGGTTCAGGTTTGGGTCCAGGCTTGGGTCGAGGTTTGGGTCCCAGTTGGGGTTTAGGTTTGGGTCCAGGTCTGGGTCCAGGTTTGGGTCCAGGTTTGGGTCCAAGTTTGGGTTCAGGTTTGAGTCCAGGTCTGGGTCCAGGTTTGGGTCCAGGTCTGGGTCCAGGTTTGGGTCCAGGTTTGGGTCCAGGTTTGGGTCCTGGTTTGAGTCAGGGTCTGGGTCCAGGTCTGGGTCCAGGTCTGGGTCCAGGTCTGTGTCCTGGTTTGGGTCCAGGTTTGGGTCTTGGTTATGGTCCAGGTTTGGGTCTTGGTTTGGGTCCCAGTTTGGGCTCTGGTTTGGGTCCAGGTTTGGGTCTTGGTTTGGGTCCAGGTTTTGGTCTCAGTTTGGGTTCTGGTTTGGGTCCAGGTTTGGTTCTAGGTTTGGGTCCAGGTTAGGGTCCTGGTTTGGGTCCAGGTTTGGGTCCTAGTTTGGGTTCATGTTTGGGTCCAGTTCTGGGTCCAGTTCTGGGTCCTGGTTTGGGTCCAGGTTTGGGTCCAGGTTTGGGTCTAGGTTTGAGTCCCAGTTTGGGTTCAGGTTTGGGTCCAGGTTTGGGTCCAGGTCTGGGTCCAGGGTCCAGGTCTGGGTCCAGGGTTTGGGTCCAGTTTGGGTCCAGGTCTGGGGCTCTCGGTCCCAGTTTGGGTTTGGTTTGGGTCATTTGGTCTGGGTCTTCTGGGTCTAGGTTTGGGTCATTCTCTGGGTCCAGGTTTGGGTCCTGGTTTGGGTCCCGGTTTGTGTCCAGGTTTGGGTCCAGGACTGGGTCCAGGTCTAGGTCCTGGATTTCGGTCCAGGTTTGGGTACAGGTTTGGTCCACGTTTGGATCTTGGTTTGGGTCCAGGGTCTTGGGTCAGGTTTGGGTCCTGGTTTGGGTCAAGGTTTGGGTCCTGGTTTGGATCCTGGTTTGGGTCAAGGTTTGGGTCCAGGTCTGGGTCCTGGTTTGGGTCCCGGTTTGGGTCCTGGTTTGGGTCCATGTTTGGTCCAGGTTTGGGTCCTGGTTTGGGTCCTGTTTTGGGTCCTGTTTTGGGTCCTGGTTTGGGTCCAGGTCTGGGTCAAGGTTTGGGTCTTGGTCTGGGTCCAGGTTTGGGTCAAGGTTTGGGTCCTGGTTTGGATCCTGGTTTGGGTCTTGGTTTGGGTCCAGGTTTGGGTCCAGGTCTGGGTCCTGGTTTGGGTCCTGGTTTGGGTCCTGGTTTGGGTCCTGGTTTGGGTCCTGTTTTGGGTCTTGGTGTGGGTCCAGGTTTGGGTCTTGGTTTGGGTCCAGATTTGGGTCCAGTTTTGGGTCCAGGTTTGAGTCCCAGTTTGGGTTCAGGTTTGGGTCCAGGTTTGGGTCCAGGTCTGGGTCCTGGTTTGGGTCCAGGTTTGGGTCCTGGTTTGGGTCCCAGTTTGGGTTCAGGTTTGGTTCCGGGTCTCGGTCCTGGTTTGGGTCCAGGTTTGGGTCCAGGTCAGGGTCCAGGTCTGGGTCCAGGTTTGGGTCCAGGTTTTGGTCCACGTCTGGGTCCTGGTTTAGGTCCAGGTTTGGGTCCTGGTATGCATACTGGTTTGGGTCCAAGTTTGGGTCCCAGTAGGGGTTCAAGTTTGGGTCCAAGTTTGGGTCCTTGTTTGGGTCCAGGTTTGGGTCCAGGTCTGGTCCAGGTTTGGGTCCTGGTTTGGGTCCAGATTTGGGTCCCAATTGGGGTTCAGGTTTGGGTCCTGGTTTGGGTCAAGGTTTGGGTCCTGGTTTGGGTCCAGGTTTGGGTCCAGGTTTGGGTCCAGGTCTGGGTCCAGGTTTGGGTCCTGGTTTGGGTCCAGGTTTGGGCCCTGGTTTGGGTCCATGTTTGGGTCCCAGTTGGGGTTCAGGTTTGGGTCCTTGTTTGGGTCCAGGTTTGGGTCTTGGTTTGGGTCCAGGTTTGGGTCCAGGTCTGGGTCCTAGTTTGGGTCCCGGTTTGGGTCCTGGTTTGGGTCCAGGTTTGGTCCAGGTTTGGGTCCTGGTTTGGGTCCTGGTTTGGGTCCAGGGTTTGGGTCCAGGTCTGGGTCAAGGTTTGGGTCTTGGTCTGGGTCCAGGTTTGGGTCAAGGTTTGGGTCCTGGTTTGGATCCTGGTTTGGGTCTTGGTTTGGGTCCAGGTTTGGGTCCAGGTTTGGGTCCCGGTTTGGGTCCAGGTCTGGGTCCTGGGTTTGGGTCCAGGTTTGGGTCTGGGTCCAGGTTTGGGTCCTGGTTTGGGTCCAGGTTTGGGTCTTGGTCCAGGTTTGGGTCCAGGTCTGGGTCCTGGTTTGGGTCCAGGTTTGGGTCTTGGTCTGGGTCCAGGTTTGGGTCCTGGTTTGGGTCCTGGTTTGGGTCCCAGTTGGGGTTCAGGTTTGGGTCCAGGCTTGGGTCGAGGTTTGTGTCCCAGTTGGGGTCCAGGTTTGGGTCCTGGTTTGGGTCCAGGTTTGGGCCCTGGTTTGGGTCCATGTTTGGGTCCCAGTTGGGGTTCAGGTTTGGGTCCTTGTTTGGGTCCAGGTTTGGGTCTTGGTTTGGGTCCAGGTTTGGGTCCAGGTTTGGGGTCCAGGTCTGGGTCCTAGTTTGGGTCCCGGTTTGGGTCCTGGTTTGGGTCCAGGTTTGGTCCAGGTTTGGGTCCTGGTTTGGGTCCTGTTTTGGGTCCTGGTTTGGGTCCAGGTCTGGGTCAAGGTTTGGGTCTTGGTCTGGGTCCAGGTTTGGGTCAAGGTTTGGGTCCTGGTTTGGATCCTGGTTTGGGTCTTGGTTTGGGTCCAGGTTTGGGTCCAGGTTTGGGTCCCGGTTTGGGTCCAGGTCTGGGTCCTGGTTTGGGTCCAGGTTTGGGTCTTGGTCTGGGTCCAGGTTTGGGTCCCGGTTTGGGTCCAGGTCTGGGTCCTGGTTTGGGTCCAGGTTTGGGTCTTGGTCTGGGTCCAGGTTTGGGTCCTGGTTTGGGTCCTGGTTTGGGTCCCAGTTGGGGTTCAGGTTTGGGTCCAGGCTTGGGTCGAGGTTTGTGTCCCAGTTGGGGTTTAGGTTTGGGTCCAGGTCTGGGTCCAGGTTTGGGTCCAAGTTTGGGTTCAGGTTTGAGTCCAGGTCTGGGTCCAGGTTTGGGTCCAGGTCTGGGTCCAGGTTTGGGTCCAGGTTTGGGTCCAGGTTTGGGTCCTGGTTTGAGTCAGGGTCTGGGTCCAGGTCTGGGTCCAGGTCTGTGTCCTGGTTTGGGTCCAGGTTTGGGTCTTGGTTATGGTCCAGGTTTGGGTCTTGGTTTGGGTCCCAGTTTGGGCTCTGGTTTGGGTCCAGGTTTGGGTCTTGGTTTGGGTCCAGGTTTGGGTCTCAGTTTGGGTTCTGGTTTGGGTCCAGGTTTGGGTCCAGGTTTGGGTCCAGGTCAGGGTCCAGGTCTGGGTCCAGGTTTGGGTCCAGGTTTTGGTCCAAGTCTGGGTCCTGGTTTAGGTCCAGGTTTGGGTCCTGGTATGCATACTGGTTTGGGTCCAAGTTTGGGTCCCAGTTGGGGTTCAGGTTTGGGTCCAAGTTTGGGTCCTGGTTTGGGTCCAGATTTGGGTCCCAATTGGGGTTCAGGTTTGGGTCAAGGTTTGGGTCTTGGTCTGGGTCCAGGTTTGGGTCCTCGTTTGGGTCCAGGTTTGGGTCCAGGTCTGGGTCCAGGTTTGGGTCCTGGTTTGGGTCCAGATTTGGGTCCCAATTGGGGTTCAGGTTTGGGTCAAGGTTTGGGTCTTGGTCTGGGTCCAGGTTTGGGTCCTCGTTTGGGTCCAGGTTTGGGTCCAGGTCTGGGTCCAGGTTTGGGTCCTGGTTTGGGTCCAGGTTTGGGCCCTGGTTTGGGTCCATGTTTGGGTCCCAGTTGGGGTTCAGGTTTGGGTCCTGGTTTGGGTCCAGGTTTGGGTCTTGGTTTGGGTCCAGGTTTGGGTCCAGGTCTGGGTCCTGGTTTGGGTCCCGGTTTGGGTCCTGTTTTGGGTCCTGGTTTGGGTCCAGGTCTGGGTCAAGGTTTGGGTCTTGGTCTGGGTCTAGGTTTGGGTCAAGGTTTGGGTCCTGGTTTGGATCCTGGTTTGAGTCTTGGTTTGGGTCCAGGTTTGGGTCCAGGTTTGGGTCCAGGTTTGGGTCCCGGTTTGGGTCCAGGTCGGGGTCCTGGTTTGGGTCCAGGTTTGGGTCTTGGTCTGGGTCCAGGTTTGGGTCCTGGTTTGGGTCCCGGTTTGGGTCAAGGTCTGGGTCCAGGTCTGGGTCCAGGTCTGGGTCCTGGTTTCGGTCCAGGTTTGGGTCCAGGTTTGGTCCAGGTTTGGGTCTTGGTTTGGGTCCAGGTGTGGGTCCTGGTTTGGGTCCCGGTTTGGGTCCAGGTCTGGGTCCTGGTTTGGGTCCAGGTTTGGGTCCAGGTTTGGGTCCAGGTCTGGGTCCTGGTTTGGGTCCAGGTTTGGGTCCTGGTTTGGGTCCCAGTTGGGGTTCAGCTTTTGGTCCAGGTTTAGGTCGAGGTTTGTGTCCCAGTTGGGGTTTAGGTTTGGGTCCAGGTCTGGGTCCAGGTTTGGGTCCAGGTTTGGGTCCAAGTTTGGGTTCAGGTTTGAGTCCAGGTCTGGGTCCAGGTTTGGGTCCAGGTCTGGGTCCAGGTTTGGGTCCAGGTTTGGGTCCAGGTTTGGGTCCTGGTTTGAGTCATGGTCTGGGTCCAGGTCTGGGTCCAGGTCTGTGTCCTGGTTTGGGTCCAGGTTTGGGTCTTAGTTATGGTCCAGGTTTGGGTCTTGGTTTGGGTCCCAGTTTGGGCTCTGGTTTGGGTCCATGTTTGGGTCTTGGTTTGGGTCCAGGTTTGGGTCTCAGTTTGGGTTCTGGTTTGGGTCCAGGTTTGGTTCTAGGTTTGGGTCCAGGTTAGGGTCCTGGTTTGGGTCCCAGTTTGGGTCCAGGTTTGGGTCCAGGTTTGGGTCCTGGTTTGGGTCCAGGTTTGGGTCTTGGTTTGGGTCATTCTCTGGGTCTAGGTTTGGGTCATTCTCTGGGTCTAGGTTTGGGTCATTCTCTGGGTCCAGGTTTGGATCCTGGTTTGGGTCCCGGTTTGTGTCCAGGTCTAGGTCCTGGATTTCGGTCCAGGTTTGGGTCCAGGTTTGGTCCCCGTTTGGATCTTGGTTTGGGTCCAGGTCTGGGTCAAGGTTTGGGTCCTTGTTTGGGTCCTGGTTTGGGTCAAGGTTTGGGTCCTGGTTTGGATCCTGGTTTGGGTCCCGGTTTGGTCCAGGTTTGGGTCCTGGTTTGGGTCCTGTTTTGGGTCCTGGTTTGGGTCCAGGTATGGGTCAAGGTTTGGGTCTTGGTCTGGGTCCAGGTTTGGGTCAAGGTTTGGGTCCTGGTTTGGATCCTGGTTTGGGTCTTGGTTTGGGTCCCAGTTTGGGTCCAGGTTTGGGTCCAGGTCTCGGTCCTGGTTTGGGTCATTCTCTGGGTCTAGGTTTGGGTCATTCTCTGGGTCCAGGTTTGGGTACTGGTTTGGGTCCCGGTTTGTGTCCAGGTTTGGGTCCAGGTCTGGGTCCAGGTCTAGGTCCTGGATTTCGGTCCAGGTTTGGGTCCAGGTTTGGGTCCTGGTTTGGATCCTGGTTTGGGTCTTGGTTTGGGTCCAGGTCTGGGTCAAGGTTTGGGTCCTGGTTTGGGTCCTGGTTTGGGTCAAGGTTTGGGTCCTGGTTTGGATCCTGGTTTGGGTCTTGGTTTGGGTCCTGGTTTGGGTCCAGGTTTGGGTCCAGGTCAGGGTCCAGGTCTGGGTCCAGGTTTGGGTCCAGGTTTTGGTCCAAGTCTGGGTCCTGGTTTAGGTCCAGGTTTGGGTCCTGGTATGCATACTGGTTTGGGTCCAAATTTGGGTCCCAGTTGGGGTTCAGGTTTGGGTCCAAGTTTGGGTCCTTGTTTGGGTACAGGTTTGGGTCCAGGTCTGGGTCCAGGTTTGGGTCCTGGTTTGGGTCCAGATTTGGGTCCCAATTGGGGTTTAGGTTTGGGTCCTGGTTTGGGTCAAGGCTTGGGTCTTGGTCTGGGTCCAGGTTTGGGTCCTGGTTTGGGTCCAGGTTTGGGTCCAGGTTTGGGTCCAGGTCTGGGTCCAGGTTTGGGTCCTGGTTTGGGTCCAGGTTTGGGCCCTGGTTTGGGTCCATGTTTGGGTCCCAGTTGGGGTTCAGGTTTGGGTCCTGGTTTGGGTCCAGGTTTGGGTCTTGGTTTGGGTCCAGGTTTGGGTCCAGGTCTGGGTCCTGGTTTGGGTCCCGGTTTGGGTCCTGGTTTGGGTCAAGGCTTGGGTCTTGGTCTGGGTCCAGGTCAGGGTCCTGGTTTTGGTCCAGGTTTGGGTCCAGGTCTGGGTCCTGGTTTGGGTCCAGGTTTGGGTCCTGGTTTGGATCCTGGTTTGGGTCCTGGTTTGGGTCCATGGTTGGGGTTCTGGTTTGGGTCCAGGTTTGGGTTTTGGTTTGGTCCTGGTTTGAGTCCTGGTTTGGGTCCAGGTTTTGGGCCCTGGTTTTGGGTCCATGTTTGGGTCCCAGTTGGGGTTCAGGTTTGGGTCCAGGTTTGGGTCCAGGTTGGTTTGGGTCCAGGTTGGTTTGGGTCCAGGTTTGGGTCCAGGTCCTGGGTTGGTTTGGGGTCCTGGTTTGGGTCCAGGTTTGGGTCCAGGGTTGGGTCCTGGTTTGGGGTCCAGGTTTTGGGGTCCTGGTTTGGGTCCAGGTCTGGGTCAAGGTTTGGGTCTTTGGTCTGGATCCAGGTTTGGGTCAGGTTTGGGTCCTGGTTTGGATCCTGGTTTGGGTCTTGGTTTGGGTCCAGGTTTGGGTCCAGGTTTGGGTCCAGGTCTGGGTCCTGGTTTGGGTCCAGGTTTGGGTCCTGGTTGGGTCTGGGTCCAGGTTTGGGTCCTGGTTTTGGGTCCCGGTTTGGGTCAAGGTCTGGGTCCAGGTCTGGGTCCTGGTTTGGGTCCAGGTTTGGGTCCAGGTTTGGGTCCAGGTTTGGGTCTTGGTTTGGGTCCAGGTGTGGGTCCTGGTTTGGGTCCTGGTTTGGGTCCCGGTTTGGGTCCAGGTCTGGGTCCTGGTTTGGGTCCAGGTTTGGGTCCAGGTTTGGGTCCAGTTCTGGGTCCTGGTTTGGGTCCAGGTTTGAGTCCTGGTTTGGATCCTGGTTTGGGTCCTGGTTTGGGTCCATGGTTGGGGTACTGGTTTGGGTCCAGGTTTGGGTTTTGGTTTGGTCCTGGTTTGAGTCCTGGTTTGGGTCCAGGTTTGGGTCCCAGTTTGGGTCCATGTTTGGGTCCAGGTCAGGGTCCAGGTCTGGGTCCAGGTTTTGGTCCAGGTTTGGTCCAGGTTTGGGTCTTGGTTTAGGTCCAGGTTTGGGTCCTGGTTTGGGTCAAGGTTTGCGTCCTGGTTTGGATCCTGTTTTGGGCCCTGGTTTGGGTCCTGGTTTGAGTCCTGGTTCAGGTCCAGGTCTGGGTCCCGGTTTGGGTCCAGGTTTGGGTCCCGGTTTGGGTCCAGGTTTGGGTCCTGGTTTGGGTCCAGGTTTGGGCCCTGGGTTTGGGTCCATTTGGGTTTGGGTCCAGGTTGGGGTCCTGGTTTGGGTCCCTGGTTTGGGTCCAGGTTTTGGGTCCAGGTTTGGGGTCCTGGTTGGTCCTGGTTTGGGTCCCGGTTTTGGGTCCTGGTTTGGGTCCAGGTTTGGGTCCGGTTGGGTCCGGGTTTGGGTCCTGTTTTGGGTCCTGGGTTTTGGGTCCAGGTTTGGTCCTGGTTTGGTCCTTTTGGTCCTGGTTTGGGTCAGGTCTTGGGTCAAGGTTTGGGTCTTGGTCTGGGTCCAGGTTTGGGTTTTGGGGTCCTGGTTTGGGTCCTGGTTTGGGTCTTGGTTTGGGTCCAGGTTTGGGTCCAGGTTTGTGTCCAGGTCTGGGTCCTGGTTTGGGTCCAGGTTTTGGGTCTTGGTCTGGGTCCAGGTTTGGGTCCTGGTGGTCCTGGGTCCAGGTTTGGGTCCCAGGTTTGGGTCCAGGTTTGGTCCAGGTTTGGGTCCTGGTTCCTGGGTTGGTCCTGGTTTGGGTCCCGGTTTGGGTCCAGGTCTGGGTCCAGGTTTTTGGGTCCAGGTTTGGGTCCTGGTTTGGGTCCTGGTTTGGGGTCCAGGGTTGGGTCCAGGTCAGGGTCCTGGTTTGGGTCCAGGTTTGGGTGGTCCTGGGTCCTGGTTTGGGTCCAGGTTTGGGTCCTGGTTTTGGGTCCTGGTTTGGGTCCTGGTTTGGGTCCATGGTTGGGGTACTGGTTTGGGTCCAGGTTTGGGTTTTGGTTTGGTCCTGGTTTGAGTCCTGGTTTGGGTCCAGGTTTGGGCCCTGGTTTGGGTCCATGTTTGGGTCCCAGTTGGGGTTCAGGTTTGGGTCCAGGTTTGGGTCTTGGTTTGGGTCCAGGTTTGGGTCCAGGTCTGGGTCTTGGTTTGGGTCCCGGTTTTGGTCCTGGTTTGGGTCCAGGTTTGGGTCCTGGTTTGGGTCCTGTTTTGGGTCCTGGTTTGGGTCCAGGTCTGGGTCAAGGTTTGGGTCTTGGTCTGGGTCCAGGTTTGGGTCAAGGTTTGGGTCCTGGTTTGGATCCTGGTTTGGGTCTTGGTTTGGGTCCAGGTTTGGGTCCAGGTTTGGGTCCAGGTTTGGGTCCCGGTTTGGGTCCTGGTTTGGGTCCTGTTTTGGGCCCTGGTTTGGGTCCTGGTTTGAGTCCTGGTTCAGGTCCAGGTCTGGGTCCCGGTTTGGGTCCAGGTTTGGGTCCCGGTTTGGGTCCAGGTTTGGGTCCTGGTTTGGGTCCAGGTTTGGGCCCTGGTTTGGGTCCATGTTTGGGTCCTGGTTTGGGTCCAGGTTTGGGCCCTGGTTTGGGTCCATGTTTGGGTCCCAGTTGGGGTTCAGGTTTGGGTCCTGGTTTGGGTCCAGGTTTGGGTCTTGGTTTGGGTCCAGGTTTGGGTCCAGGTCTGGGTCCTGGTTTGGGTCCCGGTTTGGGTCCTGGTTTGGGTCCAGGTTTGGGTCCTGGTTTGGGTCCTGTTTTGGGTCCTGGTTTGGGTCCAGGTCTGGGTCAAGGTTTGGGTCTTGGTCTGGGTCCAGGTTTGGGTCAAGGTTTGGGTCCTGGTTTGGATCCTGGTTTGGGTCTTGGTTTGGGTCCAGGTTTGGGTCCAGGTTTGGGTCCAGGTCTGGGTCCTGGTTTGGGTCCAGGTTTGGGTCTTGGTCTGGGTCCAGGTTTGGGTCCTGGTTTGGGTCCCGGTTTGGGTCCAGGTCTGGGTCCAGGTCTGGGTCCTGGTTTGGGTCCAGGTTTGGGTCCAGGTTTGGTCCAGGTTTGGGTCCAGGTGTGGGTCCTGGTTTCGGTCCTGGTTTGGGTCCCGGTTTGGGTCCAGGTCAGGGTCCTGGTTTGGGTCCAGGTTTGGGTCCTGGTTTGGATCCTGGTTTGGGTCCTGGTTTGGGTCCATGGTTGGGGTACTGGTTTGGGTCCAGGTTTGGGTTTTGGTTTGGTCCTGGTTTGAGTCCTGGTTTGGGTCCAGGTTTGGGCCCTGGTTTGGGTCCATGTTTGGGTCCCAGTTGGGGTTCAGGTTTGGGCCCAGGTTTGGGTCTTGGTTTGGGTCCAGGTTTGGGTCCAGGTCTGGGTCTTGGTTTGGGTCCCGGTTTGGGTCCTGGTTTGGGTCCAGGTTTGGGTCCTGGTTTGGGTCCTGTTTTGGGTCCTGGTTTGGGTCCAGGTCTGGGTCAAGGTTTGGGTCTTGGTCTGGGTCCAGGTTTGGGTCAAGGTTTGGGTCCTGGTTTGGATCCTGGTTTGGGTCTTGGTTTGGGTCCAGGTTTGGGTCCAGGTTTGGGTCCCGGTTTGGGTCCTGGTTTGGGTCCATGGTTGGGTACTGGTTTGGGTCCAGGTTTGGGTTTTGGTTTGGTCCTGGTTTGAGTCCTGGTTTGGGTCCAGGTTTGGGTCCCAGTTTGGGTCCAGGTTTGGGTCCAGGTCAGGGTCCAGGTCTGGGTCCAGGTTTTGGTCCAGGTTTGGTCCAGGTTTGGGTCTTGGTTTAGGTCCAGGTTTGGGTCCTGGTTTGGGTCAAGGTTTGCGTCCTGGTTTGGATCCTGTTTTGGGCCCTGGTTTGGGTCCTGGTTTGAGTCCTGGTTCAGGTCCAGGTCTGGGTCCCGGTTTGGGTCCAGGTTTGGGTCCCGGTTTGGGTCCAGGTTTGGGTCCTGGTTTGGGTCCAGGTTTGGGCCCTGGTTTGGGTCCATGTCGGGGTCCTGGTTTGGGTCCAGGTTTGGGCCCTGGTTTGGGTCCATGTTTGGGTCCCAGTTGGGGTTCAGGTTTGGGTCCTGGTTTGGGTCCAGGTTTTGGGTCTTTGGTTTTTTGGGTCCAGGTTTGGGTCCAGGTCTGGGTCCTGGTTTGGGTCCCGGTTTGGGTCCTGGTTTGGGTCCAGGTTTGGGTCGTGTGGGTCCTGTTTTGGGTCCTGGTTTGGGTCCAGGTCTGGGTCAAGGTTTGGGTCTTGGTCTGGGTCCAGGTTTGGGTCAAGGTTTGGGTCCTGGTTTGGATCCTGGTTTGGGTCTTGGTTTGGGTCCAGGTTTGGGTCCAGGTTTGTGTCCAGGTCTGGGTCCTGGTTTGGGTCCAGGTTTGGGTCTTGGTCTGGGTCCAGGTTTGGGTCCTGGTTTGGGTCCCGGTTTGGGTCCAGGTCTGGGTCCAGGTCTGGGTCCTGGTTTGGGTCCAGGTTTGGGTCCAGGTTTGGGTCCAGGTTTGGGTCCAGGTTTGGTCCTGTGGTTTGGGTCCTGGTTTGGGTCCCCGGTTTGGGTCCAGGTCAGGTCCTGGTTTGGGTCCAGGTTTGGGTCCAGGTCTGGGTCCTGGTTTGGGTCCAGGTTTGGGTCCTGGTTTGGGTCCTTTGGGTCCTGGGTCCTGGTTTGGGTCCATGGTTGGGGTACTGGTTTGGGTCCAGGTTTGGGTTTTGGTTTGGTCCTGGTTTGAGTCCTGGTTTGGGTCCAGGTTTGGGCCCTGGTTTGGGTCCATGTTTGGGTCCCAGTTGGGGTTCAGGTTTGGGTCCAGGTTTGGGTCTTGGTTTGGGTCCAGGTTTGGGTCCAGGTCTGGGTCTTGGTTTGGGTCCCGGTTTTGGTCCTGGTTTGGGTCCAGGTTGGTTTGGTCCTGGTCCTGTTTTTGGGTCCTGGTTTGGGTCCAGGTTTGGGTCCTGGTTTGGGTCCAGGTCTGGGTCAGGTTTGGTTCTTGGTCTGGGTCCAGGTTTGGGTCAAGGTTTGGGTCCTGGTTTGGGTCCTGGTTTGGGTCTTGGTTTGGGTCCAGGTTTGGGTCCAGGTTTGGGTCCCGGTTTGGGTCCTGGTTTGGGTCCTGTTTTGGGCCCTGGTTTGGGTCCTGGTTTGAGTCCTGGTTCAGGTCCAGGTCTGGGTCCCGGTTTGGGTCCAGGTTTGGGTCCCGGTTTGGGTCCAGGTTTGGGTCCTGGTTTGGGTCCAGGTTTGGGCCCTGGTTTGGGTCCATGTTTGGGTCCTGGTTTGGGTCCAGGTTTGGGCCCTGGTTTGGGTCCATGTTTGGGTCCCAGTTGGGGTTCAGGTTTGGGTCCTGGTTTGGGTCCAGGTTTGGGTCTTGGTTTGGGTCCAGGTTTGGGTCCAGGTCTGGGTCCTGGTTTGGGTCCCGGTTTGGGTCCTGGTTTGGGTCCAGGTTTGGGTCCTGGTTTGGGTCCTGTTTTTGGTCCTGGTTTGGGTCCAGGTCTGGGTCAAGGTTTGGGTCTTGGTCTGGGTCCAGGTTTGGGTCAAGGTTTGGGTCCTGGTTTGGATCCTGGTTTGGGTCTTGGTTTGGGTCCAGGTTTGGGTCCAGGTTTGGGTCCAGGTCTGGGTCCTGGTTTGGGTCCAGGTTTGGGTCTTGGTCTGGGTCCAGGTTTGGGTCCTGGTTTGGGTCCCGGTTTGGGTCCAGGTCTGGGTCCAGGTCTGGGTCCTGGTTTGGGTCCAGGTTTGGGTCCAGGTTTGGTCCAGGTTTGGGTCCAGGTGTGGGTCCTGGTTTCGGTCCTGGTTTGGGTCCCGGTTTGGGTCCAGGTCAGGGTCCTGGTTTGGGTCCAGGTTTGGGTCCTGGTTTGGATCCTGGTTTGGGTCCTGGTTTGGGTCAATGGTTGGGGTACTGGTTTGGGTCCAGGTTTGGGTTTTGGTTTGGTCCTGGTTTGAGTCCTGGTTTGGGTCCAGGTTTGGGCCCTGGTTTGGGTCCATGTTTGGGTCCCAGTTGGGGTTCAGGTTTGGGCCCAGGTTTGGGTCTTGGTTTGGGTCCAGGTTTGGGTCCAGGTCTGGGTCTTGGTTTGGGTCCCGGTTTGGGTCCTGGTTTGGGTCCAGGTTTGGGTCCTGTTTTGGGTCCTGGTTTGGGTCCAGGTCTGGGTCAAGGTTTGGGTCTTGGTCTGGGTCCAGGTTTGGGTCAAGGTTTGGGTCCTGGTTTGGATCCTGGTTTGGGTCTTGGTTTGGGTCCAGGTTTGGGTCCAGGTTTGGGTTCAGGTTTGGGTCCCGGTTTGGGTCCAGGTCTGGGTCCTGGTTTGGGTCCAGGTTTGGGTCTTGGTCTGGGTCCAGGTTTGGGTCCTGGTTTGGGTCCCGGTTTGGGTCAAGGTCTGGGTCCAGGTCTGGGTCCTGGTTTCGGTCCAGGTTTGGGTCCAGGTTTGGTCCAGGTTTGGGTCTTGGTTTGGGTCCAGGTGTGGGTCCTGGTTTGGGTCCTGGTTTGGGTCCCGGTTTGGGTCCAGGTCTGGGTCTTGGTTTGGGTCCAGGTTTGGGTCCAGGTCTGGGTCCTGGTTTGGGTCCAGGTTCCTGGTTTGGATCCTGGTTTGGGTCCTGGTTTGGGTCCATGGTTGGGGTACTGGTTTGGGTCCAGGTTTGGGTTTTGGTTTGGTCCTGGTTTGAGTCCTGGTTTGGGTCCAGGTTTGGGTCCCAGTTTGGGTCCTGGTTTGGGTCCAGGTCTGGGTCCAGGTCTGGGTCCAGGTTTTGGTCCAGGTTTGGTCCAGGTTTGGGTCTTGGTTTAGGTCCAGGTTTGGGTCCTGGTTTGGGTCAAGGTTTGCGTCCTGGTTTGGATTCTGTTTTGGGCCCTGGTTTGGGTCCTGGTTTGAGTCCTGGTTCAGGTCCAGGTCTGGGTCCCGGTTTGGGTCCAGGTTTGGGTCCCGGTTTGGGTTCAGGTTTGGGTTCTGGTTTTGGTCCAGGTCTGGGTCCTGGTTTGGGTCCAGGTCTGGGTCCGGGTTTGGGTCCAGGTTTGGGTCCAGTTTTGGGTCCAGGTTTGGGTCCTGGTTTGAGTCCAGGTCTGGGTCCAGGTCTGGGTCCAGGTCTGGGTCCCGGTTTGGGTCCCGGTTTGGGTCCAGATTTGGGTCCAGGTTTGGGTCCTGGTTTGGGTCCTGGTTTGGGTCCCGGTTTCGGCCCAGGTTTGGTCCAGGTTTGGTCCTTGGTTTGGTCCTTGGTTTGGGTCAAGGTTTGGGTCCTGGTTTGGGTCCTGGTTTGGATCCTGGTTTGGGTCCAGGTTTAGGTCCTGGTTTGGGTCCTGGTTTGGGTCCTGGTTTGGGTCCAGGTTTGGTCCAGGTTTGGGTCCTGGTTTGGGTCATGGTTGGGGTACTGGTTTGGATCCTGGTTTTGGTCTTGGTTTGGATCCTGGTTTGGGTCTTGGTTTAGGTCCAGGTTTGGGTTCTGGTTTGGGTCAAGGTTTGGGTCCTGGTTTGGGTCTCGGTTTGGGTCCATGGTTGGGGTACTGGTTTGGGTCCAGGTTTGGGTTTTGGTTTGGTCCTGGTTTGAGTCCTGGTTTGGGTCCAGGTTTGGGTCCCAGTTTGGGTCAAGGTTTGGGTCCCAGTATGGGTCCAGGTCTGGGTCCAGGTTTTGGTCCAGGTTTGGTCCTTGGTTTGGTCCTTGGTTTGGTCCTTGGTTTGGGTCAAGGTTTGGGTCCTGGTTTGGGTCCTGGTTTGGGTCAAGGTTTGGATCTTGGTTTGGGTCCAGGTTTGGGTCCTGGTTTGGGTCCAGGTTTGGGTCCTGGTTTGGGTCCAGGTTTGGTCCAGGTTTGGGTCCTGGTTTGGGTCATGTTTGGGGTACTGGTTTGGATCCTGGTTTGGGTCTTGGTTTGGATCCTGGTTTGGGTCTTGGTTTAGGTCCAGGTTTGGGTTCTGGTTTGGGTCAAGCCTTGGGTCCTGGTTTGGATCCTGGTTTGGGTCCAGGTTTGGGTCCAGGTCTGGGTACTGGCTATGGTCCTGGTTTGGGTCCTTGTTTGGGTCCTGTTTTGGTTCCTGGTTTGGGTCCAGGTTTGGGTCCTGGTTTGGGTCCAGGTTTGAGTCCTGGTTTGGGTCCAGGTCTGGGTCCAGGTTTGGGTCCAGGTCCGGGTCCAGGTTTGCGACCTGGTTTGGGTTCTGGTTTGGGTCCAGGTTTGGGTCCAGGTTTGAGTCCTGGTTTGGGTCCAGGTCTGGGTCCTGGTTTGGGTCCCGGTTTGGGTCTGGGTCCAGGTCCAGGTCTGGGTCCTGGTTTCTTTCCAGGTTTGGTCCAGGTTTGGGTCCTGGTTTGGGTCCAGGTTTGGGTCTTGGTCTCGGTCCAGGTTTTGGTCCTGGTTTGGGTCCCGGTCTGGGTCCAGGTCTGGGTCCTGGTTTGGGTCCAGGTTTGGGTCCTGGTTTGGGTCTTGGTCTGGGTCCAGGTTTTGGTCCTGGTTTGGGTCCCCGTCTGGGTCCAGGTCTGGGTCCTGGTTTGGGTCCAGGTTTGGGTCCCGGTTTGGGTCCAGGTTTGGTCCAGGTTTGGGTTCTTTATTTTGGTCCTGTTTTGGTTCCTGGTTTTGGGTCAAGGTTTGGGTCCTGGTTTGGGTCTAGGTTTGGGTCCTCGTTTGGTCCAGGTTTGGGTTCTGGATTTTGGTCCTGTTTTGGTTCCTGGTTTGGGTCCAGGTTTGGGTCCTGGTTTGGGTCCAGGTTTGGTCCAGGTTTGGGTCTTGGTTTGGGTCCAGGTTTGGGTCTGGGTCCTGGTTTCGGTCCAGGTTTAGGTCTAGGTTTGGTCCAGGTTTGGGTCCTGGTTTGGGTCCCGGTTTGGGTCTGGGTCCTGGTTTGGATCCTGGTTTGGGTCTTGGTTTGGGTCCTGGTTTGGGTCCCGGTTTGGGTCTGGGTCCTGGTATCGGTCCAGGCTTAGGTCCAGGTTTGGTCCAGGTCTTGGCCCTGGTTTGGGTCCCCGTTTGGTCCAGGTTTGGTCCAGATTTGGGTCCTGGTTTGGGTCCTGGTTTGGCTCCTGGTTTGGGTCCAGGTTTGGGTCCTTGTTTGGGTCCTTGTTTGGGTCCTTGTTTGGGTCAAGGTTTGGGTCCTGGTTTGGGTCCTGGTTTGGGTCCAGATCTGGGTCCAGGTCTGGGTCCTGGTTTGGGTCCCGGTTTGGTCCAAGTTTGGTCCAGATTTGGGTCCTGGTTTGGGTCCTGGTTTGGCTCCTGGTTTTGGTCCAGGTCTGGGTCCTGGTTTGGGTCCCGGTTTGGGTCTGGGTCCTGGTTTCGGTCCAGGTTTAGGTCCAGGTTTGGTCCAGGTTTGGGTCCTGGTTTGGGTCCCGGTTTAGGTCTGGGTCCTGGTTTGGATCAAGGTTTGGGTCCTGGTTTGGATCCTGGTTTGGGTCTTGGTTTTGGGTCCTGGTTTGGGTCCCGGTTTGGGTCTGGGTCCTGGTTTCGGTCCAGGTTTAGGTCCAGGTTTGGTCCAGGTCTGGGTCCTGGTTTGGGTCCCGGTTTGGTCCAGGTTTGGTCCAGATTTGGGTCCTGGTTTGGCTCCTGGTTTGGGTCAAGGTTTGGGTCCTGGTTTGGGTCCTGGTTTGGGTCCAGATCTGGGTCCAGGTCTGGGTTCTGGTCCGGGTCCAGGTTTGGGTCCTGGTTTGGGTCCAGGTTTGGCTCCTGGTTTGGGTCCAGGTTTGGGTCCTTGTTTGGGTCAAGGTTTGGGTCCTGGTTTGGGTCCTGGTTTGGGTCCAGATCTGGGTCCAGTTCTGGGTCCAGGTTTGGGTCCTGGTTTGGGTCCTGGTTTGGGTCCAGATCTGGGTCCAGGTCTGGGTGCTTGTTTGGGTCCAGGTTTGGGTCCTGGTTCGGGTCTTTTAGTTAACACTGTTCTGACCCGGGTCCGGCATGTCACAGTACCCGGCAGACCTGAACGGCTCATTTCAGACGTGGTTCAGGCTTGTGTTACATCACAGCGTTTGATTTGATTTAACTTCGCTCACCTGTATTTCATCCAATAAAACAATTTTTCGTGATCCGCCCCCTTTTAGAGCGGTGGGACCGTCTGAGCGGCTGCTGTCTCATCCAGAACCGCACTGCTGTCACTTCACCGATCATCACTGATGTCATTTAATATGATTTTAAGTGATTCCTGGTTCTGATCCCTGGTTCTGATCCTTGGTTTCAGCTCTGCAGGTCCGACTGCACAGACGTGACATCTCCTTGGCATCACCCACCGGCGCCTGGTATCAAACGGCCTCTGATCAGCCTTCAGACGGGCTTCAGTTCTGGTGTTTGGTCGCCCCCCAGTGGCCACGTGTGGAAAATGACACGTCGCCTCCTCTGACATCCTCTCTCATCTGCCAGGGGCCATTTTGAACCGAATGGTGGCGTTCCTGTTTGTTCGACCGGGCTGAGAAACGACAAAATAAAACACATGGTACACATGGAACAAAAACCTTGAATGTGATGCACGTTTGAAGCCTTTAACGAACCTTTAACGAACCTTTAACACTCCTAATGTCTCTGGATCAGGGGTGTCAGATTCATCTTCACTGAGGGCCACATCAGCATCATGGTTGAAGGGCCAAATCAACAGCATGAATGTAACAAAATGGAATGTAAAATCAAAATATATTAAACTACACCTTATTATAATGTTAAATAACGGATTCTGTATTTATTTCTGTGTTTTCTGTCAAAATGCTGATGTAGATTAAACTCTTTCACGACTGACACCGCCTCATAACACAAAAGAGAAACTGTTATTTCACTTTGAGGCACAAACTTGTATTTGTTTTCCCGTCGTTCATGAAACTGTCTTCCTTGTGCATCAGTTTTTCTTTTCTTTAACATGTAGTTTATAGAGGTTTTTCTCAAATCCATCAGTTCTGAAAATCATCTTGATGTCTTGCTCATGATGATATACTGTTATTGTTGTGGGTAACGATGAAATGCATTATGGGAGATGTAGTTTATTGTCAATATGTGCTTTAAAGCGGCGTAAGCTTACTTTAAGTCTTAAAATATCGGTTTAAAGTTTAAGCCAATAATGCACAAGCACTCAAGGGCCACATAAAATGACGTGGCGGGCCACATTTGGCACGCTGGCCTTGTGTTTGACACATGTGCTCTAGATTAACTTTGTTTCTGACTTCTGGAGCAGCTTCACGTGTTCTTCTGATCTTTCTACGTTCAACAACACAAATATGAAGTGAAAATACATTTAAGTTTAAGTGTAAT
Source organism: Hirundichthys speculiger (assembly GCA_018398805.1). Taxonomy (NCBI): domain Eukaryota; kingdom Metazoa; phylum Chordata; class Actinopteri; order Beloniformes; family Exocoetidae; genus Hirundichthys; species Hirundichthys speculiger. The sequence goes on from JAGFBZ010000816.1 coordinate 256,986, forward strand.
CAGAGCAGTGTCGTTTCTGCCATCTGGGGGACACTGCAGGGGCCCCTGATCTGTAAAACTACAGTATTCAGGAACCTGAACCTTTGAGCTGATCCGTGCATTAACCTGCTTCATTTTTAGGAGAAAAAGGCAGAAATTTATAAATTCCAAAGTCAGATTTCAGCTGTCTAACCAACATGACTGTTACTTTGGCTGGTTCAGGGTCAAACAACTAAAATATAATTTCTCATTTTCATTTCTGGACTCATCCGGGCGGTGAAATGAAAAAAACAAAACAAAAAAACTGTTCCTTAAATAAATAGTCTTCAAAAGGCCGTAATAATAAACTGTATTGATCAGGTTTACACGTGTTCATGTCTGATCAATATTTTCATTTTGTATCGAGAAGAACACAAAGGAACAGAAGACGAGGAGAGGAAACCCTGGAAACACCAGAGCCGAGACCAAAACCACATGTTTACCCGGCCGGGCAGACTGAGGTCCGACAGGCACCCTCATGTCCTGAGGAGGCCCTGGACCTCTGATCCGCCTGGCACCCACCTGAACTATCTCCACATCTATCTGGCCTTTTGGCCACTGATCTTGCTTTTTCTTTTGCTCCTAACCTCAGACCCGAACACATGGAGGTCAGTGCAGATTTGCTCTGGACCCTAGTAGGGATGGGAACTGATAAGATTTTTCCCATTTCGATTCCATTATCGATACTGTTTAACGATTCGATTCTTTATTGATTCTCTTATCGATTCTAATTTGGGCAAAAAGGAGAACAAACAGTTTTATTAGCATCATTTTTTATTTACTTAGAAGTCACGACCTTACAAACTCAACAGCGAGGTCAAAAGAGGCCCAAAGCCTGGATAACGTGTTAACTGTTGTAATATGTAACTGTGCAAATACACAAGAATGTGTAACATTTTACTAACAGATTTTTACTAATAGAAATTAAAAAATCTCCTTTTTAAAAGGATATATGAGCTCACTAAGCACTCAAAATAATAATAAAGAAAGATGAATATTATATTATATAATATATTATATTATATTATATATATTATAATACAACAGAACAGTGCATAGTACAAATCTGCAAATACTATGAAGAATTAACAATTCTTTAGCAGAAAAATAATCATGTCTTCCAGCCTCTGAACCAGCCAGACTCTCTCTCTCTTGTCACGGTCATCTTCTAAATTTAATGCAGAAGGCATTCGTTTAATTGCATAGCGTTAATGTTATAGCGTGTTTTACAAAGAAGCACATAGGCAGTGGGATAGCTACTAACCAGAGTTACCAGAGGCGATCTTAGCTTGGCTACTGCTGCTGGGTTGAGATCCATCAGTCCGAAGCGTCAAAAACACGACACTCGTTATCGCATGTTGTGTGCATAAATGTTTCTACATGTTAGCCGTGTTCCCTCCCGACGCTGTTATCTCCACTTTACAATGACTGCTAGTTGCCTTGTTGCCATCTTTCTTTGGTGAAGTGAAGCCAAACTTTGGAGCGTTTGAACCTGGTGGGCGCCATTGTTGTTTACAACTGCAATGCGCGTGCTAAACCGACGTAACTTAATCACGTAAGTGCTTTCTGGAATTGACTATACATAAATTGCGTAAATTACGTGAGATTCGTGCTGGTTGGAATCGATAAGTGAATCGCTGGATAAACTGCCAAATGATTCCATGGAACTGAAACACACGGAACCGGTTCCTGTAGAGAACCGATTCTCTACCAGAACCGATTCTCTACAGGAACCAGTTCTCTACAGGAACCAGTTCTCGATTACCAACCCTAGACCCTAGTGGTCAGAAGAGGAACTGCAACAAAACCGACTTCCCGACTGGCTTCAACCTGGAACTGTTAGCTTGGTTGTGAGTTTATGAAGTCAGAAACTTTTGTCCCGCAGTTTTTTCGAGTGTGTCTATCTTTTTATTTGAAATGGTCCTAATTCATGATTGGATTAATTTAACCAGCCTCAGGTAAGTTAGTGTTAGACTGGCAGGTTTACTTTGGTTTGGTTTAACTGGAATCTAGACAGTGAATCTAAAAGGTCAGAGAATCAAAAAGCGTCTTATATTCTCAGCAGAAAGTGTTTGTAAAACTTAAAGGATATACAGTGATCCTTCGCCAATTCGCGCTTTAAGTTCCACGGTTTTAGTTCTTCACAGATTTTTTTCAGAAATATAGAATATAAAAAAAAATCAAGAAAAAATTGCGGAAACATCACAGGATGTTGTGCGCGTTCTCTTGCAGCAAAGAAATGTTGTGAGCCAGCCTAGCCCCTTTAAGAAGGTGGCCTTATGGGTAATGGTGTGGCCTTATGGGTAATGTGTGTCGTGGGACAACAGAATGAAAATGAGGTTAGATGAAAGAGCGGTTTGTTTACTACGGTTCAGAGACCAGAGGCTGTGAAGGTAACAGAAAGACCACAGTTGAGCCTTTGTCTTGTTTCGCTACTTTTTTGCAGTTTTTAAACATATTTTGAACACATTATTTAGTCTGGGGGGGCTCCAGCTCCAGTTTGCGGATTATGATTCTCGTGGGCTGGCACCGGTCCCCATTAACCGCGAAAAATAAGGGATCACTGTAGTGACCCAGCAGGTTAAAGCAGCGTGAAGAAACCACAAGGTTTCAGTTTTATATCAGTGAACACATGAGCAGGTTTGTCCCGACCACCAACAGGCCCTTTAAACGTCAGCTCCTGAAGTAAACTCCTCTCCAGACCGAGGACAAGGGCGAGATGGCAAGACGGCGAGACGGCGGTGGCCCTTTGACTGAATACGTTTGAGGCTTCTGATGAAGTGAAGTCTGACACTCCTGCTTTAGATTAACAGCAAAATCAGCAACTCAAATTAACACTCTCAGATTTGATTTCAACACTTTTGAAGTGTCTATATGGGTCCACACCACAAAGAGTTAATTCAACTCTTTTTGGAGAGTTAGTACCTTAACACTACCTTAGTGTAATTATTGACTCTTTTTGGAGTTAGAATTTAACACTTCTTAACACTAACTAGTGTTACTTTATCGCAACACTTTTATGTAGTGTTAGACATTAACTCTCTTTCGGGATTGTTGGTTAACTATACAAGTGTTACAGTCATTTTAACACTGGAAGGTGTAAAATTAGCTCTTCTGAATTACTAAAAAAATACTTAGAAAATAAGGTTTGCTAAAAATAATGCCATTATGTTTAGTTGAAACTCATTTATTTCAAACATGCACCACAAATTAACATTTAAAACACTTTATCAGACACAATTCGTTGTTATCTTAATGTTAACACTAACATAATGCTAACAGCCCACAACCGATACACTGCTTATTCAGCGTTAGCTTGCTTAGCCGAGTTAGCAACACAAACAAAAATACAGTCTAAAACTTTTTTACCATAGCAGATACAGTCTTTACCATCAAATTACAAGTTTTAGCGAACCAAATGACGAACTAAAATCATCACTGCTTAGCGCGGCTAATGTGGCGACATAACTTTACACTGAGTGCCTCGCCATTGAAGACAGACCATGTGCCAGAGGGGTAATATAAATATCAAAACCTAACGCGAACATAAAGTTAGCTCATTTTACTTATCAAACAATGTCGACATAAAACCACGGTGAAACGCACAGGTGAATGAGAGGCTCCCCAGTCGGTATTTAGCTCCTGTACCTGTGTAGCACGGTGGGGCGGGGTCTGATTTACACCTGAAGTGTCACATCCACGTTTGGAGTTAAGAGTTAAATAGTTCAGAGTTGATGTTACTACAATGACACTTAGAGATTTGATCTGAAGACACTTTGTGTTGACTCCAACTATTTGTAAACTTAGTTACATATAAGGGATTTGACTCTATTCAGGGTGGAATTAACTCTGCTTTTGCTTAGATTTCACCAACACCAGAAATATAACTCTTTTCAATTTGCTGTAATCAATCCTTCCTTTAAAAAGCACTACAGATTAATGCATTCCCACCAATTATCTTAAAGTTTCAGGTAATCTAGTTATAAAACTCTGGGCCCCCAAACAGAAACCTGCAGGGGGCCCTCAAAAAGCTCGAGACGGCCATGTTCATCACTGGCGCTCAACAGTGTTCGGTTCGTCTGCCAACTTTCTTCACGGGTCTCTTAAAATCTTCAGTCCCTCTCGTCGGAGACCATTTAATGAGGCGGCTAAACTCACTAATTGCCCACTTAATTGGCCGTTTGTCGGCGCGCGCCGCCTCCGCGGTCCCTCCCTCCCCCTCCGCCCCTCCCTCCCTCCCCCTCCCGCTGTCAGACATCACAATCCTACACTGTCACAACCATTTAGGATCAGTCCCTCTGTATCAGCACCCCCCCCCCCCCCCCCTTCATGTCGGTGTTTTATGTCTGCGTCAGTGTTGGAGGTGCAGGGATGATGGCGTCTCTGGCGGCATGATTCCGGTGCAGCTCCGACACAAACCCGCCTTAATAGCATCGGTAGGTGGCGGCGGTGGAGGGGGGCTGGTGGCGGTGGTGGTGGTGGTGGTGGGGGGGGTAACAGCGACGGGAAACATGACGAAACGGCACCGCGGAGGACGGACAGACTGAGAGACGCCCCCCCCCCCCCCCGACACCCACACCTCCTCCTTCCTCCTCCTCCCCCTCCTCCTCCTCTTCGCTGACGACTGGACTGATACACACGCGCAGGGGCTTGGACATACATGCACGCCGTCCACTTTTTGCAAACAGCTGCGCATCGGAGCGCGCTGTAATTGGGCAGCGGAAAGGTGAGGGGGGGGGGGGCGGCAGGAGGAGGGGGGGCATCCGCGGCAGATGAGGGCATCTCACGTCCAACCTGTCCAGGAAATCACCGTGACCCCGTCGGAGAGAGGAGTTCGGACCTGACAGGTACCCTTCACCGGCCAGCTGACCGTAGACCCGCCTGGCGTCGCCCGTCCGTCACCGGAGCGTTTACGCGCCTGAACAAACGCTCAGATAACGGCCGCAGAGTCATTTCATGCGTCCATTCAAGTTTTTAAAGCTGTTGAGAGAGAGAGAGAGAGAGAGAGACAGCAGCAAAGTGCGCGGTTCTGCTCAATTGTGTTGCAGTGTTTGATGTTTGCAGTGATCAATTGTCTCGCGCTGTGGTTACTCATCTCTCACTGTGGTGAATACAGGCTGTCGCTATGCTCAGGTCCTGGGGGGGATTTTTTTTTTAACTCCTTGGCACCAAAGCCTCAGCTGGAACCCCCCCCATCCTGTCAGCAATGGCAGTATTGAGCGAATAAATCGGATTTGCATCTCTGTGTCTCCTCAGGATGGGGGGAGTCAGTGAGGGGGATGATGTGCTGGCTCGATGGAGTGATGGACTACTGTACCTCGGCAACGTCAAGAGAGTAAGTGTGGAGTGCGTTTGTGTGCTGAAGACTCTCCCATCTAGTTTTGTCAATCATTCTGCTCACCTGCCGTCTCCTCCTCAGGTAGATGGAGTCAAGCAGTGCTGCCTGGTGAGATTCGAGGACAACTCCGAGTTCTGGGTGCTGAGGAAGGACATTCACTCGTGTAAGAAAAGATCTTTTATATCCTCAGCTAGAGCTGTAAATGCCTCCTCGATAAAGCAGTTTTTCTGTTTCCTTTATTAAAAGATACATCTGCTTCAGTTTTGGAGTAAAGAGGTGCTTCGCTGAGCTGAAAGTGTCACCGGAGGACTTGGAGGAATACTTTTTAGAGATGGAAGATACCAACTGATAGATAAAACTCTGACCTGACAGCTATTTAGACTCTCGTTTTCATTACAAAATTTGTAATTTAAATATATATCCACATCAAGGTTATTATCGTTGATGAAAATGAACAAAACGTCCTTCGTTTTCATGCTTGTAATTTTTTTTTCTCATAAACCTTTGAAATCTATTAACTTCGCTCTGCCGTACAACAACAACCGCAAAAAAAAAGTGATTAGCAGTGATGGCTGCGGCAAAAGTTGGGAGAAAGCGCCTCAGTCCTATTTTTGACTATGACTGTGTTAACGATAAAAATAAGTGCCTTGTTGTAGAAGCTGGTGATACAATGTGTGGAATACTTCTGAAGGAGAAAAAAACCCACGAATCTGAACGTCCATTTGAAAAGCTCACACAAAAAGGCTAACCAAGATTAGCTGGATAAGCTAGCCTAAGCTAGCCCCCTGGAAAGAAGGCTAACCAAGACTAGCTGGATAAGCTAGCCTAAGCTAGCCCCCTGGAAAGAAGGCTAACCAAGACTACCTGGTAAGCTAGCCTAAGCTAGCTTTCTGGAAAGAAGCTAACCAAGACTAGCTGGATAAGCTAGCCTAAGCTAGCCCCCTGGAAAGAGAAGCTACAGCTGCAGGCCAGTCAGCGTTGGGAAGGAACGGGAGAAAACAGCAACTATAATGGACTGTTACCATGGAGACCAGATAGCTGCTGGTCAGTAAATACGCAGGAACACCACAAGCGGGAAGATGCATTGATAAATATGTTTATTGAGACCAGAATGTAAACACGACTATGTGATTTGATAGCCTTCAAAAAGTTCAGTGCTTCACTCCAACCAAAATTACAACCCTAATTTACAAAATAAAACTAAAACTAACACTGAAACTAATAAAAACTAAACTAAAACTAAGTATTTCAAAACAAAAACAAATAAAAACTAGCAAAACTGCTCTAAAAACGATTTAAAACTAACTGAATTTGAAAAACTAAACTAAAAACTAAAACTAATGGAAAATCCAAAACTATTATAAACCTGATCCACATACAGAGAAAGATAGCAGAGGCTGCAGGGTGTCGCTGCGCTTTGAGCCTTTTAAGATGCGTTCACTGTCCTGGCCAGCCGTCCGAATTCTTCTCCTCTGTGATACAAAGACCTGGTGCCTCCTCTGGTTTCTTCTCTGGTGTCCAGGTGGTGGTGCACCTGGACCAGGTGGTGGTGCTGACAGAAGCAGGTCACTGACAGATTCGGATTCAGACTCCACTAACCCTAAATGATGCATGGACTCACGAAGTAACGAGAAAAAATGCTGATAATGATTTATTAAATACATCCTAAAAACAAATTCTGTAAGAAATAGATTAAATAGTGAAAGGAGACAGGAAGACCAGGTGTACGCCACCTAGAACGTCATGATTGAGGTCTTTGTTGTGTGTTGGATCGTCTGGACCGAGTTCAGGGTTCTGATGGACTGTGGGATGAAACTGTTGGTGAACCCGGCTGTTCTGCTCCTCAGACTGAGACCAGTCAGGGCTGGATGTAACTGGTAACCGGTCAGAGAGATGAACCATGTAACGTAGGCGGAGCTACAAGCAGATTAGTGTCAACAACAGGCGTCAACGGCTGCAGAGCCCCAGGACCCCTGTTGATGGTTTATCAGAACGATATAGTTTGCTGTAATGTCTAAAAATGTCCCATACTCAACATTTATCAGCGCCAACTCATGTAAGATGTACTTTATTTGCTCCGTTGGTATGTTTGAGCCGCATAAAGGAAGTAAATAAGAGGAAGTCCAGCGCTGAGCGGCTACAGCGCTACAGAAAAGGACTTTCTCCTGAAATTTTTTTATCTTTGTTCCCTCAGCAGACACATCTGAGCAGTGAGACGTTTCGGTTTACGTGGAACAAAACCAAGCTGGAAACATCACACGTTTACAGTCTCATCAGAGCAACGTCTTTAGACTTTATTAGTGGCCATTACTGAGCACGCTCACCAGGGTGGCGTTGTTTTAGGAGTTGGGTTGTTTGTCGTCCCAAACGTTTTTGTTTTCTGGTTTTGTTCCTGCGTGGATGATCTTTTACTTTACAGTAGATAAACTAAAATCAAGGCCAAATCTGGCCCATCTTCTCATTTTATCTGACCAAGAACATTCAAAGATAATTATGCACTTACAATGCAGTTCTGTACTGTTTTAGAGGCGTGCATGGACTAACTACATGCCACACAATGCATCTTGATTTTGGTTGCAGTGCCATCATGCCATCTAGCCGAGGGTTCTGTTATTAATGGTTCTACAGGTAACCCTGGTGGCTTGCTCACCTGGAGGATCTCAGGTTCACGTCCCAGTTGTGGCGGGAAGGAGATCCCTCACTCTGAACAGGAAGTAGTTGAAATAAAAATTTAGATGTCCAGCTGTGACAGAGACCATCATGTCGATGAAGCTAAGCTCAGCTTCCTTTGGCTGCTCTGCGCTTGTAATTAAATGTGCTCGTCAAAGCCGTGCGCACCTGTGGCTGCATCATCATGGATCTGAAACAATCATTAGTGTTTTTCCAGTGATGCACACCTGCTACTACCCCCCCCCCCCCCCCCACCCCCCCCCCCCCCCCCCCACCCCCCCCCACAACAGAAATCAATCAGCTTTCAATCAGCTGGATCTGTGATGGATTTACTGTGATGGATTGTAGATCTGAAACAATCATTAGTGTTTTTTCCAGTGATGCACACCTGCTACCCCCCCCCACCCCCCCCCCACCCCCCCCCCCCCCCCCCCCCACAACAGAAATCAATCAGCTTTCAATCAGCTGGATCTGTGATGGATTTACGTAGTGAAAAAGTATCGGCTTTATTGATCCTAAACGAGTCCTGCATCAGAACTGATGGGCTGGAAATCTAATTTTAATAACCACATGATCAACTGTTGCATCTTGAGTTTTGCATATAAAAACGATAGCGACAAGTTGGATTATTTAACAAAGGCCCTGCGGTTGGTTTTAGACGTCAGTTTATTGATGGTCAGAGGAGGAAGTTGCTGGAGAGGAAATACCAACCTGATCAGGCCGACCCCAAGACTTGTCTCTGATTTCCTCTCTGAGTCTAGACGTTAACGCACGAGTCAAAGTCCGTGTGACGTCACAGGTCTTTAAAATCAATCCTGGACCTGACTTCTACCAGCCTCAGAACGTTTACCAACTTCTGGTGAACTCCAGTCTCTGAGTGGTCAGGAGTAACGTGAGCGGCGTCATAAAAGCGGCTACACCTCCACACCTGCAGGGGGACCCACTGACCTGGAAATGGTCTAAGTTCGTATCGTAAGTAAATGCACAGACTGAATAGTAACTGAACAAACCCGGAGGTTTCTGCGGGGAGATTTTGACGCCTCTTCTTCCTTGAACTCCACAGCTTCACGTCGTAAAAAAGAGCTGAAGGAACAGGAAAACAGCAGCTCCAGTTACAGTTTCAGCTTCCTTTAACCCATTAATACCATTAATATTAGGGATGCGTGGTAAATGTTTTTTAAAACCGATACCGATAACCAATAACTTTCAGCTCCTAAAGGCCGATACTGATAACCGATAACACACACATATACCTAAGATCATTACATCAATACTATGAACAAAATCAAAAATAGTTTGGCCTCTTAAAATGGACAGATATTTATTTTTTTCCATTGAAAAACTATTGTCAAGCCTCTAAAACATTTTTGTGAAGCTATCAAACAAACCTATTTGATATCTCACATTCACTTAAATAAGGTTCATTACTGACTGATACAAAAATAGACTCCTTGAACTGATGGAAATACATGCATCAAAATTACAAACTGAAAAAGATTTACAGTTAAAGGATTTTGACTTGTGGTTCCATTTAAATTAATACCTTTAATTAAAGTAAAGGAGGTTCAGTAGTTTTTATTTTTGAATCTCATGGAAGCTTTAGATGAGAGAGATGAGGGGAGGGGAGACTGCTGCTCACTTGCGCACGTTAGCATTAGCTTCCGTTAGCTCACGTTAGCGCGATTTCCAAACTCAATGGAAGTGATTGTTATGTTGTAGGTGACTGATCAGGTTTTACGTATTAAATCTTGTGCGTCCCTCCTCGTAGAATTCACTCGGAGGATTCGTCACAAATAACCACCAAACTATCTTCTTCTGAAACTTTAATGAAGTTCCACGCCGCCATGTTTGTTGTGATCAGCGCTGTGCTGCAGGCTGCATTCAAGGTGTAACGTAAATTCCTCCGTTCCTTCGTTTGCTAGTCGTTCTTTCAGCCTTTTCTATTTTTTTCTTTTTTATGTGTAACATGAGGGGAAATACTGCGAATATCAATTAAAGTCAGCAACTACCAAAATTATGACCGAGTTAACAAGTTGTTTTCTGGCACGAGGGGATATTCTTGATTTTCCTTACCGAGTAATCATTTTTCTGATTATGCCGACGTCACTTGAACATATCATTCAATGTCGGTCATTCAAGACTCAGAGGGAGCGAGGCACTGCTGTGTTGACAAAAATATACAGTCATGGAAAAAATTATTAGACCACCTTTTTTTCTTCACTTTCTTGTTCATTTTAATACCTGGTACCACTAAACGTCATCATGTGACTAAAACAGACAGAAAAGAAAACACTGAATGCATAAAAGCAGTGTTTTTGGCAGTACAACGCCATAGCTATTGATGTAAAAACTTAAGTGATTTAGGTTATAATCAAGAAAACCATGGAAAATGGTAAGATATCAGCTCTTAAATAAAACTCTTATGAGCAATCTTTGTGGTTATCGTTATATTTGTCCAAACAAATGTACCTTTAGTTGTACCAGGCATTAAAATGAACAAGAAACTGAAGAAAATAAGGGTGGTCTAATAATTTTTTCCATGACTGTATGTTATCATGGCTATTTGTCGTGATATCGGACTTATCGGAATGACGTCATAATTTCCTGTTATCGGCCCAATATTTATCGTGGACCGCTAATTAATATTACTACCAAAAAAAGCACCTAGACGACATAAAAGATAAACATCTAATGCTCCAAATAATTTACGTCAGGAAAAGGATCAGATGAGGCCTTAAATTCCTCTGCATTGTTGTCCTGGAAGGTTTTTTTCAGCGTTGTGATGCTTTGTCATCTAAATATCCTGTTGGGGGTTCATTTTAATCGGTTTATTAGAGCTTATTTATAGATTGATTAGACTAATGACTCCTCGTGGGGAAGGCTCCCCGTCTCCTCCAGACATCACGTCAAAGGGGAAGTTGGACACTTGTTAGGATCGAGCCGAACATCCGGAACATCCGGATGTCAAATGAAGTGGAGTCTGAAAGGGAGCAGGAGACGCTGAAATCAATGAAGTGGCAACGATGTGAATCAATATCCGGAAATGAATGCAGCTGACTGCTCTTTCTCTGTCTCCCTGCCCTCCCCTGCCTCTGTCCCTCTGTCCCTCTGTTCCTCTGTCCCTCTGTTCCTCTGTCCCTCTGTCCCTCTGTTCCTCTGTTCCTCCCTCTCTTTTGTCCCTCTGTTCCTCTGTCCCTCTGTTCCTCTGTTCCTCTGTCCCTCTGTTCCTCTGTTCCTCTGTCCCTCTGTCCCTCTGTTCCTCTGTCCCTCTGTTCCTCAGTCACTGCCGGAGTGGAAGAAGTTTGCTGTATCTGTGACACCCCGCCTCTTAAAGAACCTCTCGTAAACTGTCTTAAATGCCACCACGGTAAGGAAGCACGCCTCATCACACGCCGTCAAACGCCGGTTCCCCGTCAGTTCCCCCTGTGACCTTGAGGATCTGACACAGCGAGGAAGTAAATAACAGCCCTCCTGTTTAGAGAAACACAAAGCTGCGTATCATGAAGGATGAATGTGAGCGGCGGCGGCTGCAGCGTGACTGGAGGGAGATAACGCCACGTCTTTATTGTCTCCGTCGTCTTTTTAAATTAAAGATCTCATCCAGACATGCTTTAACACATTCAAACAGCCACTTATCACTCTTATTATTATCAATAATAATAATAATCATGTCTTAAACACCGAATTAAACCTGTCTGCACACACACAGACTATATAGAGATTAATATGAAAATAATGTTTTTATTTTAATTATTTCTATTATTGATCTGTCTCTCATGTTGTGACCATATATTCTGATTGTATCTTAATAACTGATGGAAAAGTAAATTAAAGAGTCCCATGAAGGATTATCTGGCATCAGCAGTTGATTGATTTGGTCTGAATCAGTCCGACAGGAGGCTCTTTCAGGTCTATCAGAGTCTCAGCTTCCTGTTTGTGAATTTGCGTTTCACCATCGAAGCAGGACGCGTGGAGGACCTTGAACACATCGTTGTCGATGCTCTTCAAACTCATCGCTGAAGGGTTCAGACTCCATCGGTCCTCGATCAGACTGGTTCTGCTGCCAGCGGAGACGCCGGTGAAGGTTCTCCATGTTTCAGGTCGTCAAAGGTCGTCCTCAAAGGGTTACCCAGAAGGCACCTGGACGCCTGTTTGTCCTTGGTTCTTGAAGACGTTTCACCTTCTGTTAGAAGGCTGTTGTTGACCGATGAGTAGGGTTGGGCATCGTTTGGATTTTAACGGTTCTGATTCTGATTCTGATTCTCTGTTTCGATTCAAATTCAATTCAAATTCAAATATACTTTATTAATCCCCCAAGGGGGAAATTCAACTTTCAGTACACCAGTCTGGTGTCCTAGAGGAGCTGCCAGCGTCCAGGGCTCCTTTTCATGCCAGGTCCTGTGGTCCGAGTGCTAACTCCAGGTAACAGCCGTTAAAACAGTTAACAGCCGTTAGACCCAGTATATCTCCAAACGATGACAAGTGAGATATCTCCAGGTCAGAGGAGGAAACACCGATGAATCAAACCATCTCCTCTGGGAAGACTGAGCTCCTTCAGTCCGGCGAGCGACGGAGCCGACTGTCCCAGAGCCCGGTTCATCATGCGGACTGGACCAGGCCGTTGTCGTCTCCCCCGGCGGTGCTGGGCCCCGCCAGGTCACCAGACGGCCCCTGCCAGGTCAGCTGACCCATCCGGCGTGTAGACTGCTGGACGGGGGCAGCATGCCACTGCTGCTACGTCGGGGGCTCCCGTCCCGGCTCCGTGACACTGCAGCCCGGATCCAGTGGCGGTGGTTGCCGCGGGTAGCAGTTCAGGACTACTTAGCTTTCCCGAACCGGCCTCCAGCGACACCGTCCATGTCCGCGGCGGCAGGTCTCCACCAGCCACAAGAGGACCGATCCGCCCCCTGCAGACAGTATGTCGACATCCGACTGCAGATCACCACAAACCGGGCCAAACTGGAGCGTCCAGCGTCCAGCGTAGCAGGGATAAGTCCCGGAGCAGCAGCGAGAAGCGTCCATGCCAGGCGTTGTCCGGGCAACAACCCTGATTCCTGTTCAAAACGATTCGCGATTCCGATTCTTTGATGTGTAGGTCAACAGATCCCGACTTATCAAACAGTAGAATTTTTTCATTAAAAAAAACTGTGATATATTTACACAGGCAACAGGCCATTTTTATTCATGTTGTGCATTTACTTGAATGTGGGCGATTCGACGTCTGAGAAGGGGAGGAGCCTTTTCACCTCATAGGCTGTTACTTTTCTATGGCACTCGTGTGTTTGCTCCGCTGTCATTTTACTCCTCGCAGCCAATGTGAATGAGGTGTCACGTGGTTATACTGGTGGCTGGCTGCTAATGCTAGCCTCACTCAGCGTGCGCATAACTGGTTGCATTTCCGTCGAGGAGTTTCTGGGAGACAGACTCGTTGTTGAAGTCGAAGAAGCGACGGGAGCAACGCAGTGAATTAAATACGGTACACTCGTTTATTTTTGTGATGCCATGCGGGCGAAGGTGTTTTGCCATATTAGTCGTGCTCCCTCCTTTGGCAGTAACACGCTTCCCGCAGGTGTTTCACTGCGCCAGGTAGCCGTCATTTCCTGGACTGAAATGCAGCCAAACTCGAGAGCGGCGTCTCTTGGGATCCATGTGGTGGCGAGTGAAGTCCCGTCGGCGACGGACGTGATGTCGTCACTAGCGCGGAGTTGAGTACGCCAGGCGGAGTAACATCAACAAACTAGTGTAGTAAATCAAAAATAACAAACAACAACAACAAAAAAAATTACGCGGACTAGGGATGCACATTTTGAATTTTTTTTTAATGACCGTTACTGTTAACTGTTAACCGATAAGTCCGGGAGGGTTGGCTGCCGCGATGTTGCGCGGGTTGTCGTGCACACATGCGGACACTTCCCCGTAAATACTCTCGTAGCAATGTGTCGCCGTCAGCTTGTCGCAGAGATGCCGCCATCACTTTTGATTTATACTAGCGCGGTCTCCGCTATGTTATTCCACGCCACAATGCAAGAGCGTCAATCAGGAACTAGCTAAACTTCCTAAACTTATCTCTTGTGTTTCTCCACTTCCTCACCGTCTCGGCCGTATCCAGACCCACATTCATCGTTATCTCCCTCCATGAATTACTAGAATATCTGCTGTCTTTGTAGTGTGGAGAACCAGAATCGTACAGATGTGGGTACTTCCTCATTTCTTCAATGACGCGCTATTTTCTACGCGGATGTAGAATTGACCAATCAGAGGCCTGTTGCACCTGTTGACATGCCCCCATGAGTTGATTGAATTACGTAGCGTAAAAACAAAATTGACCGTTAATATTAATCGGTTAGAGTTACTGTTATCGGTTAACGGTTAAACGGTTAACCATGTGCATCCCTAGCGTGGACATTTAGGAACCGAAAAAAGGAATCAAAATTCAAAAATCTTCCAAACAATTCCAGAACCGGACGTTAGGAATCGTTTTTTGGTGCCCAACCCTACCGATGACATCACAAACGTAGAGGTTTGAATGAGAAGGAAAAGATCCTGCAGAAGGATCAGGTTTGAGACTCTTCTGTGAGGCACGGGGGCGTTAGTTTCATGGTTTGACCTCCATCCAGTGGAGATACTGTGAGCTTCAGGTTTCAGGACTCTTGTGAAAAGCTGATGTTTTGAGTTTCATTTGCAGGGGAAGATGGAACATTGTAAGGGGTCTGTATATATTTCCATTTTAGCTGTGAGGTGTTTCTACTCGGCTGAAAACCCATTTTCAGTTTATGTGCGTCTGAGCTTTCATCCGAGCTGTGAGTTGAACCATGACTGACTCTGGTCTACATGAGCGCCGCTCTGATTTAAACCGAACGGAGAAAAATGTCCAGAACGTCTCTGAAAGCCGTCTCTGCATGAGCGTGAAGGTCACGCGTCCAGGTGGAGTTAAAACCCATTTCCGAGCGGATGGACCGTAAAACCGTTGGGACGAAATGAAGCGTCCCGACACGTACGTCGCGTCTTCACACTTTTGTCAGGAAGACGAGGCTGCTGATGGTGTTTTAGCTGGAAAAAAGGAAAACTATTCCCGCTCTTGAAATGCTAATAGCACGTTTATGAGTCTTCATGCTTCCAGAACGAGCTGCCAGAGCACTAAAACCCTGCACCTGTCCCGTCTGCTCTTCCCCCCCGTCACAGGTTATCATCCAGAGTGCCACACCCCCGCCATCGACCCGGAGGCCGACAGCGAGACGTGGATATGTCGGCAGTGCGTCTTTGCGGTCGCCACCAAGGTCAGGCTGCTCGTCTGACATGCTAACATGTTGTCGCGGCGGGTGATGACTTTTATCAACAGGTGGTTTACCCCCGTTTAACGTTAAAATGTTGAAATAATCTGATGGTAGTGGGTCAGATGTCGCTTTTTTAAAATTTTTTTTGTCAGGTGAAAGTCTTGTGGGGAAGACGAGACGCTCCCATGATTCCACAGCTTGTAGCTCCGCCCTCAGCAGCGATGACCTTCCCAGCCTCAGTGGGGAGTTTTGGTCCGTTCTTCTGCACACTTGGTTCAGTTCTACTTCTGCTCCAGTTTGTTGTGGTTTCGGGCGTTCCCGCTCAGACGGGTCTCTCGAGGTCCCACCGCACCGTCTCAACTGGGTTCAGGTCTGGACTTTGACTAGAACAGCCATTCCCAAACTTCAGAATACCAAGGCCCAATTTGAAATGTGAAAAATCTCCGCGGCCCACCGAAACATTTAATCACAACTGTGATCAACATACAGGACAAGGAACCATGATCCGATATTAATGTAAGGGGTCAACAAATAAGGTGACACTTGTCATATTAAGTTAAGATGACAGTAGAATAACACTTAACTGGTTTGTTTTGGCCTTTCGCCCGTAGACGGCTGGGATAGGCTCCAGCAGACCCGTGACCCTTCAAGGATGAAATGGGTATAGAAAATGGATGGAATGGATGGTTTGTTTTGTTACTTCTTAATGTTTTAAATCATGTTGTTAATATTTTACAGTAGTTAAAAACAGGTCCACACTTTGGGAATCACTGGACTAGAACATTTCAGAGTCTTGACTCGTCCTGATGTAGACCTGTTAGAGGCGCTTTGGATTGCTGTCCAGTTCTGTGACCCGGTTTGGACTCACCTTTAGCTGCGGGGCCCAGATCATGACCACCCCACCGCCGTGCTTGACAGTGGGTTTGAGGGCATTCAGTTTTTCATCTCCTCTTTGGTCTCATCAGTCTGGTGGTTTGTTCAGGCGCAGTTTTGGTGACTTCAGTCTCTTGGATAGACGGGGGGGTCCTGCTTAGAGCTGAGCGATTTTATCGATTCTGCGATATATATCGATATTTTAGCCGCAGGTATCGATATTCTAAGCTTCTTTCAAAACCCCCGTGTCCCACCTTTAAAAGCTTGCAAGCAACAATTTGCACTGTTTAAATAAATGAAACTATTTTTCTCAACAAATCTTTTATTCGTTTTGTCCAGCCTTTGCAAGCTGCCTGTCAGCCATATAATGTGTAATCGATGCTTTCAGTTCAATTAATTCAAACAAAGTCATTGGAACACTCACAAGATGTCACCAAAATCACTTTGTCCCTTTAAAATCTTTCAGAAAATGATGGAAGTGTATTGTAAGATGAATATTGATATATATCGTATCGTGAGCCAAATATCGTGTTGCGTATCGTATCGTGAGATAAGTGTATCGCTACAGCCCTAGTCCTGGTTCGGTCTTCTGACTCTGCTGAACTGGTTTCACGTGTCTGCTGAGGCCTGCAGGGACTGAGATGAGAGCTTGTTTTTTTTTTTTTTTTTTTTGAGCCGCTCACGTTCTGACTGTGGGATAAATGGGGATAAATGGGGGCGTCCATGACTGGTAAAAGTAGGAAAAGTCTTAAATGTTTTCTCCCTGCAGGAT
This sequence comes from Hirundichthys speculiger, assembly GCA_018398805.1. NCBI lineage: Eukaryota > Metazoa > Chordata > Actinopteri > Beloniformes > Exocoetidae > Hirundichthys > Hirundichthys speculiger. The sequence goes on from JAGFBZ010000816.1 coordinate 273,931, forward strand.
GTTGAACTCCAAATAGTTTGAAGACGGTTTTAAAACCCTTTTTTTCCAGACTGACTTGCTGAAAACATCGCTCCTCTAAAACCATCGCTGATGTGCTTCCCTTTTTGCATTGTGTTAACGAGACTGCTCCAGACCTGCAGACTGAAAACATTTTGCTTTTAAAGACGTGTCCTGACTTTTACCGCTAAATCATATCGAAGCAGTGGAACCTTTTTTCTTTTTGGCTTCATTTTTGTTTATAAATCATGGAAGTCAAAAAAGTTTTATGTTTTTTATTCATTATCTGAGATTCTAATTACCTGACACTAAGACCCACTATGATAAAACGTTTTTATTAATATGTTTTACACATAAAAACAGCAGCAGGAAACGCTCCATTTCTGTAGATGTGAGACGAGAACGCCGTTGTTAACCATCAGCGTCCAGACTCTCGCCGTCGCTCACGGGCTGAACGTCCGCCGACGTGACGGCGGTTTGAGCCGCTGCAGCCAATAAGCTCTGTCCCAATCTTGTCTCGGCAGAGAGGCGGGGCCCTCAAGCGTGGACGCTTCGCCCGGCTCATGCAGTACATGAAGCTCCGGCTGCCGTACCAGCTGTCGTCCTTGGACTGGGACCTGCAGCATGTGACCAACCAGCAGCAGTGCTACTGCTACTGTGCCGGACCTGGAGAGTGAGTAGCGACGGTGGGAGTTTCCACGTCTGCTCTCGGCCGTTCGGGACCGCGGACCCGTCCATCCTCCGGTGGGACACGACTAACTGCGGTTCTGTCTTCCTGTTTTTGCTGCTGCAGGTGGAACCTGAAGATGCTGCAGTGTGGCGGCTGCGGTCAGTGGTTTCATGAGGCCTGTACGCAGTGTCTGACCAAGCCGCTGCTCTACGGCGACAGGTACGCCACGAACACTACAGGCTGTATTTAAAACTTAACCTTTTTTTTAAAGCAACATTTGCCGCCGTTTTATAACACGCCTGGAGCAGATCTTAATGAGTGACTGACCCGTTTAACGGCGTGCTCGTTTACGAACCTTTTATCTAGATTTTATTCTTTTTCTAAATTAGATTCACTGCAGAAAGCAGCACGCTTGAATCAACCGTCTGATTTCAGTCTGTGGCTCCTCCAGAACAGCTTTATATCAGTCAGAACATGAAACAGCTTAAACCAGTGGTCTTCAACCAGGGGTCCGTGACCCCTAGGGGGGCCGCGGAGGTACTGCAGGGGGTCCTCCAACTTAAAAAGAAATAAAGGCAATTTTAACCAAAATAATTTGAGAGTTAAAAAAAAAAAAATATATATATATATATATATATACACTGAAGGAAAAAAGAAACGCACCATTTTCGTTTTCTCAATTTTTCCAAAAATATTATAGACAGTGAAAAATTACAGACTACAATGAGTTTAGTACAATTTTGAGTCAGAATGAAATCACTGTTTTCCTGGTTCCGGTTGATTGATTTTGATCAGCAATAACAATTGTAGTTTTGTATAATCACGTATGTCTGGGTCATGAGTAAAACTCAGAGATGAATTGGACCTGTCCTCAATTGTGCACAACCATTCCCTATAAAAAGACACCAAAATGGATAAAAAGCACATTTGTTCACGATGCCACGACTACAGCAACCAGAGAGAGTTCGTGCCATTGGCATGCTACAAGCTGGAAGGAGCACACGGGCTGTAGCCAGGGTGTTTGGAGTCCATCACTCTACTGTCGTACGCCTTGCTGAGTGTTTCCAGACCACTGGATCCTCCAATGACCGTCCAAGATCTAGTCGACCACGTGTCACAACGGCCGCACAGGACCGAGCGAATCGGCTGTCACATCTCCGTGACAGGTTTCGACCAGCAACAAGAACTGCTGCTGAAACCATTGGGACCCATCAATTATCAGTGTCCTTGAGGCGAATGGTGGTTATGTTAATTACTGACAATCGAATCAAATAACTGTGTTTTTGTTTACTGTGATGCTTTATTGTTTGGTCATGTTATTGCTATTGAAACTGTCACAAGCATTGATTAATTGGGTCTGAATATCAGGGACAGGTATATGGTTGATGTGCACATGTAATATTTCCATTAAAAATAAGTAACCAAAAGAAAATGTGGTAAAAAAGCAGTGGTGCGTTTCTTTTTATAATTATTCTTTTATAAGTACATATATATATGTACTTGTATATATATATATATATATATATATGATATATATATATATACATACATATATATATATACATATATATATATATATGTATGTATATATATATATATATATATATATATATATATATATATATATATATATATATATATACATATATATATATATATATATATATATATATATATATATATATATATATATATATATATATATATATATATATATATATATATATATATATATATATATATATATCTATATATATATCACTATAATCTCCTATCTTCTAATATATAACTGCCCGAAGTTAAACGTTTCATTGTTGAAAAATAAAAATAATAGAAAATATTGTCTCATACCAACTAATAATAATAATAATAATAATAATAATAATGATATGGATGAAAGTTTTATCAACCATAAACACATGTAGGCTAATAACCCAGTCAGGAATTGGTTAATAAGATGAAATAAGCAGAATAAAATACATCTAAAAGTAATTATAAGCCAGGCTTAAAATGTGACACATTAAAAAAAGGGGGGGAAAAATAAAAATTACAAGCAGGGTTCCCTGCTCTGTTTTTCTCTCATCCAAGGGGTCCCTGGGCTAAAAAAGGTTGAAGACCCCTGGCTTAAACTTTATTTTTCTGCAGACGGTATGAGCTCAGTATCTCCGTCCTGAACACCTTCTCTCCAGTAACAGGTGTGGAGACGGTACCTGTCCCCTCCTCCTCCTGTGGTTAAACAATGCACAGAAAATCACACAGAGATCTCAGATCCTGACGCTCCTGATGTCTCAGCCTGGACCTGATGGTCTCGGCCTGGACCTGAATGGTCTCGGCCTGGACCTAATGTCCTCGGCCTGGACCTGATAGTTGGCCTGGACCTGATGTCTCGGCCTGGACCTGATGGTCTCGGCCTGGACCTAATGGTCTCAGTCTGGACCTGATGTTCTCGGCCTGGACCTAATGTCCTCGGCCTGGACTTGATAGTTGGCCTGGACCTGATAGTCTCGGCCTGGACCTGATGTCTCGGCCTGGACCTAATGGTCTCAGCCTGGGCCTGATGGTCTCAGCCTGGACCTGATGTTCTCGGACTGGACCTGATGTTCTCGGCCTGGATCTAATGTCCTCGGCCTGGACCTGATGGTTGGCCTGAACCTGATAGTTGGCCTGGACCTGATAGTCTCGGCCTGGACCTGATGGTCTCGGCCTGGACCTGATATCTTGTCCTGGACCTGATGGTCTTGGCCTGGTCCTGATGTCTCGGCCTGGACCTGATGATCTTGGCCTGGACCTGAAGTTCTTGGCCTGGATCTGATGTCTCGGCCTGTACCTGATGTTTGGTCTGGACCTGATAGTCTCGGCCTTGACCTGATGTCTCGGCCTGGACCTGATGGTCTCAGCCTGGGCCTGATGGTCTCAGCCTGGACCTGATGTTCTCGGCCTGGACCTGATGTTCTCGGCCTGGATCTAATGTCCTCGGCCTGGACCTGATGGTTGGCCTGAACCTGATAGTTGGCCTGGACCTGATAGTCTCGGCCTGGACCTAATGGTCTCGGCCTGGACCTGATATCTTGTCCTGGACCTGATGGTCTTGGCCTGGTCCTGATGTCTCGGCCTGGACCTGATGATCTTGGCCTGGACCTGAAGTTCTTGGCCTGGATCTGATGTCTCGGCCTGTACCTGATGTTTGGTCTGGACCTGATGGTCTCGGCCTGGACCTGATGGTCTCGGCCTGGACCTGATGTCTGGTCCTGGACCTGATGTCTGGGCCTGGACCCGATGCTCTCGCCCTGGACCTGATGCTCCTGGCCTGGACCTGATGTCTTGGCCTGAACGCTCCTCTTTGCCTTTGCTGGAGCACCTGATGGTCTCGGTCTGGACCTGATGGTCTCAGCCTGGACCTGATGTCTCGGCCTGGACCTGATGGTCTCGGCCTGGACCTGATGTCTCGGCCTGGACCTGATGGTCTCGGCGGCCTGGACCCGATGGTCTAGGCCTGGACCTGATGTCTCGGCCTGGACCTGATGTCTCGGCCTGGGCCTGATGGTCTCGGCGGCCTGGACCTGATGGTCATGGCCTGGACCTGATGATTTCGGCTTGGACCTAATGTCCTCGGCCTGGACCTGATAGTTGGCTTGGACCTGATGGTCTCAGCCTGGACCTGATGGTCTCGGCCTGGACCTGATATCTTGTCCTGGACCTGATGGTCTTGGCCTGGACCTGATGTCTCGGCCTGGACCCAATGATCTCGGCCTGGACCTGAAGTTCTTGGCCTGGATCTGATGTCTCGGCCTGTACCTGATGTTTGGTCTGGACCTGATGGTCTCGGCCTGGACCTGATATCTTGGCCTGGACCTAATGGTCTTGGCCTGGACCTGATGTCTCGGCCTGGACCCAATGATCTCGGCCTGGACCTGAAGTTCTTGGCCTGGATCTGATGTCTCGGCCTGTACCTGATGTTTGGTCTGGACCTGATGGTCTCGGCCTGGACCTGATGGTCTCGGCCTGGACCTGATGTCTGGTCCTGGACCTGATATCTGGGCCTGGACCCGATGCTCTCGCCCTGGACCTGATGCTCTCGGCCTGGACCTGATGTCTTGGCCTGAACGCCCCTCTTTGCCTTTGCTGGAGCACCTGATGGTCTTGGTCTGGACCTGATGGTCTCAGCCTGGACCTGATGTCTCGGCCTGGACCTGATGGTCTCGGCCTGGACCTGATGTCTCGGCCTGGACCTGATGGTCTCAGCCTAGACCTGATGTTCTAGGCCTGGACCTGATGGTCTCGGCCTGGAACTGATGGTTTCGGCCTGGACCTGATGGTCTCAGTCTGGACCTGATGTTCTCGGCCTGGACCTAATGTCCTCGGCCTGGACTTGATAGTTGGCCTGGACCTGATAGTCTCGGCCTAAACCTGATGTCTCGGCCTGGACCTGATGGTCTCAGCCTGGGCCTGATGGTCTCAGCCTGGACCTGATGTTCTCGGACTGGACCTGATGTTCTCGGCCTGGACCTGAAGTTCTTGGCCTGGATCTGATGTCTCGGCCTGTACCTGATGTTTGGTCTGGACCTGATGGTCTCGGCCTGGACCTGATGGTCTCGGCCTGGACCTGATGTCTGGTCCTGGACCTGATATCTGGGCCTGGACCCGATGCTCTCGCCCTGGACCTGCTGCTCTCGGCCTGGACCTGATGTCTTGGCCTGAACGCTCCTCTTTGCCTTTGCTGGAGCACCTGATGGTCTTGGTCTGGACCTGATGGTCTCAGCCTGGACCTGATGTCTCGGCCTGGACGTGATGTCTCGGCCTGGACCTGATGTCTCGGCCTGGACCTGATGGTCTCAGCCTAGACCTGATGTTCTAGGCCTGGACCTGATGGTCTCGGCCTGGAACTGATGGTTTCGGCCTGGACCTGATGGTCTCAGTCTGGACCTGATGTTCTCGGCCTGGACCTAATGTCCTCGGCCTGGACTTGATAGTTGGCCTGGACCTGATAGTCTCGGCCTGGACCTGATGTCTCGGCCTGGACCTGATGGTCTCAGCCTGGGCCTGATGGTCTCAGCCTGGACCTGATGTTCTCGGACTGGACCTGATGTTCTCGGCCTGGATCTAATGTCCTCGGCCTGGACCTGATGGTTGGCCTGAACCTGATAGTTGGCCTGGACCTGATAGTCTCGGCTTGGACCTGATGGTCTTGGCCTGGACCTGATATCTTGTCCTGGACCTGATGGTCTTGGCCTGGTCCTGATGTCTCGGCCTGGACCTGATGATCTTGGCCTGGACCTGAAGTTCTTGGCCTGGATTTGATGTCTCGGCCTGTACCTGATGTTTGGTCTGGACCTGATAGTCTCGGCCTTGACCTGATGTCTCGGCCTGGACCTGATGGTCTCAGCCTAGACCTGATGTTCTAGGCCTGGACCTGATGGTCTCGGCCTGGAACTGATGGTTTCGGCCTGGACCTGATGGTCTCAGTCTGGACCTGATGTTCTCGGCCTGGACCTAATGTCCTCGGCCTGGACTTGATAGTTGGCCTGGACCTGATAGTCTCGGCCTGGACCTGATGTCTCGGCCTGGACCTGATGGTCTCAGCCTGGGCCTGATGGTCTCAGCCTGGACCTGATGTTCTCGGACTGGACCTGATGTTCTCGGCCTGGATCTAATGTCCTCGGCCTGGACCTGATGGTTGGCCTGAACCTGATAGTTGGCCTGGACCTGATAGTCTCGGCTTGGACCTGATGGTCTTGGCCTGGACCTGATATCTTGTCCTGGACCTGATGGTCTTGGCCTGGTCCTGATGTCTCGGCCTGGACCTGATGATCTTGGCCTGGACCTGAAGTTCTTGGCCTGGATCTGATGTCTCGGCCTGTACCTGATGTTTGGTCTGGACCTGATAGTCTCGGCCTGGACCTGATGTCTCGGCCTGGACCTGATGGTCTCAGCCTGGGCCTGATGGTCTCAGCCTGGACCTGATCTTCTCAGCCTGGACCTGATGTTCTCGGCCTGGATCTAATGTCCTCGGCCTGGACCTGATGGTTGGCCTGAACCTGATAGTTGGCCTGGACCTGATAGTCTCGGCCTGGACCTGATGGTCTCGACCTGGACCTGATATCTTGTCCTGGACCTGATGGTCTTGGCCTGGTCCTGATGTCTCGGCCTGGACCTGATGATCTTGGCCTGGACCTGAAGTTCTTGGCCTGGATCTGATGTCTCGGCCTGTACCTGATGTTTGGTCTGGACCTGATGGTCTCGGCCTGGACCTGATGTCTGGTCCTGGACCTGATGTCTGGGCCTGGACCCGATGCTCTCGCCCTGGACCTGATGTTCTCGGCCTGGACCTGATGTCTTGGCCTGAACGCTCCTCTTTGCCTTTGCTGGAGCACCTGATGGTCTCGGTCTGGACCTGATGGTCTCAGCCTGGAGCTGATGTCTCGGCCTGAACCTGATGTCTCGGCCTGGACCTGATGGTCTTGGCGGCCTGGACCTGATGGTCTAGGCCTGGACCTGATGTCTCAGCCTGGACCTGATGTCTTGGCCTGGACCTGATGGTCTCGGCGGCCTGGACCTGATGGTCACGGCCTGGACCTGATGTCTCAGCCTGGACCTGATGGTCTCGGCCTGGACCTGATGATTTCGGCTTGGACCTAATGTCCTCGGCCTGGACCTGATAGTTTGCTTGGACCTGATGGTCTCAGCCTGGACCTGATGGTCTCGGCCTGGACCTGATATCTTGTCCTGGACCTGATGGTCTTGGCCTGGACCTGATGTCTCGGCCTGGACCCAATGATCTCGGCCTGGACCTGAAGTTCTTGGCCTGGATCTGATGTCTCGGCCTGTACCTGATGTTTGGTCTGGACCTGATGGTCTCGGCCTGGACCTGATGGTCTCGGCCTGGACCTGATGTCTGGTCCTGGACCTGATATCTTGGCCTGGACCCGATGCTCTCGCCCTGGACCTGATGCTCTCGGCCTGGACCTGATGTCTTGGCCTGAACGCTCCTCTTTGCCTTTGCTGGAGCACCTGATGGTCTCGGTCTGGACCTGATGGTCTCAGCCTGGACCTGATGTCTCGGCCTGGACCTGATGGTCTCGGCCTGGACCTGATGTCTCGGCCTGGACCTGATGGTCTCAGCCTAGACCTGATGTTCTAGGCCTGGACCTGATGGTCTCGGCCTGGACCTGATGGTCTCGGCCTGGACCTGATGTCTCTGCCTGGACCTGATGTCTCTGCCTGGACCTGATGTCTCTGCCTGGATCTGATGTCTCTGCGTGGACTTGATGTCTCGGCTTGGACCTGATGCTCTCGGCCTGGACCTGATGTCTTGGCCTGAACGCTCCTCTTTGCCTTTGCTGGAGCACCTGATGGTCTCGGTCTGGACCTGATGGTCTCAGCCTGGACCTGATGTCTCGGCCTGGACCTGATGGTCTCGGCCTGGACCTGATGTCTCGGCCTGGACCTGATGGTCTCAGCCTAGACCTGATGTTCTAGGCCTGGACCTGATGGTCTCGGCCTGGACCTGATGGTCTCGGCCTGGACCTGATGTCTCTGCCTGGACCTGATGTCTCTGCCTGGACCTGATGTCTCTGCCTGGATCTGATGTCTCTGCGTGGACTTGATGTCTCGGCTTGGACCTGATGTTCTCGGCCTGGACCTGATGTCTCGGCTTGGACGCTCCTCTTTGCCTCTGCTGGAGCACCTGGTGTCCGTTTCCTCCCAGTAATAAGATGAGGACAGATCTGTCGTCCGCCAAGCTTCTTGGTCCAGTGATGTCTCACAGCTCAGAGGTCCAGCTCAGGTGTCCTGGACACACAGAGGTGTCTGGTCCACAGAGGTAATGTCCTCGGCCTGGACCTGATGGTTGGCCTGGACCTGATAGTTGGCTTGGACCTGATGGTCTCAGCCTGGACCTGATGGTCTCGACCTGGACCTGATATCTTGTCCTGGACCTGATGGTCTTGGCCTGGACCTGATGTCTCGGCCTGGACCTGAAGTTCTTGGCCTGGATCTGATGTCTCGGCCTGTACCTGATGTTTGGTCTGGACCTGATGGTCTCGGCCTGGACCTGATGGTCTTGGCCTGGACCTGATGTCTGGTCCTGGACCTGATATCTGGGCCTGGACCCGATGCTCTCGCCCTGGACCTGATGCTCTCGGCCTGGACCTGATGTCTTGGCCTGAACGCTCCTCTTTGCCTTTGCTGGAGCACCTGATGGTCTCGGTCTGGACCTGATGGTCTCAGCCTGGACCTGATGTCTCGGCCTGGACCTGATGGTCTCGGCCTGGACCTGATGTCTTGGCCTGAACGCTCCTCTTTGCCTTTGCTGGAGCACCTGATGGTCTCGGTCTGGACCTGATGGTCTCAGCCTGGACCTGATGTCTCCGCCTGGACCTGATGGTCTCGGCCTGGACCTGATGTCTCGGCCTGGACCTGATGGTCTCGGCGGCCTGGACCTGATGGTCTAGGCCTGGACCTGATGTCTCGGCCTGGACCTGATGTCTCGACCTGGACCTGATGGTCTCGGCGGCCTGGACTTGATGGTCACGGCCTGGACCTGATGTCTCGGCCTGGACCTGATGGTCTCGGCCTGGACCTGATGATTTCGGCTTGGACCTAATGTCCTCGGCCTGGACCTGATAGTTGGCTTGGACCTGATGGTCTCAGCCTGGACCTGATGGTCTCGGCCTGGACCTGATATCTTGTCCTGGACCTGATGTCTCGGCCAGGACCCAATGATCTCGGCCTGGACCTGAAGTTCTTGGCCTGGATCTGATTTCTCGGCCTGTACCTGATGTTTGGTCTGGACCTGATGGTCTCGGCCTGGACCTGATGGTCTCGGCCTGGACCTGATGTCTGGTCCTGGACCTGATATCTGGGCCTGGACCCGATGCTCTCGCCCTGGACCTGATGCTCTCGGCCTGGACCTGATGTCTTGGCCTGAACGCTCCTCTTTGCCTTTGCTGGAGCACCTGATGGTCTTGGTCTGGACCTGATGGTCTCAGCCTGGACCTGATGTCTCGGCCTGGACCTGATGGTCTCGGCCTGGACCTGATGTCTCGGCCTGGACCTGATGGTCTCAGCCTAGACCTGATGTTCTAGGCCTGGACCTGATGGTCTCGGCCTGGACCTGATGGTTTCGGCCTGGACCTGATGGTCTCAGTCTGGACCTGATGTTCTCGGCCTGGACCTAATGTCCTCGGCCTGGACTTGATAGTTGGCCTGGACCTGATAGTCTCGGCCTGGACCTGATGTCTCGGCCTGGACCTGATGGTCTCAGCCTGGGCCTGATGGTCTCAGCCTGGACCTGATGTTCTCGGACTGGACCTGATGTTCTCGGCCTGGATCTAATGTCCTCGGCCTGGACCTGATGGTTGGCCTGAACCTGATAGTTGGCCTGGACCTGATAGTCTCGGCTTGGACCTGATGGTCTCGGCCTGGACCTGATATCTTGTCCTGGACCTGATGGTCTTGGCCTGGTCCTGATGTCTCGGCCTGGAACTGATGATCTTGGCCTGGACCTGAAGTTCTCGGCCTGGATCTGATGTCTCGGCCTGTACCTGATGTTTGGTCTGGACCTGATAGTCTCGGCCTGGACCTGATGTCTGGGCCTGGACCTGATGGTCTCAGCCTGGGCCTGATGGTCTCAGCCTGGACCTGATGTTCTCGGCCTGGACCTGATGTTCTCGGCCTGGATCTAATGTCCTCGGCCTGGACCTGATGGTTGGCCTGAACCTGATAGTTGGCCTGGACCTGATAGTCTCGGCCTGGACCTGATGGTCTCGGCCTGGACCTGATAACTTGTCCTGGACCTGATGGTCTTGGCCTGGTCCTGATGTCTCGGCCTGGACCTGATGATCTTGGCCTGGACCTGAAGTTCTTGGCCTGGATCTGATGTCTCGGCCTGTACCTGATGTTTTGTCTGGACCTGATGGTCTCGGCCTGGACTTGATGTCTGGTCCTGGACCTGATGTCTGGGCCTGGACCCGATGCTCTCGCCCTGGACCTGATGCTCTCGGCCTGGACCTGATGTCTTGGCCTGAACGCTCCTCTTTGCCTTTGCTGGAGCACCTGATGGTCTCGGTATGGACCTGATGGTCTCAGCCTGGAGCTGATGTCTCGGCCTGGACCTGATGGTCTCGGCCTGGACCTGATGTCTCGGCCTGGACCTGATGGTCTCGGCGGCCTGGACCTGATGGTCTAGGCCTGGACCTGATGTCTCGGCCTGGACCTGATGTCTCGGCCTGGACCTGATGGTCTCGGCAGCCTGGACCTGATGGTCACGGCCTGGACCTGATGTCTCAGCCTGGACCTGATGGTCTCGGCCTGGACCTGATGATTTCGGGTTGGACCTAATGTCCTCGGCCTGGACCTGATAGTTGGCTTGGACCTGATGGTCTCAGCCTGGACCTGATGGTCTCGGCCTGGACCTGATATCTTGTCCTGGACCCGATGCTCTCGCCCTGGACCTGATGCTCTCGGCCTGGACCTGATGTCTTGGCCTGAACGCTCCTCTTTGCCTTTGCTGGAGCACCTGATGGTCTCGGTATGGACCTGATGGTCTCAGCCTGGAGCTGATGTCTCGGCCTGGACCTGATGGTCTCGGCCTGGACCTGATGTCTCGGCCTGGACCTGATGGTCTCGGCGGCCTGGACCTGATGGTCTAGGCCTGGACCTGATGTCTTGGCCTGGATGTCTCGGCCTGGACCTGATGGTCTCGGCGGCCTGGACCTGATGGTCACGGCCTGGACCTGATGTCTCGGCCTGGACCTGATGGTCTCGGCCTGGACCTGATGATTTCGGCTTGGACCTAATGTCCTCGGCCTGGACCTGATAGTTGGCTTGGACCTGATGGTCTCAGCCTGGACCTGATGGTCTCGGCCTGGACCTGATATCTTGTCCTGGACCTGATGGTCTTGGCCTGGACCTGATGTCTCGGCCTGGACCCAATGATCTCGGCCTGGACCTGAAGTTCTTGGCCTGGATCTGATTTCTCGGCCTGTACCTGATGTTTGGTCTGGACCTGATGGTCTCGGCCTGGACCTGATGGTCTCGGCCTGGACCTGATGTCTGGTCCTGGACCTGATATCTGGGCCTGGACCCGATGCTTTCGCCCTGGACCTGATGCTCTCGGCCTGGACCTGATGTCTTGGCCTGAACGCTCCTCTTTGCCTTTGCTGGAGCACCTGATGGTCTCGGTCTGGACCTGATGGTCTCAGCCTGGACCTGATGTCTCGGCCTGGACCTGATGGTCTCGGCCTGGACCTGATGTCTCGGCCTGGACCTGATGTCTCGGCCTGGACCTGATGGTCTCGGCGGCCTGGACCTGATGGTCATGGCCTGGACCTGATGTCTTGGCCTGGATCTGATGGTCTCGGCCTGGACCTGATGTTTTTGGCTTGGACCTAATGTCCTCGGCCTGGACCTGATAGTTGGCTTGGACCTAATGGTCTCAGCCTGGACCTGATAGTTGGCCAGGACCTGATGGTCTCAGCCTGGACCTGATATCTTGTCCTGGACCTGATGGTCTTGGCCTGGACCTGATGTCTCGGCCTGGACTCGATGATCTCGGCCTGGACCTGAAGTTCTTGGCCTGGATCTGATGTCTCGGCCTGGACCTGATGTTTGGTCTGGACCTGATGGTCTCGGCCTGGACCTGATGTCTGGGCCTGGACCTGATGGTCTCGGCCTGGACCTGATGGTCTCGGCCTGGACCAGATGTCTCGGCCTGGACCTAATGGTCTCGGCCTGGACCTGATGTCTCGGCCTGGACGCTCCTCTTTGCCTTTGCTGGAGCACCTGATGGTCTCGGTCTGGACCTGATGGTCTCAGCCTGGACCAGATGTCTCGGCCTGAACCTGATGATCTTGGCCTGGACCTGATGTCTCGGCCTGGACCTGATGATCTCGGCGGCCTGGACCTGATGGTCTCGGCCTGGACCTAATGTCTCGGCTTGGACCTGATGTCTCGGCCTGGACCTGATGGTCTCGGCCTGGACCTGATGTCTCAGCCTGGACCTGATGGTCTCGGCCTGGACCTGATGTCTTGGCCTGGACCTGATGTCTCGGCCTGGACCTGATGGTCTCGGCCTGGACCTGATGTCTCTGCCTGGACCTGATGTCTCTGCCTGGATCTGATGTCTCTGCGTGGACTTGATGTCTCGGCTTGGACCTGATGTTCTCGGCCTGGACCTGATGTCTCGGCTTGGACGCTCCTCTTTGCCTCTGCTGGAGCACCTGGTGTCCGTTTCCTCCCAGTAATAAGATGAGGACAGATCTGTCGTCCGCCAAGCTTCTTGGTCCAGTGATGTCTCACAGCTCAGAGGTCCAGCTCAGGTGTCCTGGACATACAGAGGTTCCTTCAAATTCCTTGAATGAATTAAAGATGATCAGCGCTGTAGGAGGAGGATACGTGAACCGCTTCTATAAATCATCTGTGGAGACCCTCTGCTCATCTTCACTCCACAGAGACTCACCTTCTCGTGGACTCTGCTAGCATTGACGTGGACTCTGCTAGCGTTGACGTGGACTCTGCTAGCATTGACGTGGACTCTGCTAGCGTTGACGAGGACTCTGCTAGCATTGACGTGGACTCTGCTAGCGTTAATGTGGACTCTGCTAGCGTTGACGTAGACTCTGCTAGCGTTGACGTGGACACTGCTAGCGTTGACGTCGCCTGTTTCCTCTCACGTCTCAACGTCTGCAGCAGTTTAGCGGCAGACCAGGAACTTGAAGCAGCTTCGAAATGAGAAACTGGACGTATAACAGTGAATGAAATGAAGCAGGAGAGACAAAACATGAAATATCTCGACTTCATGCTGTCTGCAATATCAGAAATATTCAGCTGGAAATATCTGGATCGCAGTTTCTAGGTTACCCACATTTTTTCTCTTTTTTTATCTCTCAAATATGCTGTTTACTTGATTGGAGGCAACATCAGGGTCAGATTTAGCTGAGAATCTGTTAAAGTTCCAACTAAAAGAATTTGGAAGTTGCTTAATACTTTATAAAATGTAAGAGAAAAAAAATGCATTAAAATTTCACAAAGCCAGGTGAGAAAGTCTTGAAGTTGGTGCAGCCAGCGGTTCGTGATGATGCTCTGATGGCATTTGCAGGGAGAAGCGTCACTTTTGAGATGCAGGAGCCGCTGTTAAGAGCTGGATGAGATGGAGAGATCAACATTTCTACATGACAGCTTCACTTGTCAGAGGACTGCCTTAATTATCTTAATTAAATAATTAGCGTCTACGCTAATGTCCTCCGTGACTGCGGGGGGGGGAGGAGGAGCTCGAACAAAGGAACAGACGCCGCTGCAGGAACATCTCCACCCGGCTGTGTGGATTTGAGGCAGCCGCATCTAAAGCTCGTCGTAAAACGCATCCACCCATTAAGTCATTATTGTCTTTAACCATCTGTGCTAGCTGAGTGGCTTTTACGCCCGTCCTGACACCGTGTTACTGCCCAAAATTGTGTGTGGGGGAGGGAGGAGGGAGAGAGCATGCTCAGACTGACAGCCAGGAGGGAGGGCGGGACTGGTAGAACATCTGCCGAGCAGGTGATGGACGGAGAGTGAAGAGCTCGCAGCAGCTTCACCGCCCCCCCGACCTTCACGCAGAAACAATAACAGATGTGCGGCGGCGGCGGTGGCGGCGGCGGCAGCGGCGTGTGATTCCAGCTTCACTGTCACTCTGAACACAGTGCTGTCTGTTTGTGTCCAGCTCAGGTTAGAGATGGGAATTGATAAGATTTTTCCAATTCTGATTCCATTATCGATACTGTTTAACGATTCGATTCCCTTATCGATTCTAATTTGGGGTAAAAGGAGAACAAACACTTTTATTAGCATCAGTTTTTTTTTTACTTACAAGTCACGACCTTACAAACTCAACAGCGAGGTCAAAAGAGGCCCAAAGCCTGGATAACGTGTTAACTGTTGTAATATGTAACTGTGCAAATACACAAGAATGTATAACATTTTACTAACAGATTTTTACTAATAGAAATGAAAAAAAATCTCTCTTTTAAAAGGATATATGAGCTCACTAAGCACTCAAAAATAATAATAAAGAAAGATAAATACTATCAAATACAACGAAACAGTGCATAGTACAAATCTGCAAATAGTATGAAGAATTAACTATTCTTTTGCTGAAAAATAATCATGTCTTCCAGCCTCTGAACCAGCCAGAGTCTCTCTCTTGTCACGGTCATCTTCTAATTGTAATGTAGAAGGCATTCATTTAATAGCATAGCGTTAATGTTATAGCGTGTTTTACAAAGAAGCACATAGGCAGCGGGATAGCTACTTACCAGAGTTACCAGAGGTGATCTTAGCTTGGCTACTGCCGCTGGGTTGAGATCCATCAGTCCAAAGCGTCAAAAACACGACACTCGTTATCGCATGTTGTGTGCGCAAATGTTTCTGCATGTTAGCCGTGTTCCCTCCCGACGCTGTTATCTCCACTTTACAATGACTGCTAGTTGCCTTGTTGCCATCTTTCTTTGGTGAAGTGAAGCCAAACTTTGGAGCGTTTGAACCTGGTGGGCGCCATTGTTGTTTACAACTGCAATGCGCGTGCTAAACCGACGTAACTTAATCACGTAAGTGGTTTCTGGAATTGACTGTGCGTAACTTGCGTAAATTACGTGAGATTCGTGCTGGTTGGGATCGATAAGAGAATCGCTGGATAAACTGCCAAACGATTCCATGGAACTGAAACACACGGAAATGGTTCTCTACAGGAACCGGTTCTCTACCGGAACCAATTCTCTACAGAAACCGATATTCTACAGGAACCAGTTCTCTACAGGAACTGGTTCTCTACAGAAACCGGTTCTCTACAGGAACCAGTTCTCTACAGGAACCGGTAGAGAACAGGTTCTCTACAGGAAGAACTGGTTCCTGTAGAGAACCGGTTCTCTACAGGAACCGGTTCTCCACAGAAACCGGTTTTCTACAGGAACCGGTTCTCTACAGAAACCGGTTCTTTACAGGAACCGATTTCTGTAGAGAACCGGTTTTCTACAGGAAGAACCGGTTCCTGTAGAGAACCGGTTCCTCAACTGGTTCCTGTAGAGAACCTGTAGAGAACCGGTTCTCTACAGGAACTGGTTCCTGTAGAGAACCGGTTCCCCACAGAAACCGGTTTTCTACAGGAACCGGTTGGGAGCCGAACAAACCTTCTGAAGAAGAGGAAACACCAGCCCAGTCTGCAGGTCCAGAGGTGCTGCCCCCAGTGTCCAGATCTCCACCCCTGAACCCCTGGACCTTAGTGACCTCAGCTCCAGTCATGAACGAGTCCACAGACTCGGTTTACTGCGGAAGATGTGTTGGTGGGATCAAGAAGATCCTCAAAGTATTCCTTCCACCGTCCTGACGACATCTCCAGTCGAGGTCAACAGCCCACCTGAGAGCAGTTTTCTTCCACTGATATTTTCTAATCTGAGTAACAACAGTGACACATTAAAATCCACATTCGATTTATTCCTCAGCGTTTGGTTCATCTCTCCCCACAGCTGTCATTTAAAAAACAAAACCACCCTGGTGGCCTGGTACCCTGGTGGCCCAGTGGCCTGGTACCCTGGTACCTTGGTACCCCGGTGGCCTGGTACCCTGGTGGCCTGGTGGCCTGGTACTCTGGTGGCCCGGTGGCCTGGTATCCTGGAGGCCTGGTAGCCTGGTGGCCTGGTACCCTGCTGGCCTGGTACCCTGGTATCCTGGTGGCCTGGTGCCCTGCTAGCCTGGTAACCTGGTGGCCCGGTGGCCTGGTACCCTGGTACCCTTGAGGCCTGGTGGCCTGGTACCCTGGTGGCCTGGTGGCCTGGTACTCTGGTGGCCCGGTGGTCTGGTACCCTGGTGACCCAGTGGCCTGGTACCCTGGTACCCTAGTGGCCTGGTACCCTGCTGGCTTGGTACCCTGGTGACCCAGTGGCCTGGTATCCTGGTACCCTGCTGGCTTGGTACCCTGGTGGCCTGGGAGCCTGGTACCCTGGAGGCCTCATGGCCTGGTACCCTCGTGGCCCGGTGGCCTGATACCCTGGTACCCTGGTGGCCTGGTACCCTGGTGGCCCGGTGGCCTGGTACTCTGGTGGCCCGGTGGCCTGATACCCTGGTGGCCTGGTACCCTGGTGGCCTGGTGGCCCAGTGGCCTGGTACCCTGGTACCCTGGTACAGCCAGAAGGATCCTGGGTCGAACCCGTTCTCTCATGACTGTTCTCCCTCCAGAAACAGATTCCTGACTTCATTTTTCTGTGTCCCCTCCAGGTTTTATCAGTTCCAGTGCTCAGTTTGTACGAAGGGACCAGAGACGATCCAGAGACTGCCCATGACCTGGTGATTTACACACGTTTGCCGACGCTGGTCTCGAAATCACTTCTTAACGTTTAGCTTGCCTGGTGTTTAACCTCACAAATGTTTCTCCTTTCTTCTTTTTTTGGATTTCAGGGTGGACTTGGCTCATTTAGTGCTCTACCATCTCTCGCTGTGCTGCAAGAGGAAATACTTTGACTTTGACCATGAGATCCTCGCCTTCACCAATGAGAACTGGGACTCGTTGCTCCTGGGCGCGGTACTGACGCTTCCCTGTTCAAGCACCATGATGAAATGATGTGAAACGCTGGCAGGCTTTTTGCTTTTAAGATCTGGGAAGCCTGTTAAGCACCATTAACGTAAGAGTTTACAGTCTGTGCGAGTTTAAAGGGAGACGCCAGGTTCAGGACTTCAGTCTTTTATGATCCGGGTCTGCGGTTGGAGACCTTATTTGGCTGATCAGATGAGCTGCAAAGTTTCATTAACAGTTTTAGCTCTTTTAACTATTTCAAGTTCATCCAGTCATTTTCAACTTTTTAATTCAATGCAGTTTAAATGTTTATTTGATATTTCTCAGATATTTGACAAAACCTCAAGCTATTTTGACCACTTACCATTTAAATCTTATTTTATGGTCTGAGAAAAGGTTTAAGCACTTTAATGTCAAAAAAAAGAAAGTAGGCTCCGCCCTCCTGTGCCTGGTCAGCTATTATATTCCTTATTTGGGATGTGTCAAACTACCACTTGCGTAGCATTAAACAGCTTGACAACCAGTGGCACAGCCTTGTGCATTATGGGATGTTATGGCGGTAGTGGGTGGTCAACTCTATGACAGAGGCTGTTTTTGAACTTGGATACCATTGTACTCCAGTTTACTGATTTTGCCAAAGTGTAGTATGCAGTATGTGAAAAATAATCCAATCTGCAACAAGCAAGAAATACGAGATGGTTTGCTAATTATGGGAAGATTTTTAGTGTGCAACTGATAGTCGCTAAGACGGTAGGCTAGAGGTCGGGTTAGCCAAACTGCTGACCTGGATGGTGGTCTGGGTAGGAGCCCGCTGTTCCTGCTGCTGCTGGAGACCATAGACTGCAATGAAGCTGTCAATAAATAAAAAATATGCCCCTAATTATACATACATTTGAGGTTTTTACATAGTTTTACCTGATGATCCCCTCCCTGAATCGCCACCTTAACGTGGTGGAGGGGTTTGTGTGCCCGAATGATCCCAGGAGCTATGTTGTCGGGGTCATTTGCCCCTGGTAGGGTCACCCAAGGCAAACTGGTCCTGGGGGACGGGCCAGACCAAGCGCGATTCATACGACTCTTATGAATAAGAAAAAATCAAGAGCTCGATGTCCCTCGCCCGGATCAGGGTCACTGGGGCCCCACCCTGGAGCCAGGCCTGGGGGAGGGGCTCGTTCGGGAGCGCCTGGTGGCCGGGCCTTCACCCATGGGGCCCGGCCGGGCTCAGCCCGAAGGAGCTACATGGGTTCGCCTCCCCGTGGGCCCACCACCCGCAGGGAGGGTCATTGGAGTCGGGTGCTTTGTGGTATGGGTAGCAGCCGAAAGCGTGGGCCTTGGCGTGCCGACCCTCGGCTGACGAAACTGGTTACTGGGACATGGAACGTTACCTCTCTGGCGGGGAAGGAGCCTGAGCTTGTGCGTGAGGTTGAGAGGTACCGACTAGATATAGTCGGGCTCACCTCGACGCACAGCCTGGGCTCTGGAACCAGTCTTCTCGAGAGAGGCTGGACCTTATTCTTCTCTGGAATTGCTTAGGGTGAGAGGCGACGGGCTGGTGTGGGCTTGCTTTTAGCCCCCCAGCTTGGAGCCTGTACGTTGGGGTTTTCCCCAGTGGATGAGAGGGTAGCTTCCCTGCGCCTTCGGGTCGGGGAACGGGCTCTGACTGTCGGTTGCGCTTATGCGCCAAATGACAGTTCAGAGTACCCAGCCTTCTTGGGGTCCTTGGCGGGGGTGCTGGAAAGCGCCCCTAATGGGGACTCCTTTATTCTGCTGGGGGACTTCAACGCTCACGTTGGCAATGACAGTGGTACCTGGAGGGGTGTGATTGGGAGGAACGGCCTCTCTGATCTGAACCAGAGTGGTGTTCTGTTGTTGGACTTCTGTGCTCGTCACAGTTTGTCCATAACGAACACCATGTTCAAACATAAGAGTGTCCATAAATGCACATGGCATCAGGACACTCTTGGCCGGAGATCGATGATCGACTTTATAGTCGTATCATCTGATCTTCGGCCGTATGTTTTGGACACTCGGGTGAAGAGAGGAGCTGAGCTGTCAACTGATCACTACCTGGTGGTGGGTTGGATCAGATGGCGGGGGAGAATGCCGGTCAGACCTGGCAGGCCCAAACGTGTAGTGAGGGTTTGCTGGGAACGTCTGGCAGAGGAACCTGTCAGAAAGATCTTCAACTCACACCTCCGGCAGAGCTTCAACCACATCCCGGGGGAGGCGGGGGACATTGAGTCTGAATGGGCCATGTTCCGCGCCTCCATTGCTGAAGAGGCTGACCGGAGCTGTGGCCGTAAGGTCGTCGGTGCCTGTCGTGGCGGCAATCCTCGAACTCGGTGGTGGACACCTCGGGTGAGAGAGGCCGTCAGACTGAAGAAGGAGTCCTACCTACCGGGCTTGGTTAGCTTGTGGGACTCCGGAATCAGCAGACAGGTATCAGCAGGCCAAGCGGGCGGCGGCTTCGGTGGTCTCTGAGGCGAAAACTCGGGTGTGGGAGGAGTTCGGTGAGGCCATGGAAAAAGACTTTCGATCGGCTCCTCGGAGATTCTGGCAAACCGTCAGGCGGCTCAGGCGGGGAAAGCAGTGCTTCACCAACACTGTGTATAGTGGGGATGGGGTGCTGCTGACCTCGACCGGAGATGTCGTTCGGCGGTGGAAGGAATACTTCGAGGACCTTCTCAATCCCACCAACATGTCTTCCGTTGAGGATGCTGAGCCTGTGGACTTGGGGGTGGACTCGTTCATTACCGGAGCTGAGGTCGCTGAGGTAGTCAAGAAGCTGCACAGTGGCCGGGCTCCGGGGGTGGATGAGATCTGCCCTGATTTCCTAAAGGCTCTGGATGTTGTAGGATTGTCTTGGTTGACACGTCTCTGCAGCATCGCATGGAAATCGGGGGCAGTACCTCTGGATTGGCAGACCGGGGTGGTGGTTCCCCTTTTTAAGAAGGGGGACCGGAGGGTGTGTTCCAATTACAGGGGAATCACACTCCTCAGCCTCCCTGGTAAGGTCTATGCAGGGGTGCTGGAGAAGAGAGTTCGATCGATTGTCGAATACCGGATTCAGGAGGAACAATGCGGGTTCCGTCCTGGTCGTGGAACACTGAACCAGCTCTATACCCTCACTAGGGTCCTGGAGGGAACATGGGAATTTGCCCAACCAGTCCACATGTGTTTTGTGGACTTGGAGAAGGCATTTGACCGTGTCCCTCGGGGGGCCCTGTGGGGGGTACTCCAGGAGTATGGGGTGCTGGGCCCGTTGTTACGGGCTGTCCAGTCCCTGTACAAATGGAGTGGGAGCTTGGTCCGCATTGCCGGTTGTAAGTCGGATTCGTTTTCGGTGGGAGTTGGACTCCGCCAGGGCTGCCCTTTGTCACCGGTTCTGTTCATAACGTTTATGGACAGAATTTCTAGGCGCAGCCATGGAGCAGAAGGGTTCCGGTTCGGTGGTGTCGGGATCTCGTCTCTGCTGTTTGCAGATGACGTGGTCCTGTTGGCGCCATCGAGTGGGGATCTGCAGCTCTCACTGGAGCGGTTTGCAGCCGAGTATGAAGCGGCAGGGATGAGAATCAGCACCTCCAAATCTGAGACCATGGTCCTCAGTCGGAAAAGGGTAGAATTAAGTATCTCGGGGTCTTGTTCACGAGTGATGGGAGAAAGGAGCGGGAGATCGACAGACGGATTGGTGCGGCGTCTGCTGTGGTGCGGGCTCTGTACCGGTCCGTTGTGGTGAAGAGAGAGCTGAGCCAAAAGGCAAGGCTCTCTGTTTACCGGTCGATCTTTGTTCCAACCCTCACCTATGGTCATGAACTGTGGGTAGTGACCGAAAGAATGAGATAGCGGATACAAGCGGCGGAAATGAGCTTTCTCCGTAGGGTGGCTGGACTCTCCCTTAGAGATAGGGTGAGAAGTTCGGTCATTCGAGAGGGACTCAGAGTAGAGCCGCTGCTCCTTCACATCGAGAGGAGCCAGTTGAGGTGGTTCGGGCATCTGGTTAGGATGCCCCCCGGACGCCTCCCTGGGGAGGTGTTTCAGGCATGTCCAACTGGGAGAAGACCACGGGGAAGACCCAGGACCCGCTGGAGAGATTATATCTCTCAGCTGGCCTGGGAGCGCCTCGGGATTCTTACGGAGGAGCTGGTGGAAGCGGCCGGGGGGAGGGAGGTCTGGGCCTCTCAGCTGAAGCTGCTGCAACCGCGACCCGATTCCGGACCAAGCGGGAGTTAATGGATGGATAATGGATGGATACCTGATGATATAAAATTCACCCCGTACATTTGTCAGGGATGGTGATAAAGACCAAAACTGTTTCTTTGTACCAGAATGCAAATACGTTTATTTATGCTTTAAAGTGGACATTTTAACACGGACGTCATTGGAGATAGACTTACTGTTGGAGACAGACCCTACTGGTCAGTAGAGGAACTGCAGCCTCTAGTTGTCGGTGGAGGGACTGCAGCCTCTAGTGGTCGGTAGAGGAACTGCAGCCTGTAGTGGTCGGTAGAGGAACTGCAGCCTCTAGTGGTCGGTAGAGAAAGTGCAGCCTCTAGTGGTTGGTAGAGGAACTGCAGCCTCTAGTGGTCGGTAGAGGAACTGCAGCCTCTAGTGGTCGGTGAAGGGACTGCAGCCTCTACTGGTCGGTAGAGGAACTGCAGCCTCTAGTGGTCGGTAGAGGAACTGCAGCCTCTAGTGGTCGGTAGAGGAACTGCAGCCTGTAGTGGTCGGTAGAGGAACTGCAGCCTCTAGTGGTCAGTAAAGGAACTGCAGCCTCTAGTTGTCGGTGGAGGGACTGCAGCTGCTAGTGGTCGGTAGAGGAACTGCAGCCTGTAGTGGTCGGTAGAGGAACTGCAGCCTCTAGTGGTCGGTAGAGAAAGTGCAGCCTCTAGTGGTCGGTAGAGGAACTGCAGCCTCTAGTGGTCGGTAGAGAAAGTGCAGCCTCTAGTGGTCGGTAGAGGAACTGCAGTCTCTAGTGGTCGGTAGAGGAACTGCAGCCTCTAGTGGTCGGTGAAGGGACCGCAGCCTCTAGTGGTCGGTAGAGGAACTGCAGCCTCTAGTTGTCGGTGGAGGGACTGCAGCCTGTAGTGGTCGGTAGAGGAACTGCAGCCTCTAGTGGTCGGTAGAGAAAGTGCAGCCTCTAGTGGTCGGTAGAGGAACTGCAGCCTCTAATGGACGGTAGAGGAAGAGGAACTGCAGCCTCTAGTGGTCGGTAGAGGAAGTGCAGCCTCTAGTGGTCGGTAAAGGAACTGCAGCCTCTAGTGGTCGGTAAAGGGACTGCAGCCTCTAATGGTCGGTAGAGGAACTGCAGCCTCTAGTTGTCGGTAGAGGAACTGCAGCCTCTAGTGGTCGGTAGAGAAAGTGCAGCCTCTAGTGGTCGGTAGAGGAACTGCAGCCTCTAGTGGTCGGTAGAGGAACTGCAGCCTCTAGTGGTCGGTAGAGGAACTGAAGCCTCTAGTGGTCAGTAGAGGAACTGCAGCCTCTAGTGGTTGGTGAAGGAACTGCAGCCTCTAGTGATCGGTAGAGGAACTGCAGCCTCTAATGGACGGTAGAGGAAGAGGAACTGCAGCCTCTAGTGGTCGGTAGAGGAACTGCAGCCTGTAGTGGTCGGTAGAAGAACTGCACCCTCTAGTGGTCAGTAGAGGAACTGCAGCCTCTAGTTGTCGGTGGAGGGACTGCAACCTCTAGTGGTCGGTAGAGGAACTGCAGCCTGTAGTGGTCGGTAGAGGAACTGCAGCCGCTACTAGTCTGTAGAGGAACTGCAGCCTCTAGTGGTCGGTAGAGGAAGTGCAGCCTCTAGTGGTCGGTAGAGGATCTGCAGCCTCTAGTGGTCAGTAGAGGAACTGCAGCCTCTAGTGGTCGGTGAAGGGACTGCAGCCTCTAGTGGTAGGTAGAGGAAGTGCAGCCTCTAATGGACGGTAGAGGAAGAGGAACTGCAGCCTCTACTGGTCGGTAGAGGAAGTGCAGCCTCTAGTGGTCGGTAGAGGAACTGCAGCCTCTAGTGGTCGGTAGAGAAAGTGCAGCCTCTAGTGGTCGGTAGAGGAACTGCAGCCTCTAGTGGTCGGTAGAGGAACTGCAGCCTCTAGTGGTCGGTAGAGGAAGTGCAGCCTCTAGTGGTCGGTAGAGGAACTGAAGCCTCTAGTGGTCAGTAGAGGAACTGCAGCCTCTAGTGGTTGGTGAAGGAACTGCAGCCTCTAGTGATCGGTAGAGGAACTGCAGCCTCTAATGGACGGTAGAGGAAGAGGAACTGCAGCCTCTAGTGGTCGGTAGAGGAACTGCAGCGTGTAGTGGTCGGTAGAGGAACTGCAGCCTCTAGTGGTCAGTAGAGGAACTGCAGCCTCTAGTTGTCGGTGGAGGGACTGCAGCCTCTAGTGGTCGGTAGAGGAACTGCAGCCTGTAGTGGTCAGTAGAGGAACTGCAGCCTCTAGTGGTCGGTAGAGGAACTGCAGCCTCTAGTGGTCGGTAGAGGAAGTGCAGCCTCTAGTGGTCGGTAGAGGAACTGCAGCCTCTAGTGGTCAGTAGAGGAACTGCAGCCTCTAGTGGTCGGTGAAGGGACTGCAGCCTCTAGTGGTAGGTAGAGGAAGTGCAGCCTCTAATGGACGGTAGAGGAAGAGGAACTGCAGCCTCTAGTGGTCGGTAGAGGAAGTGCAGCCTCTAGTGGTCGGTAAAGGAACTGCAGCCTCTAGTGGTCGGTAAAGGGACTGCAGCCTCTAGTGGTCAGTAGAGGAACTGCAGCCTCTAGTTGTCGGTGGAGGGACTGCAGCCTCTAGTGGTCGGTAGAGGAACTGCAGCCTGTAGTGGTCGGTAGAGGAACTGCAGCCTCTAGTGGTCGGTAGAGAAACTGCAGCCTCTAGTGGTCAGTAGAGGAACTGCAGCCTCTAGTGGTCGGTAGAGGAACTGCAGCCTCTAGTGGTCGGTAGAGGAAGTGCAGCCTCTAGTGGTCGGTAGAGGAACTGAAGCCTCTAGTGGTCAGTAGAGGAACTGCAGCCTCTAGTGGTTGGTGAAGGAACTGCAGCCTCTAGTGATCGGTAGAGGAACTGCAGCCTCTAATGGACGGTAGAGGAAGAGGAACTGCAGCCTCTAGTGGTCGGTAGAGGAACTGCAGCCTGTAGTGGTCGGTAGAGGAACTGCAGCCGCTACTAGTCTGTAGAGGAACTGCAGCCTCTAGTGGTCGGTAGAGGAAGTGCAGCCTCTAGTGGTCGGTAGAGGAACTGCAGCCTCTAGTGGTCAGTAGAGGAACTGCAGCCTCTAGTGGTCGGTGAAGGGACTGCAGCCTCTAGTGGTAGGTAGAGGAAGTGCAGCCTCTAATGGACAGTAGAGGAAGAGGAACTGCAGTCTCTACTGGTCGGTAGAGGAAGTGCAGCCTCTAGTGGTCGGTAGAGGAACTGCAGCCTCTAGTGGTCGGTGAAGGGACTGCAGCCTCTAGTGGTTGGTAGAGGAACTGCAGCCTCTAGTGGTCGGTGAGGAACTGCAGCCTCTAGTGGTCGGTAGAGGAAAGTGCAGCCTCTAGTGGTCGGTAGAGGAACTGCAGTCCTCTAGTGGTCGGTAGAGGAAGTGCAGCCTCTAGTGGTCGGTAGAGGAACTGCAGTCTCTAGTGGTCGGTAGAGGAACTGCAGCCTCTAGTGGTCGGTGAGGGAACTGCAGCCTCTAGTGGTCGGTAAGAGGAACTGCAGTCCTCTAGTGGTCGGTAGAGGAACTGCAGCCTCTAGTGGTTGGTAAGGGAACTGCAGCCTCTAGTGGTCGGTAGAGGAACTGCAGCCTCTAGTGGTCGGTAGAGGAACTGCAGTCTCTAGTGGTCGGTAGAGGAACTGCAGCCTCTAGTGGTCGGTGAAGGGAACTGCAGCCAGCCTCTAGTGGTCGGTAGAGGAACTGCAGCCTCTAGTGGTCTGTAGAGGAACTGCAGTCTCTAGTGGTCGGTAGAGGAACTGCAGCCTCTAGTGGTCAGTAGAGAACTGCAGCCTCTAGTGGTCGGTAGAGGAACTGCAGCCTCTAGTGGTCGGTAGAGGAACTGCAGCCTCTAGTGGTCGGTAGAGGAACTGCAGCCTCTAGTGGTCGTAGAGGGACCTGCAGCCTCTAGTGGTCGGTAGAGGAACTGCAGCCTCTAGTGGTCGGTGGAAGAGGAACTGCAGCCTCTAGTGGTCGGTAGAGGAACTGCAGCCTCTAGTGGTCGGTAGAGGAAGTGCAGCCTCTAGTGGTCGGTAGAGGAACTGCAGCCTCTAGTGGTCGGTAGAGGAAAGAACTGCAGCCTCTAGTGGTCGGTAGAGGAACTGCAGCCTCTAGTGGTCGGTAGAGGAACTGCAGCCTCTAGTGGTCGGTAGAGGGAACTGCAGCCTCTAGTGGTCAGTAGAGGAACTGCAGCCTCTAGTGGTCGGAGGGAACTGCAGCCCTCTAGTGGTCGGTAGAGGAACTGCAGCCCTCTAGTGGTCGGTAGAGGAACTGCAGCCTCTAGTGGTCGTTAGAGGAACTGCAGCCTCTAGTGGTCGGTAGAGGAACTGCTCTAGCCTCTAGTGGTCAGTAGAGGAACTGCAGCCTCTAGTGGTCGGTAGAGGAACTGCAGCCTCTAGTGGTCGGTAGAGGAACTGCAAGCCTCTAGTGGTCAGGTAGAGGAACTGCAGCCTCTAGTGGTCGGTGAAGGAACTGCAGCCTCTAGTGGTCGGTAGAGGAACTGCAGCCTCTAGTGGTCGGTAGAGGAACTGCAGCCTCTAGTGGTCGGTAGAGGAACTGCAGCCTCTAGTGGTCGGTAGAGGAACTGCAGTCTCTAGTGGTCGGTAGAGGAACTGCAGCCTCTAGTGGTCGGTGAGGAACTGCAGCCTCTAGTGGTCGGTAGAGGAACTGC
Organism: Hirundichthys speculiger; assembly: GCA_018398805.1. Classification (NCBI taxonomy): domain Eukaryota; kingdom Metazoa; phylum Chordata; class Actinopteri; order Beloniformes; family Exocoetidae; genus Hirundichthys; species Hirundichthys speculiger. Next base: position 299,971 of record JAGFBZ010000816.1, read on the forward strand.
AGCCTCTAGTGGTCGGTAGAGGAACTGCAGCCTCTAGTGGTCGGTAGAGGAACTGCAGCCTCTAGTGGTCGGTAGAGGAACTGCAGCCTCTAGTGGTCGGTAGAGGAACTGCAGCTCTAGTGTCGGGAAGGGAACTGCAGCCTCTAGTGGTCGGTAGAGGAACTGCAGCCTCTAGTGGACGGTAGAGGAAGAGGAACTGCAGCCTCTAGTGGTCGGTAGAGGAAGTGCAGCCTCTAGTGGTCGGTAGAGGAACTGCAGTCTCTAGTGGTCGGTAGAGGAACTGCAGCCTCTAGTGGTCGGTGAGAGGGAACTGCAGCCTCTAGTGGTCGGTAGAAGAAACTGCAGCCTCTAGTGGTCGGTAGAGGAACTGCAGCCTCTAGTGGTCGGTAGAGGAACTGCAGCCTCTAGTGGTCGGTAGAGGAACTGCAGTCTCTAGTGGTCGTAGAGGAACTGCAGCCTCTAGTGGTCGGTAGAGGAACTGCAGCCTCTAGTGGTCGGTAGAGGAACTGCAGCCTCTAGTGGTCGGTAGAGGAACTGCAGCCTCTAGTGGTCGGTAGAGGAAGTGCAGCCTCTAGTGGTCGGTAGAGGAACTGCAGTCTCTAGTGGTCGGTAGAGGAACTGCAGCCTCTAGTGGTCGGTGAAGGAACTGCAGCCTCTAGTGGTCGGTAGAGGAACTGCAGTCCTCTAGTGGTCGGTAGAGGAACTGCAGTCTCTAGTGGTCAGTAGAGGAACTGCAGCCTCTAGTGGTCGGTAGAGGAACTGCAGCCTCTAGTGGTCGGTAGAGGAACTGCAGCCTCTAGTGGTCGGTAGAGGAACTGCAGTCTCTAGTGGTCGGTAGAGAACTGCAGCCTCTAGTGGTCGGTAGAGGAACTGCAGCCTCTAGTGGTCGGTAGAGGAACTGCAGCCTCTAGTGGTCGGTAGAGGAACTGCAGCCTCTAGTGGTCGGTAGAGGAACTGCAGTCTCTAGTGGTCGGTAGAGGAACTGCAGCCTCTAGTGGTCGGTAGAGAAAGTGCAGTCTCTAGTGGTCGGTAGAGGAACTGCAGCCTCTACTGGTCGGTAGAGGAACTGCAGTCTCTAGTGGTCGGTAGAGGAACTGCAGCCTCTAGTGGTCGGTAGAGGAACTGCAGCCTCTAGTGGTCGGTAGAGAAACTGCAGTCTCTAGTGGTCGGTAGAGGAAGTGCAGCCTCTAATGGTCGGTAGAGGAACTGCAGCCTCTAGTGGTCGGTAGAGGAACTGCAGCCTCTAGTGGTCGATGGAGGAAGTGCAGCCTCTAGTGGTCGGTAGAGGAAGTGCAACCTCTAGTGGTCAGTAGAGGAAGTGCAGCCTCTAATGGTCGGTAGAGGAACTGCAGTCTCCAGTGGTGGGTTGAGGAACTGCAGTCTCTAGTGGTCGGTGGAGGGACTGCAGCCTCTAGTGGTTGGTAGAGGAAGTGCAGCCTCTAGTGGTCAGTAGAGGAACTGCATTCTCTAGTGGTCGGTAGAGGAAAGTGCAGCCTCTAGTGGTCGGTAGAGGAACTGCAGCTCTAGTGGTCGGTAGAGGAACTGCAGCCTCTAGTGGTCGGTAGAGGAACTGCAGTCTCTAGTGGTCGGTAGAGGAAGTGCAGCCTCTAGTGGTCGGTAGAGGAACTGCAGTCTCTAGTGGTCGGTAGAGGAACTGCAGCCTCTAGTGGTCGTGGAGGAACTGCAGCCTCTAGTGGTCGGTAGAGGAACTGCAGCCTCTAGTGGTCGGTAGAGGAACTGCAGTCTCTAGTGGTCGGTAGAGGAACTGCAGCCTCTAGTGGGTGAAGGGACTGCAGCCTCTAGTGGTCGGTAGAGGAACTGCAGTCTCTAGTGGTCGTAGAGGAACTGCAGCTCTAGTGGTCGGTAGAGGAACTGCAGCCTCTAGTGGTCGGTGAAGGGACCGCAGCCTCTAGTGGTCGGTAGAGGAACTGCAGCCTCTAGTGGTCGGTAGAGGAACTGCAGTCTCTAGTGGTCGGTAGAGAAAGTGCAGCCTTTAGTGGTCGGTAGAGGAACTGCAGCCGCTACTGGTCGGTAGAGGAACTGCAGCCTCCAGTGGTCGGTAGAGAAAGTGCAGCCTCTAGTGGTCGGTAGAGGAACTGCAGTCGCTACTGGTCGGTAGAGGAACTGCAGTCTCTAGTGGTCGGTAGAGAAAGTGCAGTCTCTAGTGGTCGGTAGAGGACCTGCAGCCGCTACTGGTCGGTAGAGGAACTGCAGTCTCTAGTGGTCGGTAGAGGAACTGCAGCCTCTAGTGGTCGGTAGAGGAACTGCAGCCTCTAGTGGTCGGTAGAGGAACTGCAGTCTCTAAAGGTCGGTAGAGGAAGTGCAGCCTCTAATGGTCGGTAGAGGAACTGCAGCCTCTAGTGGTCGGTAGAGGAACTGCAGCCTCTAGTGGTCGATATAGGAAGTGCAGCCTCTAGTGGTCGGTAGAGGAAGTGCAACCTCTAGTGGTCAGTAGAGGAAGTGCAGCCTCTAATGGTCGGTAGAGGAACTGCAGTCTCCAGTGGTCGGTTGAGGAACTGCAGTCTCTAGTGGTCGGTGGAGGAACTGCAGCCTCTAGTGGTTGGTAGAGGAAGTGCAGCCTCTAGTGGTCAGTAGAGGAACTGCATTCTCTAGTGGTCGGTAGAGGAAGTGCAGCCTCTAGTGGTCGGTAGAGGAACTGCATTCTCTAGTGGTCGGTAGAGGAACTGCAGCCTCTAGTGGTCGGTAGAGAAAGTGCAGCCTCTAGTGGTCAGTAGAGGAACTGCAGCCTCTAGTGGTCGGTAGAGGAACTGCAGCCTCTAGTGGTCGGTAGAGGAAGTGCAGCCTTTAGTGGTCGGTAGAGGAACTGAAGCCTCTAGTGGTCAGTAGAGGAACTGCAGCCTCTAGTGGTTGGTGAAGGAACTGCAGCCTCTAATGGACGGTAGAGGAAGAGGAACTGCAGTCTCTAGTGGTCGGTAGAGGAACTGCAGCCTGTAGTGGTCGGTAGAGGAACTGCAGCCTCTAGTGGTCAGTAGAGGAACTGCAGCCTCTAGTTGTCGGTGGAGGGACTGCAGCCTCTAGTGGTCGGTAGAGGAACTGCAGCCTGTAGTGGTCGGTAGAGGAACTGCAGCCTCTACTGGTCGGTAGAGGAACTGCAGCCTCTAGTGGTCGGTAGAGGAAGTGCAGCCTCTAGTGGTCGGTAGAGGAACTGCAGCCTCTAGTGGTCAGTAGAGGAACTGCAGCCTCTAGTGGTCGGTGAAGGGACTGCAGCCTCTAGTGGTAGGTAGAGGAAGAGCAGCCTCTAATGGACGGTAGAGGAAGAGGAACTGCAGCCTCTACTGGTCGGTAGAGGAAGTGCAGCCTCTAGTGGTCGGTAGAGGAACTGCAGCCTCTAGTGGTCGGTGAAGGGACTGCAGCCTCTAGTGGTCGGTAGAGGAACTGCAGCCTCTAGTGGTCGGTGGAGGAACTGCAACCTCTAGTGGTCGGTAGAGAAAGTGCAGCCTCTAGTGGTCGGTAGAGGAACTGCAGTCTCTAGTGGTCGGTAGAGGAAGTGCAGCCTCTAGTGGTCGGTAGAGGAACTGCAGTCTCTAGTGGTCGGTAGAGGAACTGCAGCCTCTAGTGGTTGGTGAAGGGACTGCAGCCTCTAGTGGTCGGTAGAGAAAATGCAGCCTCTAGTGGTCGGTAGAGGAACTGCAGTTTCTAGTGGTCGGTAGAGGAAGTGCAGCCTCTAGTGGTCGGTAGAGGAACTGCAGTCTCTAGTGGTCGGTAGAGGAACTGCAGCCTCTAGTGGTTGGTGAAGGGACTGCAGCCTCTAGTGGTCGGTAGAGGAACTGCAGCCTCTAGTGGTCGGTGGAGGAACTGCAACCTCTAGTGGTCGGTAGAGGAAGTGCAGCCTCTAGTGGTCGGTAGAGGAACTGCAGTCTCTAGTGGTCGGTAGAGGAACTGCAGCCTCTAGTGCTTGTTGAAGGGACTGCAGCCTCTAGTGGTCGGTAGAGGAACTGCAGCCTCTAGTGGTCGGTAGAGGAACTGCAGTCTCTAGTGGTCGGTAGAGGAACTGCAGCCTCTAGTGGTCGGTAGAGGGAACTGCAGCCTCTAGTGGTCGGTAGAGGAACTGCAGCCTCTAGTGGTCGGTAGAGGAACTGCAGTCCTCTAGTGGTCGGTAGAGAAAGTGCAGCCTCTTAGTGGTCGGTAGAGGAACTGCAGCCGCTACTGGTCGGTAGAGGAACTGCAGCCTCCAGTGGTCGGTAGAGAAAGTGCAGCCTCTAGTGGTCGGTAGAGGAACTGCAGTCGCTACTGGTCGGTAGAGGAACTGCAGTCTCTAGTGGTCGGTAGAGAAAGTGCAGTCTCTAGTGGTCGGTAGAGGACCTGCAGCCGCTACTGGTCGGTAGAGGAACTGCAGTCTCTAGTGGTCGGTAGAGGAACTGCAGCCTCTAGTGGTCGGTAGAGGAACTGCAGCCTCTAGTGGTCGGTAGAGGAACTGCAGTCTCTAGTGGTCGGTAGAGGAAGTGCAGCCTCTAATGGTCGGTAGAGGAACTGCAGCCTCTAGTGGTCGGTAGAGGAACTGCAGCCTCTAGTGGTAGATGGAGGAAGTGCAGCCTCTAGTGGTCGGTAGAGGAAGTGCAACCTCTAGTGGTCAGTAGAGGAAGTGCAGCCTCTAATGGTCGGTAGAGGAACTGCAGTCTCCAGTGGTCGGTTGAGGAACAGCAGTCTCTAGTGGTCGGTGGAGGAACTGCAGCCTCTAGTGGTTGGTAGAGGAAGTGCAGCCTCTAGTGGTCAGTAGAGGAACTGCATTCTCTAGTGGTCGGTAGAGGAAGTGCAGCCTCTAGTGGTCGGTAGAGGAACTGCATTCTCTAGTGGTCGGTAGAGGAACTGCAGCCTCTAGTGGTCGGTAGAGGAACTGCAGTCTCTAGTGGTCGGTAGAGGAAGTGCAGCCTCTAGTAGTCGGTAGAGGAACTGCAGTCTCTAGTGGTCGGTAGAGGAACTGCAGCCTCTAGTGGTCGGTGGAGGAACTGCAACCTCTAGTGGTCGGTAGAGGAAGTGCAGCCTCTAGTGGTCGGTAGAGGAACTGCAGTCTCTAGTGGTCGGTAGAGGAACTGCAGCCTCTAGTGCTTGGTGAAGGGACTGCAGCCTCTAGTGGTCGGTAGAGGAACTGCAGTCTCTAGTGGTCGGTAGAGGAACTGCAGTCTCTAGTGGTCGGTAGAGGAACTGCAGCCTCTAGTGGTCGGTGAAGGGACCGCAGCCTCTAGTGGTCGGTAGAGGAACTGCAGCCTCTAGTGGTCGGTAGAGGAACTGCAGTCTCTAGTGGTCGGTAGAGAAAGTGCAGCCTTTAGTGGTCGGTAGAGGAACTGCAGCTGCTACTGGTCGGTAGAGGAACTGCAGCCTCCAGTGGTCGGTAGAGAAAGTGCAGCCTCTAGTGGTCGGTAGAGGAACTGCAGTCGCTACTGGTCGGTAGAGGAACTGCAGTCTCTAGTGGTCGGTAGAGAAAGTGCAGTCTCTAGTGGTCGGTAGAGGACCTGCAGCCGCTACTGGTCGGTAGAGGAACTGCAGTCTCTAGTGGTCGGTAGAGGAACTGCAGCCTCTAGTGGTCGGTAGAGGAACTGCAGTCTCTAGTGGTCGGTAGAGGAAGTGCAGCCTCTAATGGTCGGTAGAGGAACTGCAGCCTCTAGTGGTCGGTAGAGGAACTGCAGCCTCTAGTGGTCGATGGAGGAAGTGCAGCCTCTAGTGGTCGGTAGAGGAAGTGCAACCTCTAGTGGTCAGTAGAGGAAGTGCAGCCTCTAATGGTCGGTAGAGGAACTGCAGTCTCCAGTGGTCGGTTGAGGAACTGCAGTCTCTAGTGGTCGGTGGAGGAACTGCAGCCTCTAGTGGTTGGTAGAGGAAGTGCAGCCTCTAGTGGTCAGTAGAGGAACTGCATTCTCTAGTGGTCGGTAGAGGAAGTGCAGCCTCTAGTGGTCGGTAGAGGAACTGCATTCTCTAGTGGTCGGTAGAGGAACTGCAGCCTCTAGTGGTCGGTAGAGGAACTTGGGAAAATTCACAAATTCTTGATTTTAGGACAGAAAGATATAATAGAAAATTCAAAGTTTTACACCATAAAGTCATAACTTTATATGAAGCAGTGAGTAACAGTCTGCCGTTCTGTTCTTGGCCTGAGCATCTGCTCTCTATAATGTCATGCATGACGCTGGTGTTTTCAAACAAATGTAAAAAGGAATAAAAAAATAATGCCTTTGCTACGTAAATACACGTAAAAACAACGTGAACAAGAATCTGTTTAGCAAAGATTAATCAAAACTTGACACAGGTTTAAGTATCTCACCAACTTGCTATTTCTTTTTCCAACTACGTGGTCTGAAAAGTGCTCCAGCAGCGACTGGGACAGGCTGGTCATCTGAGGATACGGTGTCTCTGCTCAGCATCTGGACGGATGATAATGGACAAAGACAGAACGACGGCGTCGGCTGTAATGAGGCCTAAAGAAGCACACAGCTGCGTGTTCGGATAGCTGATGTATTACAGCCTCCAGACACCGACCACCTGACTGCAATAACCTCCGATTTTTTTTTTCACTATTAATATATTTTGCTGGTTAAATAGCTCCACTGTTTGCTGTTCAGCAGGTATTAAGCATGCAGTTGTTTAGCGCTGCTGTGATTTGTTTGGATGGTACACAGTTCCAGTCTCAGCTGCCGGTTGGTGAGGAGGCACAACAACCTCAGAACACATGATTAAATGTTTACCTGGTTCATCTCTTCGTCACATTCCCGAAGAAACAAATGACTGCTTCAGTCTCCTTTCTCAGTAACATGCTTCTTATGGAGCCCCATTTGGGTCATAATTCAATGAATAAATGAGTCTATTATTATGAAATACAGGTGTTTATTATTATGAAATGTTTCCCATTATCATGATAATGGTTTCGTTTTTCATAAGAATGAGCTTTTACATAATAATGGCTTTGTTTTTCATAAGAATGATTTGTGTGTCAATCACAGCAGAGGGGACGGAGCCATTTATGTGATTGGCTGCTCTTTCATTCAGGCATAAGCAACAGAACAGTGAATATCAATAGTGGGCGAGAGGTGCAATGTATATACTCCAGGGCAGTAGGTGGCAGAATGCACCTCAGTTTACAGTTAAAAGGTGACATCGAGTAAGAAACGTCAAGGTTTCCCGTAGCTCAGTCCAAGCTGCCATAGCTACAATTGGACTAGTAGCGCACCTTGATGAAGCCACGACCCGCTGCTAACGGGACCTCACAGCCAAACCTAGTAGATGTCAGAGCGTAGAATGGAGAAGGATCAGCCAATGAACATGCAGGTCAACCACTGGTCCCGCCCACTGGCAAAATGTCATTATTATGTAAAAGCTCATTCTTATGAAAAAGGAAGCAATTATGTAAAAACTAATTCTTAGATAAATAAGCCATTCTGAAATAAACTAAGAGTAAATAATAATAAAAAATATATTTCATAATAATTACATTTTTCATAAAAATGGGAAATATTGCATAATAGTACACATATATTTCATAATAATGAACATGTATTTCATAATAATGGGAAACATTTCATAATAATGGATACGAATTTCATAATAATAACTGCCCGTATTTCATAATAATAGACTCATTTATTTATTGAATTATGACCCAAACGGGGCTCCTTAGCTTCTCTGCAGTGTCAAATGCAACCTTTATGTCAGCCTCAAAGTTGTATTTTAGCAAAGCAGAAGATTTGTGGGTGGATTTAAGATAACAATCCAGAACTGAGCCGAGTTACTGACACACACAGGTTCAAGGACTGGTGGTGTCATTACTGAAGCCAACAGCGTTTATTGTGGTAAAATTATTTTAACTTCAACATTTATAACGATCGTAAATGTCTGGAAAATACTTGACTTCAGTGTAGTTTATCCTCCGTTTTTTTACGTCCGTACATCTGGCTGTTCCAAACGTTGTTTCCGTCACTACCCCTCATACCTCCGAGCGTCATTTGCGTTCGTTTGGTTGATAATCAACACATCCACCAGGGGAAGCGGCAAGTCAGCTACTGATACCGACAAACCTGGTGACGATCAGCTGCTCCTCCAGGCTCCTCCCTCCAGTTCTGAACACCGTAACTGGTCGATGACATTGGGCGAGCTCACAAAGGCGCTCGTCAAAGTTTTTAGTTTTTTTTAAATGAATTTCCTTCTTCATCATTTTGCCATGTTTAGTTTAAGGATCGGTGTGTCAAAAACACGGATGACATCGTTGCAGGATCCGGAAGGATCCATCACTGGGCCCCTTTACAGCTGATAAACTAATGGTCTTCACCACATCAAACAAACACTTGATTTCTCCTCCTGGCAGAGAAAATATGAATTATACAAATGACAGCACAAGTTATCTTTGCTACGACCTTAATCACTTTCAGTTGGTGTACCAAGGGCCTGATTTACTAAAGGTTTGCGTGCGTAAAAACGTGTGCAAACTTGACACCACCCGCAAACCAATGCGCAAGCTGATCTACTAACCGCGTGCAAAGAGGACTGCGCCTCTCAAATGAGCAAAATAGCACACGCTGTTCATTTAGCACTTTTGCCCTGATAAATAAACAATATGGGGCGTACCCGCCAGAAAGCGCTAAATACTGGGAGGGGAAAATGCAAATAGGTTCATTTACCACGCGCAATGAGATTTACCAACCCTGAAAGTAATTGCGGGGATTGTGATTGCGTCTGTATTTAGTACGTTCGAAAGGAAGGTGCTAATCTGCCCAGCATTACGCACTGATGGCTGCTGTGATTGTGGCAAGGAGGCGACATCGCCAAAATCAAAAAATACGCAGAGAGAGTCTTTCGGACTCGTGTAAATTTGTTTGCACATGCAAAAGGAGAAATATTTTATTTGAATGTTAAATCGAGTATTATTCAGCAAAAGGTTGCCACAGGAGGCACCAGGGTTTCCATTGTCTGGTAATTGCTGGACTTTGTCTGGTAAAATATGCGGAAGTCCGGGATTTTATAATCTCTCCGGTCAAAATGTCCGGTGAAAATACTCCTCCCAAGCACAATTTCAGTTGTAATAAAATTGGTTATTTCCACATCATTTTATGAAAAACGCCTCGGGATTCTCCCAGAGGAGCTGGTGGAAGCGGCCGGGGGATCTGGACGTCTCTGCTGAAGCTGCTGGCCCCGCGACCCGACTTCGGATAAGCGGAAGCTAATGGATGGATGGATGGATGGATGGATGGATTTTATGAAAAAACATATACTTTTTTTTACAAATGAGTAGTGTGTGAGGACGAGTCGGCTCCAGCCACAGCTCCACTCATTGATGCCACAGGTGCGCAGAGACGCATCTCCGTAATGACAGCGCTCCGCGGTTATGGAGGCTTGAACTTCTCAACGTCCTGTAAAGTTCTCATCGGGGATTTAAGTGAAATCTACCCCGAGTGGGCTCAACTGGCCCAGATAGCCTGCTGATCCCTGTCTCCAGTGTGCCAGCAGAGAGAGGTTTCCCTCTGCAGAACCGCATTAAAACAGCGCAGCGGAGTCAGAAGAGCGCGAGCTTCTGCAATATTTATTTATTTATTTTTTTAAGTTACGCTCGTGAGTCAATTGACGGGACCTATTTTATTTGAAATAGCCTGTTTTTTAATAAAAACACTATTAAATGACTTGCATTGATATCGTACTACTGCATATGATTTATTTTTAACCTCAACAAATTCATATAGCCTATGTGAGCGGAATTTCAAACATTTGTCCGGTAAATTGAAAACCTGCCGGTCACATTGTCCGGTGCCAATTTTTTCTAGTGGAAACACTGGGAGGCACATTCATTTTTTTATTTGTGATAATAAATAAATCACGTGTTTTCATGGAGAAGAAAGTGTTTCTTATTGTGCGCCTACCTTGTTCTGCAGTTGGCTCCAGAAGGTGAGCTGCACCTGCTGGTTAGAGGCATCTCTTCCGCAGGCATCTCTTCCGCAGGCCCTCCACCTGTCTTGTTAAAGGCCACTTTTTCTTTAGTTCTTCGCCTTATATCTTGCCACCTTCTTTTAACCTAATCTGCCGTTCTTTTTGTTTTACCAACTGCATTTATTCTATCGCAGATTTTCTCCCATATTGCGTTTCTTTTGGTAATGTTTAAATTTATTTGCTTTAGTTCATGAATGAGTTTATTTGCCTCTTCCACTAATATCTCTAACTCCAACTCGTCAAATTTCATTTTGCACTTGCGTCTATCCTGCTTTCCATCCAGACTCTCCATGGCGCAAACCGTAAGACACGCAACACCTCATTTAAATACTGCGGTTTGCACCCGTTATCAATTGCGCGAGCATTCTTAGTTGATCACCCGCAAAACACACAACAACAGCACGCGCAAACTTTTTCAATGCACGCGCAATTTAGTACTCTTTATTTAGGATCTTAGTAAATCAGGCCCCAAGAGAGATAAGACGTTTCCACAGGAACAGGTTTTCTGGTGACATCATGGAGTAACAGCAGAAGGCCTTGATCATAAATGAGGCGTTTCAGACAGTCCAGAAGCAGAGTCGAGCTGCTACACAGCAGCGTTGTGGTCGTGCTACAGGGCTGGTGCTACTGATGTCACATGAAACACAGTCGAGTCTGTTCCTGCGTGTTACACTAGTGAGGTGTGTGTGATCTGAAACGGTCCTGCCGCCCTGTACGATTTCACTGGTTAGCTTCAGCTATGCTAAACCCACCCTAGACCCCGCCCTAAACCCGCCCCAGATTAAGCCCTAGACCTGCCCTAAATAAGCCATAGACACGCCCTTAAACCACCCTAAACCTGCCCTAGATAAGCCCTAGACAACCCCTAGACCCACCATAGACCTACCCTAGACCTGCCCTACAGCCACCCTAGATAAGCACTAGACAACCCTTTGACCCACCCAAGACACGCCCTAGATAAGCCCTAGACACGCCCTAAACCCACCCTAGATGTGCCCTAGACACACCCTAGACCTAGCCTAGACTCATCCCTACCTGACCTAGACACGCCCTAGATTCACCCTAGACCCATCTTAGACGTGCCCTGAACACGCCCTAGACCCACCCTAGATAAGCCCTAGACATGCCCTAGACCCACCCTAAATAAGCCCTAGACAACAACTAGACCCACCCTAGACCCGCCCTAGATAAGCCCTAGACAACTCCTAGACCCACCCTAGACCCACCCTAGATAAGCTCTAGACACACCCTAGACCCACCCTAGATAAGCCCTAGACAACCCCTAGACCTACACTAGACCTACCCTAGACCCACCCTAGATAAACCTTAGACCCACCCTAGACAAGCCCTAGACACGCCCTAGACCCACCCTTGATAAGCCCTAGATACCCTCCTAGACCTACCCTAGACCCACCCTAGATAAGCCCTAGATACACCCTAGATAAGCCCCAGTCACGCCCTAGACCCACCTTAGATAAGCCCTAGACAAACCCTAGACCTACCATAGACCGGCCCTAGATAAGCCCTAGACCCACCCTAGATAAGCCCTAGGCAACCCCTAGACCTACCATAGACCCACCCTAGATAAGCCCTAGACACACCCTAGATAAGCCTTAGACCCACCATAGATAAGCCCTAGACCCACTCTAGATAAGGCCTAGATAAGCCCTAGACATGCCCTAGAAAAGCCCTAGACCCGCCCGAGATAAGCCCTAGAAAATCCTTAGACCCACCCTAGACCCCCGAGATAAGCCCTAGACATGCCCTAGATAAGCCCTAGACCCACCCTAGACCCCCTAGATAAGCCCTAGACATGCCCTCGATAAGCCCTAGACCCACCCTAGATAAGCCCTAGACCCGCCCTAGAAAAGCCATAGAAAAGCCCTAGACCCCCTAGATAAGCCCTAGACCCACCCTAGACCCACCCTAGATAAGCCCTAGACCCACCCTACATAAGCCCTAGACCCGCCCTTGATAAGCCCTAGAAAATCCCTAGGCCCACCCTAGACCCCCCTAGATAAGCCCTAGACATGCCCTAGATAAGCCCTAGACCCACCCTAGACCCCTAGATAAGCCCTAGACATGCCCTAGATAAGACCTAGACTCACCCTAGATAAGCCCTAGACCCACCCTAGATAAGCCCTAGACCCGTCCTAGATAAGCCTTAGAAAAGCCCTAGACCCACCCTAGATAAGCCCTAGACCTTTCCTAGATAAGCCTTAGACCCACCCTAGACCCACCCTAGATAAGCCCTAGAACCGCCCTAGATAAGCCCTAGACCAGCCCTAGATAAGCCCTAGAAAATCCCTAGACCCACCCTAGACCCCCCTAGATAAGCCCTAGACCCACCCTAGATAAGCCCTAGACCCGCCCTAGATAAGCCCTAGAAAAGCCCTAGACCCCCCCTAGACCCCCCTAGATAAGCCCTAGACCCACCCTAGATAAGCCCTAGACCTGCCCTAGATAAGCCTTAGAACCACCCTAGACCCACCCTAGATAAGCCCTAGACCCGCCCTAGATAAGCCCTAGAAAATCCCTAGACCCACCCTAGACCCCTAGATAAGCCCTAGACATGCCCTAGATAAGCCCTAGACCCACTCTAGACCCCCTAGATAAGCCCTAGACATGCCCTAGACCCACCCTAGACCCAGCCTAGATAAGCCCTAGACCCGCCCTAGATAAGCCCTAGAAAAGCCCTAGAAAAGCCCTAGACCCCCCTAGATAAGCCCTAGACCCGCCCTAGATAAGCCCTAGAAAAGCCCTAGACCCACCCTAGACCCCCCTAGATAAGCACTAGACCCACCCTAGACCCACCCTAGACCTGCCCTAGATAAGCCCTTAATCAATGAACTATTTCTCTTCCTGCATTTGAGTTTTTCTCTTCTTTTAGCTATTTCTTGGAGACGTTTTAAAATGTTAATTTGTTTGTTCTCCGACAGCTCTCCGACACGCCGAGGCAGGACCGCTGTCACAGTCTCCTCAACGCGCTCAACTCCCACAAGGACAGGTGAGTCACCGAGCATGATGGGAGGAGCCAACACCGATCACATGACTGGACTGATGGGCAGCTCAGGCTCCTGCTAGAACAGGACACAACTCATGGGTTTTAAAACAAACATCTTAGGTCCTAACTTTTTGTCCTCTTTAAAAGTTGACAAAACTCTGAGCTGGGTCTGTGATGTCACAGTACGCCGCAAGTCTAAACGGCTCATTGAGTGACGTTTTTACGACAAACTGTCCCCAAACAGGGTAACAGGGTTGTTTTATAGCAATTAAATATGTGCTCTCGGGAGCAGAACGCTGTTATGGATTCAAGTAGATTTTTTTTCATTGAAATTTGTAATTAAAAGAACTTGTAGTCAATAAAACTCCAGAATTCTCCAGGCAACGTCTGCTCTAATTACGTCCTACTTAATTACTCCGTCCCCACCTTTGAAATGTTCCCGTGCTGGCAGTCCTCATCGGGAGAAGAGGTACATGGGTTACACGGCTCTAAATTAACGATTAGCTTCAAAGGGGAGTAATAATTAAATGAAAAAAACAAGAACACATGCACACATATGAGGCAGTGATGCATTTTAAGAACCGGTGGTGTTTCTCTGCTGCCCAGGTTCGTCTCCGGGAAGGAGATCAAGAAGAAGAAGTGTCTTTTCGGGCTGCAGGTCAGAGCGCCGCCTCCGGTGACGTCCGATTCGTCGCCCCTCATCACCGAGCCGCCCATCAGCATCACCCACCGGAGAAGGTCAGAGCAAGTACAGGCGGCGGCTCTCATTTCTGCTCTTATCTCCACAGGAGCTCTGGGAGTCCCACGGGCCGTGTAGTCATCACACGTGAACAATGATCTCTGGAATCAGGGCGCCGCCGCGTTTAGCTAAACCAGCAGAAGCACTTTAATGTCTTCCTGGAAGAGCATTAAACTTCCCGCCGTCTGAGATGTGGCCACTGTAGATGAGTTAGAGCACCAAAGACGGGTCACTTTCAGTTCCTCCAAACACCAGTGAGCTTGGATGGAAACAGCATATATAGTAGGGATGTCCCGATCACGTTTTTTGGGTCCCGATCCGATTTCCGATCTTTAATTTTGATGATCGGCCGATTTCCGATTTTTTCCGATCCGATTTCACTTTTTTTGAGTGGGCAAACAGAGTTTAATTTCCTGTGCATTTTATTTCCTGTGTACATTAATAAATAGGCCTGCATCCAAGCTGAGATGAATAGCTTTTATCATCTCATAAAATAAACAATAACTTATTTAAACACTCTTCTTTCTTAACAGTGACTGTTCAACAGTCTCAGTGCTAAAGAACATAGCACTTCCATTTAAATAGCAGCAGGTGAACTTGGCTAGCAGTTTAAGGCAATGAAAACACTAGCAGAAGTCTTTGCAATCAATGAAATCACATCAGAATAAAAATAACATAAAATATTATAACTTCTTTCAAGACCCGCTGCACATGTTCGCGCACCTTTGTGTCCTTTGTCGTTCATGTCTTTGTCGTTGCCCGGACGACGCCTGGCATGGACGCTTCTCGCTGCTGCCCCGGGACTTGTCTCTGCTACGCTGGACGTTGAACGCTGGACCCTCCAGTTTGTGCCCGGTTGTGGTGATCTGCGGTCGGATGTCGACATACTGTCTGCAGGGGGCGGATCGGTCCTCTTGCGGCTGGTGGAGACCTGCTGCCGCGGACATGGACGGTGTCGCTGGAGGCCGGTTCGGGAAAGCTAAGCTAAGCTAAGTAGCCCTGAACTGCTACCCGCGGCAACCACCCCACTGGGTCCGGGCTGCAGCGTCGCGGAGCCGGGACAGGAGACCCCAACGTAGCGGCGGCGGCATGCTGCCCCTGTCCAGCTGTCTACACGCTGGATGGGTCAGCTGATCTGGCAGGAGCCGTCTGGTGACCTGGTGGGGCCCAGCACCGCCGGGGGAGATGACAACGGCCTGGTCCGGTCCGCATGATGAACCGGGCTCTGGGTCGGCTCAGTCGCTCCCCGGACTGAATGGAGCTCGGTCTTCCCAGGGGAGATGGTCTGGTTCATCGGTGTTTCCTCCTCTGACCTGGAGATATCTCACTTGTCATCGTTTTGGAGATATACTGGTTCTAACGGCTGTTAACTGTTTTAACGACTGCTAACGGCGGTTACCAGGAGTTAGCACTCGGACCACGGGACCGGGCATGAAAAGGAGCGCTGGACACTAGCAGCTCCCCTAGTACACCAGATTTCTCCTGGTGTACTGAAACTTGAATTTCCCCCTTGGGGGATTAATAAAGTATTTTGAATTTGAATTGAATTGAATTGAATGTAATGACGGGAATGAGGCTCGAGGTAATTAATGAGCCGGTTAAATGCCTTGTAAATGGGCTGGTCGTCCTCAGTAATACATTCCTCGATTAGCTCGGTGATTTTTCTGTATTTCTCCGAGTCTTTCGGGAGTTTCTTTCTTTTAAAAGTTTCACAGAGCGTTTGCTGCAGCAGCTGGTGCCGACGGCAGCAGCTCTGAAGCTGCAGCCGTCGCCACCACGGCACCTGACAGAAGGCTGCGGTGATCGGTGCCGCGTGCTTTTTTAAGTGTCTGATTAAATTGGTGGTGTTGTAAACTCTTTTTTTACTTACCCCTCATGATATCTCAGTCTTCCACACGTTGCAAGTCGCAGTTGAAGCGTCGGTCTTTGTAATTTTATAGTGCTGCCACACTGCTGACATTTTTGCCAAAGTTTAGCCTGACGCCGCCAGTCTTAAAACTTTTAAGGTGGATACAAGACAGCGCTGCTGGGAAACTTCATTTCAGTGCAAATTATTAAATGTATATAGTTTAAAAAATATTTTTGTTTGTGTAATATGATTACTTTATTAATTTGTGTTAGTCAGGATCACTTTTTGAGGAAAAAAATAATGAAAAAAAGATCGGCGTGTTATAATAATGTTGATCGGCCGATCCGATCCACCTTAAATTTCTAAGATCGAAGGCCGATCCGATCAGGGGATCGGGATCGGGACATCCCTAATATATAGATTTCATTTATTTTAAATTTTAATCGCGATTAATCTCATTATTTCCCTGATTAATCACGATTAATCGCATTGTATACGCAAAATCAAATAATGAATACAAAAGTAGTGTAAAATGCACTTTTATTTAAATGTTCTAGTGCCATATGAACTAAAGTGTCATAACATTGTTGTTCAAACACTTATAACATCAGCACTTGTCAGTAACACATATTTAGTGTAAATCTCATCTTAAACAATGTAAAAGAAAATAAAGCTTATTGCCACTGCCAGGGCATTAATGTCATCCTGTTTTTATGAAAAATAAAAAAAAGTCTACAAACAAAATCCAACAAAATGATTGCGTCTCAGCACAATCAGAACATTAAAACAGGTCATTTCTGAGGTAACAGCAGAAACTTTAAACGGGGAGTTCAACTTGTCAGTTGTTACAAATAACCTTGTTTCTGTTGAATCCTCCATCTGGGAGAACTTTAAAATGAAAATGTCCATGTTAAGGTTCAGTAACTTTATCAATCCATGTATCATTCATTCTTTCCATTTTTAATTATCAATCCAAAATTTAAAAAAATTAAAAAGTGACATTTTATCACGTTTTTCGTTTTTTAATCTAACACAAAAAACTAAAATAATGCCTTTATATATATATATATATATATATATATATATATATATATATATATATATATATATATATATATATATATATACATTTCAATTTTAGACTTGGATCAAAAATACAAAATTAAAAAACGAGTCACAGAACTGAATTTTGTTTATAATGGAGGACTGAACTCTCTGTTGTCATTACACATCTGTGCCACTAGATGGAGCCGCACTGCAGTAACCAGCTAGAGAACAACAGGACAGTGAACACATGGAGCAGATCTGATGGAACATGGAGGAATGACGCCAAAGTTTGGTTGTAGTCCAGAATATTATTTTTCAGACAGAATCGTTAAAATTGCTACCTCAGTTGCTACCTGAACTGTAAAGTTCACTGATTTTTACCGTTCTCCGTGTACTTTTCTGTATGTTTATCTGTCAATAATCTTCCGGTTCCGCAGCAGCCAGTAACAGACTTTTCAAAACAAAAGCATGTGAGCAACATGCGTTAACGTGCGATAAAATAAATCTCGGCGTTAATAAATTGATGAGTTAACAAGATAATAACGCATTAACTTGCCCAGCCCTAATTATTACCTTTTTGTTGCAAAAAAATGCAGCTGCAAGCAACAATTTTCAAGTCGTCAGTCATTGAGAAGAACCGGAGAGAAGCATGTCTCTGTTTTACAGATGGACTATCATCATCATGTTTTCAAGGATTAGTTTATATCCACATCCAGAAACGTTTGGAGCCCAGAAATGTTCTCATCTCAGCTGGTGACTTCAGACTACAACCCCCTCACATGTTAACGTTAAAGTGGTGGTTTTCTGCTTCTCTCTGGTTCTTTATTTAACCAGAACAGCAGCACTAACGGCCTCAGCCCTCTTAAAACTCATGTATTAAACTAAAGAGGACTGCTGTGTGACTGATAGGTTTTCAGTCTGACACCGCTGGCGTCTCTATGACGACCCAAGTCGCTGTGTGGGCGTCTGTCAGCAGATCGAGACCACTTAAAGGACCCGCTGAGACGCAGCCTGAAGATTAAATATGCAATGTGGCCATCGGTTAAGATCAACATGTCATACTCCCGACTTAGTCTCGTTTTTGAGACGTGTGTCTTAAAGGCATCTGCGTGTCGTGAGAATAACGGTCCTGATAACACGTTAAAGTAAAGTCTGAGTCTGAGCAGCAGCTCCTCGTGGTCGAGGAGGTTTACTTCACATAAGAAGTTTTAATGAATGAGGCCATTTCCTGTTCACCAGCTTCACTGCTGTGACTCAGATTAAACTGATGACCTTCAAATGTTTCAGTTAAAATTCTGCTTAAAACAGATTAAAAATACAGCTTTGCAGCCTCTGCTGTCTGTTCCTGGCAGAAAACGTTGCTTTGAGTTGATAATAGTAGGCAAGGGCAGTTATGAAAAAAAAGCACCTTACCCTAAAAAAATTGACACAAAAGGTTTCTCAACTGTTTTTTGTAGTGTTAGGTGTCCTGAATAACATACTAAAAGTTTACCAAAGTTTGACCACCCGAAAGGTGTTATTTTCAAGATGGCGTCCATGGCCAGAAAAAAAACATAAAAATCGCCTAACTCCTTCATTATTTATCATAGAAACATATTATTTGTATCTAACCCTATGTTTTTTATGGCTTCTGAATCCGGTGGACTTGCCCAAATGACAGAGATAAAATTAGATCATTGTGAAATCCCATATATATGTGTGTGACTATTAAAACTATGAAATGGACTCCTGTTTCAAGCTTAAAAGACTAGGCAAGTGTGTGTGTGTGTGTGCGCGTGTGTGTGTGTGTGTGTGTGTGCACTCCAGCAACAAGATCAAAGAAATGCTTAGCACATTCAAACCATTCTCTCCAGATCCATCTCTGAGAAACATTGTGACTGGTGTTGTCACCCAAGCAGACGTGAATGTGCATGAGTTTGAGACTGTCGGCAATGAGATCATTGAAAAAATGGTTGGAAACCCCATTTTTGGGATCTCATTCAAACGAAAAGACTGGGTAAAAACCCTTGCAGATGAGTCTAGTGTCAAAGTTTCCCATGACCGAAAGATAGATCCTGCCCTCTTGTTCCAGCGATTTATCATTATGTCACAAACTGGAGACCTTTCACTGGAAGAGGTAATGACCTATGAGCTCAGCCCATTCCCTGCAGCTCTGTTTGAAGCCAAAGCAATATTGCGTAAGGCTGACAAACCCCAATTAGCACAGGCAGTGGCTGAACTGTCAAGCAAGGAATCAAACAAAACTATACTGGATTCGATCCCACCAACTGAACAGTATGTCCTTGACGGTGGCTCCCTGATTCATCGCTTGCCATGGAAAAGTGGTGACAGTTATGGTGCCATTGCACAGTCTTATGCCGACTTTACTTTAAACCATTATGGTAAAGCAGCTGTGGTTTTTGATGGCTATAGTGACACTCCTTCCATCAAAGACAATACCCATCAGCGACGTGGCCAAATCACCCACCCAGTCATTAGCTTTACTGCACAAACCAAGTTTGTGGGAAGAAAGGATGACTTCCTCTCCGTATCTTCTAACAAACGAGGGCTTATTATGCTAGTCACCGAGGAACTGCAGAAAAAGGGCTGCACTGTTATCAATGCACCAGGGGATGTAGACGTGGAAATTGTCAAGGTTGCAATCAAGGCGTCACAACATCAGTCCACAACCTTGATAGGGGAAGACACAGATTTGCTCGTTCTTCTTCTACACTATGCAGAGACGAACAATAGAGGCCTCTATTTCCGTTCGGACAAATCCAAGGACACAATAGTGTATGACATCAGCGAGATTAAAAAGGTCCTGGGTAGAGACTTGTGTTCTCAGTTGCTGTTTGTTCATGCTTACACAGGATGTGACACAACTTCGTGCATTTTTGGTGTTGGCAAAAAGACAGTGTTCCAGAAGCTTGTGAGGGGTGAGTCAACCATTCAGACCTGTGCAAATGAGTTTCTGCTCCCAAATCAAGCAAACAATGTCATAGAAGACCATGGGAGAGAGGCGATGGCAGTTATGTTTGGTGGCAGGAGTACAGATTCTCTTGCGTCTTTGCGCTACAAATTTCTGAATAAGAAAATTGTGTCTGCCAAATCATTTGTCAACCCAGAACATCTCCCTCCTACAGAGTCCTCGACTAAATATCACTGCCAAAGGGTTTATTACCAGGTCATGGTGTGGACTCAAATGGAGAGTGGCATGAATCCAGTTGATTGGGGATGGAAATTGGAGGACAATCACTTTGTGCCAGTTATGACTGATATAACTGCTGCCCCAGAAAGCCTCCTACATATGGTCCACTGTAACTGCAAAACCGCCTGCCGAACACACCGCTGTAGTTGCAGACGATACGGATTGCCATGCATGCCTGTTTGTGGACCATGTCAAGTTCAAAATTGTGAGAATCCACACAATCAACTTGTATGGGAGGAAGAGTGAGGAAGACTAATTGTCAATCTGGTGTGGATCCCCCCCCCCCCAAAAAAAAAATAGAGGGGTTAGCGGTACTCAGCCTTCACGTGGCGGCCCTGTTTTAACTAATTTTACAGTACCACAGTAATAATTTTAGTAGTAGTTTTTTTTTCATTTATATGAGGTAAATGGATTATTAGATAACCAAAAGATAGGTTTAGACACCAAAATTACTCGTCTAGGATGAATAATGGTGGAGTAATGGTCTTTTGAGTACTAGTGGCGGCCATCTTGAAAATAACACCTTTCGGGTGGTCAAACTTTGGTAAACTTTTAGTATGTTAATAAGGACACCTAACACTACAAAAAACAGTTGAGAAACCTTTTGTGTCAATTTTTTTAGGGTCAAACCATATCTGCCCCCAACTATTATGAGCAGGTCTGAACATGTCTGAGCAGTTCTGAACACGTCTAACCAGGTTTGAACAGATATGACCAGTTCTGAACAGGTCTGAGCAGGTCTGAACAGATCTGTGTAGGTCTGAACACGTCTGAACAGCTCTGAGCAGGTCTGAGCAGGTCTGAACAGGTCTGAACAGGTCTTAGCAGGTCTGAGCAGCTCTGAACAGATCTGTGCAGGTCTGAACACGTCTGAACAGCTCTGAGCAAGT
Organism: Hirundichthys speculiger; assembly: GCA_018398805.1. Classification (NCBI taxonomy): domain Eukaryota; kingdom Metazoa; phylum Chordata; class Actinopteri; order Beloniformes; family Exocoetidae; genus Hirundichthys; species Hirundichthys speculiger. Next base: position 320,608 of record JAGFBZ010000816.1, read on the forward strand.
CTGAGCAGGTCTGAACAGGTCTGAGCAGTTCTGAACACGTCTAACCAGGTCTGAGCAGGTTTGAACAGGTCTGAACTGGTCTGAGCAGATCTGAATACGTCTAACCAGATCTGAGCAGGTCTGAGCAGGTCTGAGCAGGTCTGAACAGGTCTGAGCAGGTCTGAACAGGTCTGAACAGGTATGACCAGATCTGAGCAGGTCTGAACAGATCTGAGCAGTTCTGAACAGGTCTGAAGAGATCTGAGCAGATCTGAACAGCTCTGAGCAGGTTTCAGCAGGTCTGAACAGGTCTGAGCAGATCTGAACACGTCTAACCAGATCTGAGCAGGTCTGAACAGGTCTGAGCAGGTCTGAGCAGGTCTGAACAGATATGAGCAGTTTTGAACAGCTCTGAAGAGGTCTGAACAGCTCTGAACAGGTCTGAGAGGTCTGAAAAGGTCTGAGCAGGTCTGAGCAGTTCTGAGCAGCTCTGAGCAGGTCTGAGCAGGTCTGAACAGGTCTGAGCAGGTCTGAACAGCTCTGAGCAGGTCTGAACAGCTCTGAGCAGGTCTGAACAGGTCTAAGTAGGCCTGAACAGGTCTGAACAGGTCTGAGCAAGTCTGAGCAGGTCTGACCAGGCTTAAACAGGTGTGAACAGGTCTGAGAACATCTGAACAGGTCTGAGCAAGTCTGAGCAGGTCTGACCTGGCTTGAACAGGTGTGAACAGGTCTGAGCAAGTCTGAGCAGGTCTGACCAGGCTTGAACAGGTGTGAACAGGTCTGAGCAGGTTTGAACAGGTCTGAGCAGTTCTGAGCAGGCTTGAACACGTCTAACCAGGTTTGATCAGGTCTGAACAGGTCTGAACAGGTCTGAGCATGTCTGAACAGATATGAGCAGTTCTGAACAGGTCTGAAGAGGTCTGAACAGGTCAGAGCAGTTATGAGCAGCTATGAGCAGGTCTGAGCAGGTCTGAACAGGTCTGAGCAGGTTTGAACAGCTCTGAGCAGGTCTGAACAGGTCTAAGCAGGCCTGAACAGGTCTGACCAGATCTGAGCAGGTCTGAGCAGCTCTGAACAGGTCTGATCAGGTCTGAGCAGGTCTGAGCAGGTCTGAACAGGTCTGAGCAGGTCTGAGCAGACCTGAACAGGTCTGAGCAGGTCTGAGCAGGTCTGAACAGGTCTGAACAGGTCTGAACAGATCCGTTCAGACCTGCTCAGACCTTAGATCAGGTCTTACAGAATAGACCACCAGTTTTGCCATCAACATTCATGTGTTTCTTTACTGTTTCCCACTTAAGACTCTCAGTTCTCAACACTGGTTTCCCATAGTTTTTAGGCGGGTTTTTTTTTTTTTTTCCTGAAAACATCTGTTTTCTTGTATTTTACACTCATCAGCAGACCTGAAATAAAAACAGATTACGGTAAGGGGGTGGGGGGTGGGGGTGGGGGTTTCATATGTCCCTGTTGATGCCTGCAGAATAATCTTTGTGCTTTTGTTCCCTTTAGCCCGGTGTCTCTGCCCTGCCAGAGACGAGTCGGAGGACCAGAACCACGTAAATCAAAGCGTCGCATCATGGAGACACAGGTCAGCACCTCTGGGGAGAGGAGAGGGAGGAGGGGGGGGCAAAAACTCACTGATATGTCCTTTTTTTCCTAATGCAGCCTGGTAAACAGCTCTCTGCGACCCAAATAACCTGTCAGTCAGATGACGCGATGAAGATTCATTTCACAGTCTGGATCTTTCCGTGTGCCTCCTGACAGCTGCGCTGCTCTGTGGCTGGGTATCTGTTCCCGCCTTTCTGCAGTGCGCTCAACGCCTCAGAGTACACGCTCAGATTAAAAGTAGCTGTGAAGGATGAGGTGTCGCGCGTTCTGCTCCGTTAAAATGCAAAAATTCAAATCCAATCTTGCAAGAAAACCTGCTCGTGTATTTCATCAACACCTGCGGTTCAGTGCCGCGTTTATCATTACCATCAAACCCAATCCCCCGGCGGACGGCAACCGAAACAAGCAGCGTCACACGCAGCACCTGCTATTTTTACACGGCGTCCTCGAGCACGGATGCTCGTTGCGCCGCTTCCTCCCACACGCCGCTCTGATCTGTGCGTGTGTGCCGTAATCCTGCAACAACACGCGGGCGCATCCAGGAGCCTTTGTTCCCCCTGATTGATGCTAATCTGCGTCCGTCTTGGAGCAGCCGGCTGGTGGCGGCGGGGGGAAGTGAGATGGGGAGGAATGCTGATGTGCGTTGCCTGGGGTCACTTCCAAGTGCACTTTGCAGTCAATTACAGTTTGGCCAAGTGGTGCTGGCACCTTGACAGCGCCACTCCGACAGAGCACATCCATTTAACGGCACAGATGTCGACGAAGGCCGCTGAATAATCATCTCCCGTCCTCATAGTGGTGCCGGAGAGGGGAATGATAATGGGCTCAGTGTGGTGCTATACGTCACAGTCCAGCGATGAGAAATCTTTAGGTGGCTGCCTCCCAGATAACGTCTGCGGTGATTGATGGCTCCGACGCTCCTCTGATGTTTTTATTTTTCATGGCTGTGTGCAGAACAGCCTCACTAACCAGTCGGCTCCGTCAGACGTGATGTGGAGGTGATGCGTTGAGGTGGAACGTCACACAGCTGCATCCTGGAGCCGTGATGATCTGGCTCACATCCATCCTATCATTACAGACTTATCTGCCCCCTTTTTTTTTTTGCCTTCCAGGATTTCAGTTCTTTTAAAAAAATATAAAAAAAATATGGGATGTTTTGTATCTTTATATCCTTTGTTTCCAGCGTTCTTACCATTGAGGCTCTAACATTTATTTTATTTCTCTGCAGTCAGCATGAACTTCATTTTTGCATTTCAGACCTGCAAAGCATTTAGGATGGGTGCAATGTCTTGATAGCAAAAAGACGAAAGAAAAAAATGATGATCTTATTTCAACATCCTTCTGGATCAAAGGCGAAAACATCTTCAAGAACCAAGACAGAGCTCCAGTTGCCTTTGGCTGAAGCCTTTAAGGATTACCGTGATGACTGAGAGTCATGTATAAAACAGAGCTCCTTAAAGAAAGGCGGGAAGGATTTTCATATTTCTTTAACTTCTTTACTTTAAGGAATCTGGAGGAACGTCAGTGCATGAAGGGCAATAGTACGAGCCTCAGCTGGACACCTGTGATCCCTGATGTGACCCCGCGTCAGGAAGCATCATTCATCAACGGATCAATACGGAAACCTTTGCCTCTACAATATGGAGATACATTCACGATTGCCACTTCAACCTCTGTTCAGTAAAGAAGCCTCATGTGAACTCTGTCCAGAGTCAGGACTGACGTCTCCGGACTCGGAGGTACAGTGATGGTCTGGGCTTGGATCCCTGTCCTTTGCAAAGCTCGTTTCCATGATGGCAGTATTGATGCAGAAAATCCCAGCACAGAGCAGCGTTTGCTGCCTTCAGGACTTCAGGACCATGTCCTCTCCAGGGACATCCTCTCCAGGGACGTCCTCTCCAGGGACGTCCGTGCAGATTTCAACAAGACCAAGAACCACACTGAGAACAACAAGGTTTCTGCAGGACGACTGCTGAGCAGCTGCGGGACATCCCAAAAAAGAGTCATGATTTTACAACATGAATGTGAGACTTTTGTCTAAAAAGTTGTAATTTTATTATTTTCAAAACAAATAATAGTGAATTTTTGTCAGTTTTTTTTTTTTTTTTTGCAATTTTCCAATAAAAAGTTGTGATTTTGTCAAATTTTAGATTTTAAGAAAAAAATAACCTTCATGACAAAGTTGGAAAATTAATCACAACAAAAATCTGTGGCTTCAGGACATAAACATCCTCTTATAATATAATTATAATAATAATATAATAATATAATAATGTAATAATAATAATAATAATGTAATATATTAGAATATCCCCTGATCCTGCACAGGACTAAACCAGCATGGATGATGGATGGATGATGGATGGATGAAAGGATGATGGATGGATTGCTGGATGGGTGAATGGATAGATGGATGGAAGGATAGTTGATGGAAGGATGATGCATGATGGATGGTTAGATGGATTGATGTGTGGATGATGGATGTTGGATGGATGGATGATGGATGGATGGATGATGGATGTTGGATGGATGGATGATGGATGTTGGATGGATGGATGATGGATGTTGGATGGATGGATGATGGATGTGTGGATGATGGATGTTGGATGATGGATGGATGGATGGATGTTGGATGGATGGATGGGATGGATGGATGGATGGATGGATGGATGGATGATGGATGATGGATGGATGGATGGATGGATGGATGATGGATGGATGGATGGATGGATGGATGTGGATGGGATGGATGGATGGATGGATGGATGGATGGTGGATGGATGATGGATGGATGTGGATGGATGGATGATGGATGATGGATGATGGATGGATGGGTGGATGGATGGATGGTGGATGATGGATGGATGGATGGATGATGGATGGATGTTGATGGATGATGGATGGATGGATGATGGATGGATGGATGGATGTGGGATGAATGGGATGATGGATGGATGTGGATGATGGATGGATGGATGTGGATGGGATGGATGGATGGATGGATGTGATGATGGGATTGATGGATGGGATGGGATGGGATGGATGGATGGATGGATGATGTTGGATGGATGGATGATGGATGTGGATGGATGGATGGATGGATGGAGATGGATGTGGATGGATGGATGGATGGATGTTGGATGGATGGGATGTTGTGGATGGATGTTGGATGGATGGATGATGGATGGGATGGATGATGGATGGATGGATGGATGGATGTGGATGATGGATGGATGGATGGATGGATGGGATGGGATGGATGGATTGATGGGATGGATGGATGGATGGATGGATGATGTGATGGAGGATGGATGATGATGGATGGATGATGGATGGATGGATGGATGGATGGATGGATGGATGATGGATGATGATGGATGGATGGATGGATGGATGGATGGATGATGGGATGGATGGATGGATGGATGGATGGATGGGATGGATGGGATGATGGATGATGGATGGATGGATGTGGATGGATGATGGATGGATGGATGGATGGATATGATGGATGGATGGATGTGGATGTGGATGGGATGGATGGATGGATGTGGATGTATGGATGATGGATGATGATGGATGGATGGATGGATGATGGATGGATGATGGATGGATGGATGATGGATGGATGTGGATGGATGATGATGGATGGATGGATGATGATGGATGGGATGTTGGATGGATGGATGGATGGATGGATGATGGATGTTGATGGATGGATGATGGATGGATGATGGATGGGATGGATGGATGATGGATGGATGGATGTGATGGATGGATGGATGGATGGATGATGGATGGATGATGGATGGATGGATGGGATTGATGGATGATGGATGGATGGATGATGGATGTGGATGGATGGATGGATGTGGATGATGGATGGATGGATGGATGGATGATGTGATGGATGGATGGATGATGGTGATGGATGTGATGATGGAGATGGATGGATGGATGGATGGATGGATGGATGGATGATGGAATGGATGGATGGATGGATGATGGATGGATGGATGGATGATGGATGGATGGATGGATGGATGATGGATGGATGGATGATGGATGGATGGGATGGATGGATGGATGGATGGATGGGATGGATGGATGGATGGATGGATGGATGGATGGGATGGATGGATGATGGATGGATAATGGATGGATGGATGATGGATGGATGGATGGATGGATGATGGATGAATAGGTGTGATGGATGGATGGATGGATGATTGATGGATAATGGATGGATGGATGGATGGATGATGGATGATGGATGGATGGATGGATGGATGAATGATGGATGGATGGGTGGATGGATGATGGATGGATGGATGATGGATGATGGATGATGGATGGATGGATGGATGGATGATGATGGATGGATGGATGGATGGATGGATGGATGGATGGATGGATGGATGGATGGATGATGGATGTTGATGGATGGATGGATTGGATGGATGATTGGATGGATGGATGGATGGGATGATGAGATGGGATGATGATGATGGATGGATGGATGGATGATGATGGATGGATGGATGGATGGATGGATGGATGTGTGGATGATGTGGATGGATGATGGATGATGGATGGGATGGGATGATGGATGGATGATGGATGGATGGATGATGATGGATGGATGGTGGATGGATGGATGGGATGGATGATGATGATGATGGATGATGGATGTGTGGATGATGGATGGATGATGATGGATGGGATGGGTGGATGGATGGATGGATGGATGGATGGATGATGGATGATGGATGGATGGATGATGGATGGATGGATGATGGATGGGATGATGGGTGGATGGGATGGATGGATGGATGGATGTTGGATGATGATGATGGATGGGATGGATGGATGATGATGGATGGATGGATGGATGGGGATGGTGGATGATGATGATGGTGGATGATGGATGGATGGATGATGGATGGATGGATGGATGGGATGTTGGATGGATGGATGATGGATGATGTGGATGGGATGGGGATGGATGGATGTGTGGATGATGGATGTGGATGGATGGATGGTGGATGATGGATGGATGGATGGGATGGATGTGATGGATGATGGATGGATGGATGAGGATGGATGGATGGATGGATGGATGGATGGATGTTGGATGGATGATGAGGATGTGGATGGATGGGATGGATGGATGGATGGATGGATGTTGGATGGAGATGGATGATGGATGTGGATGGATGGATGGATGGATGTTGGATGGATGGGATGATGATGATGTGGATGGATGGATGATGATGGATGGGATGGATGGATGATGGATGTTGATGATGGATGATGATGGATGATGGATGGATGATGGGATGGATGGATGGATGGATGGATGGATGGATGATGGATGGATGATGGATGATGGGATGATGATGGATGGGATGGATGGATGATGGATGGATGGATGGATGATGGATGGATGGAATGGATGGATGGATGATGATGGATGGGATGGATGGATGGGATGGATGGGATGGATGGATGGATGTTGATGATGGATGGATGGATGATGGATGTTGGAGGATGATGGATGTGTGGATGATGGATGTTGATGGATGGTTGGGATGGATGTGGATGGATGGATGTTGGATGGATGGATGATGGATGGATGGATGGATGGATGATGATGGGATGGATGGATGTGGATGGGATGTTGATGGATGGGATGGATGGATGGATGGATGGATGGATGGATGGATGGAGTGGATGGATGGATGATGGATGTTGGATGATGGATGATGGATGTTGATGGATGGGATGATGGATGGATGATGGATGTGGATGATGATGATGGGGATGATGGATGGATGGGATGATGATGGATGGATGGATGGATGATGGATGGATGGGATGGATGGATGATGGATGTGGATGGGATGGATGGGATGATGATGATGGATGGATGGATGTGGATGGATGGATGTGGATGATGGATGGATGGGATGGGATTGGATGGGATGGTGGATGATGGATGGATGGATGGATGATGATGGATGATGATGGATGATGAGTGGATGGATGGTGGATGGATGGATGGATGGATGATGGATGGGATGATGGATGGATGGATGGATGGATGATGATGGATGGATGATGTTGATGGATGGATGATGGAGTGGATGGATGGATGGATGGATGGGATGGGATGGATGGATGGATGGATGGATGGATGGATGGATGGATGGATGGATGATGGATGGATGATGGATGGATGGATGGATGGATGATGGATGGATGGATGATGGATGGATGGGATGATGATGGATGATGGATGGATGGGATGGATGGATGGATGGGGATGGAATGGATGATTGGATGGGATGGATGATGATGGATGCTGATGGATGTTGATGGATGATGATGGATGGGATGGATGATGGATGATGGATGGATGGATGATGGATGGATGGATGGATGGATGGATGTGGATGGGATGGATGGATGATGATGTTGGATGGGATGTGGATGGATGATGGATGATGGATGGGATGGATGGATGGATGGATGTGGATGATGGGATGGGAGATGGATGGATGATGGATGGATGATGGATGGATGGATGTTGGATGGATGGATGGATGATGGATGGATGATGGATGGATGATGGATGGATGTGGATGGATGTTGGATGGATGGATGTTGGGATGGATGGATGGATGGATGGATGGATGGATGGATGGGATGGATGGATGGATGTGGATGGATGGATGGATGGATGGATGGATGGATTGATGATGGGATGGATGGATGGATGATGGATGGATGGATGGATGGATGATGGATGGATGGGATGGGATGGGATGGATGGATGGATGGATGTGGATGGATGGGATGGATGGATGGATGGGATGGGATGGATGGATGGATGGATGAGATGGATGATGGATGGATGGATGGATGGATGGATGGATGGATGATGGATGGATGGATGGATGATGGATGGATGGATGGATGGATGGATGGGATGGATGGATGGATGGATGTGGATGATGGATGGGATGGATGGATGATGGATGTGGATGATGGATGATGGATGGATGGATGGATGGATGGATGGATGGATGGATGGATGATGGTGGGATGGGATGGGATGGATGGATGTGGATGGATGGGATGGATGGGATGGATGGATGGGATGGATGGATGGATGGATGGATGGATGGGATGGATGGATGGATGGATGTGGATGGATGAGGATGGATGGATGATGGATGGGGATGGATGAGATGTTGGATGATGGATGATGGATGGATGATGATGATGGATGGATGGGATGGGATGGATGGATGATGGATGTTGATGATGGATGATGATGGATGGATGGATGGATGGGATGGATGGATGGATGGATGGATGGGATGTGGATGTTGATGGATGGATGGATGTTGGATGATGGAGGATGATGGATGGGATGATGGATGATGATGGATGGATGGATGATGGATGGATGGATGGATGGATGGATGATGGATGGGATGGATGGGGATGAGGATGGATGGATGGATGGATGATGATGTGGGATGGATGGATGGATGATGGATGGATGGATGGGATGGGATGGATGATGGATGTTGGATGGATGGATGGATGGATGGATGGATGGGGGATGGGATGGATGGGATGGATGGGATGGATGGATGGATGGCTGGATGGATGTGGGATGGATGGATGATGGATGAGGATGGGATGGATGGATGGATGGGATGGGATGGATGGATGTGATGGATGGATGGGATGGGATGGATGGATGGGATGGATGATGATGTTGGATGGATGGATGGATGGATGGATGGATGGATGGATGGATGGATGGATGGATGGATGGATGGATGGATGTTGATGGGATGGATGGATGGATGGATGGATGGGATGATGGATGGAGGGATGGATGGATGGATGGATGTGGATGGATGGATGGATGATGGATGTGTGGATGATGATGTATGGATGATGATGGATGGATGGATGGATGATGGATGGATGGATGGATGGGCTGTGGATGGGATGGATGGGATGGATGGATGGATGGATGGATGGATGGATGGATGGATGGATGGATGTGGATGGATGGATGGATGTGGATGGATGGATGATGGATGGATGATGGATGATGGATGGATGGGATGGATGATGGATGGATGATGGGATGGATGGGATGATGGATGGGATGGGATGGATGATGGATGGATGGATGGATGGATGGATGGATGGATGGATGGATGTATGGATGGATGATGGATGTTGGATGGGATGGATGGATGGATGGATGATGGATGATGATGGATGGATGGATGGGATGGATGATGGATGGATGGATGATGGATGGATGGATGATGGATGGATGGATGGATGGATGGATGGATGAGGATGGATGATGATGGGATGGGATGGATGGATGATGGATGGATGGATGGATGGATGGATGGATGGATGGATGTGGGATGTGATGGATGGATGGATGGATGTGGATGGATGGATGGATGGGGATGGATGGATGGGATGGATGGATGTTGGATGGATGGATGGATGGATGGATGGATGGGATGGATGGATGGATGGGATGGATGGGATGGATGGATGTTGGATGATGATGGGATGGATGGATGATGATGGATGATGATGGATGGATGGTGGATGGGATGGATGATGGATGTGGATGGATGGGATGGATGTGGATGGATGGATGGATGGATGGATGGATGGATGGATGGATGTTGGATGGGATGATGATGGGATGGATGGATGATGGATGTGTGGATGGATGGATGGATGGATGTGATGATGGATGGATGGATGGATGGATGTGGATGGATGGATGATGGATGGATGGATGGATGGATGGATGATGGATGGATGGATGGATGGATGGATGGATGATGTGGATGGATGGATGGATGTTGATGGATGGATGGATGGATGATGATGGATGGATGGATGATGGATGGATGGATGATGGATGGATGGATGATGGATGTTGGATGGATGGATGATGGGATGTTGGATGGATGGATGTGTGGATGATGGATGTTGGATGGATGGATGGATGGATGGATGGATGATGGATGGATGGATGGATGGATGATGGATGGATGGATGGATGGATGGATGGATTGGATGGATGGATGGATGGATGGATGGGATGATGGATGGATGGATGGATGATGGATTGATGGATGGATGGATGGATGGATGGATTGGATGGATGGATGATGGATGTGGATGGATGTGATGGATGGATGGGATGATGGATGGATGATGGATGATTGGATGGATGATGGGATGGATGGATGGGATGATGGATGGATGGATGGATGGATGGATGTTGGATGGATGGATGATGGATGGATGGATGATGGATGTTGGATGGATGGATGATGGATGATGGATGTGGATGGATGGATGATGGATGGATGGATGGATGGATGGATGGATGATTGGATGGATGATGATGGATGGATGGATGATGGATGGATGGATGGATGATGGATGGATGGATGGTGGATGGATGGGATGGATGGATGGATGGATGGATGGATGAGGATGTGGATGGATGGATGGATGTGGATGGATGGATGGATAGGTGGATGGATGATGGATGGATGGATGGATGGGATGATGATGATGGATGGATGATGGATGGGATGGATGGATGGGGATGGATGGATGGATGAGGATGGATGGATGGATGGATGGATGGGATGATGATGGATGGATGGATGGATGATGGATGGATGGATGGATGATGGATGGATGGATGGATGGATGGATGGATGGTGATGGATGGATGGATGGATGGGATGGATGGGGATGGATGGATGATGGGATGGATGGATGGGATGGATGGATGGATGGATGGATGGATGATGGATGGATGGATGGATGGATGATGGATGGGAGGGATGGATGGATGGGATGGATGGATGTGGATGGATGGATGATGGATGATGGATGGATGGGATGGATGGATGGATGGATGGATGATGGATGGATGGGATGTGGATGGGATGGATGGATGGATGGATGATGGATGGAGGATGGATGGATGATGGATGAAGGATGGATGGATGGATGGATGTGTGGATGGATGGATGATGGATGGATGGATGGATGGGGATGATGGATGGATGGATGTGGATGGATGGATGTTGGATGGGATGGATGGATGGGATGGATGGATGGATGGATGATGGATGATGATGGATGGATGATGGATGGATGGATGGATGGATGGGATGATGGATGTGTGATGTGGATGGGATGATGGGATGGATGGATGGATGATGGATGATGGGATGGATGGATAGATGGATGGATGTGGATGGATGGATGGATGGATGGTGTGGATGGATGGATGTGATGGATGTGGATGATGATGGATGGATGGATGTGGATGGATGGATGGGATGGATGGATGGATGATGGATGGATGGATGGATGGATGGATGGATGATGGATGGATGGATGGATGGATGATGGATGGATGGATGGATGGGATGGATGGATGGATGGATGGGATGGATGGATGGGATGGATGGATGGATGGATGTGTGGATGATGGGATGGGGATGGATGGATGGATGGATGGATGGATGTGATGGATGGGATGGATGAGGATGATGGATGGATGATGATGGATGGGATGATGATGGGATGGATGGATGGGGATGATGATGGGATGGATGGATGGGATGTGGATGGATGGATGGATGGATGGATGGATGGGATGGGATGGTATGATTGATGGATGGATGGATGGATGGATGGATGGATGGATGATGGATGGATTGATGAGGATGGGATGGATGATGGATGGATGGATGGATGGATGATGGATGGATGGATGATGGATGTGATGGATGGATGATGATGGATGATGGATGGATGGATGGGGATGTTGGATGGGATGGATGGATGGATGTTGGATGGATGGATGATGTTGGATGGATGGATGGATGGATGTTGGGGATGGATGGATGGGATGATGGATGATGGATGGATGTTGGATGGATGATGATGATGGATGATGGATGGATGATGATGGATGGATGGATGGATGGATGGATGGATGGATGAAAGGATGATGGATGGATGAATGATGGATGGATGATGGATGAAAGGATGATGGATGAATGGTTGGATGGATTGCTGGATGGGTGAATGGATGGAAGGATGTATGATGGAAGGATGATGCATGATGGATGGATGGATGTGTGGATGATCGATGGATCCATGGATTGACGGATGAAAGGATGTGTGGATGGATGATGGATGGATGAAAGGAGGATGGATGGATGGATGGATGGATGGATGAAAGGATGATGGACGGGTGAATGGATAGAAGGATGGAAGGATAGTTGATGGAAGGATGATGCATGATGGTTGGTTAGATGGATGGATGTATGGATGATGGATGAAAGGATGATGGATGGGTGAATGGATGGATGGATGGATGCATCGATGGATATTAGAACATAACCACAGTTCCAAGATAGTTGAGATACTGAATAAAACATAAATAAGAACAGAATGTAATTATTTCAAATCTCAGTTGGAAAAGTAACTGACAAATCAAAAACAAATCAAAACAAACGGACCATATGAGATCTAATGAGGTTATTTGTCAAAGTCACATGATAAGTGAGAAGGAAAGGCAACGTTAAAAATTTAAAAAAGGAAAGGACGTGTCGCAGGTCTGAAATACAAACGTTGGATCAGAGCAACAGAAAACATGAGATATACTGGGTTCATCATGCCTGCAGAGAAAAAAAAGTACATGTCAGTATAAGAATTATTACTTTTGTTCATATTGGGGTTTTTGGAGACATTTAAAGCAGAACAGAATATTCCAGAATGAGTTCAGTTTATGGGTGAACACGGAGGCATCAGTGCCTGATCGACTCCTGTGATGATGTTGGCAGCTGATCCAGTCTCCCCCCTCTGCTCAGGCCTCTCCGCCCCCAGCTGCTGCCAACACCATTGAGCTGCTGCCATGTTGCCCTGGATACGTGGGTGGGGCCGGCCTCTACAGCTCCAGGAAATCAGAGGAGGAGGAGTTTGATGTGAGGTGAGGACTCAACTGGAGGCCCGCGGGCCAAATGTGGCCCAGCACATCGTTTTATCTGGCAGGAGCCTGACAAGATAATTATATACTTATATCTTACCTCCAAAAGTCATGATTTTGCATTTATTCTTTACAAAAAACTTTGTAATTTCACAAAGGTTACAGTTTCATATCAGAAAGTTGCAGATTCTTGGCAAAAATTAATTTTGTAGAATTAGCTTTTTTTTTTACAATAAAAAATTGTGATTTAAGGACAAAAAGTTGCAATTTAGAAAAATTAATATTTGAATACCAAAAAAAATGTCATTTTAAGTTAAAAAAAATTGTTGCAAAAAAGTTGCAACTTTTCTGACAGAAATCTCAGTTTTTGAACAAAAAGTTGTTGCAGTGTTGCAAAGTTCTATATTTTAAAACAAAAAAGTAATTTTTAACAAAAAAAGTCATGATTTCTTTTGGTTATTTTATATTTTAAAAGAAAAAAAATTGGAATTTTAGGACAAAAGTCTAAACTTCATGATAAAGTCAGAATTTCTATAAAATTTGAGATTTTATGACAAAAATTCTCTTTTTTTAGGGACAAAAAGTCAAAATTCACCATTTTACAACAAAAGTTTGTGATTTAAGGATAAAAGGTTGGTTTCCTGGTGACGATGTGGCCTGAGATCAAACCCCTGAATTAAAGGGTCAGTTCATCTTTTAATTCTCTAATTATCAGTGTGGTTGAATCTGAGCCTCATTAGAGCCACGACTCACCCATATGTTACTGATGATGACATTCATGTCATCCAGATGTGATGCTTGTGAGGTTCCAGGGCTGGAGATGCCAACAACAACCTTCAGAGACCAGTGGAGCTGAGGTCACTGTCACCACAAACCTTAGTTTAAGGAGAAATGTCAACACCTGGTGAGGTGACAGAAATAAAGTGATCTCCTCCTGCGTTCATCTGCAGATGCAACAGAAGTAAATAAACTGCAGGATTAGACGTGGCCTCCTCCATGAGTCACCACCTTATCGTGGTGGAGGGGTTTGCGTGTCCCAGTGATCCTAGGAGCTATGTTGTCGGGGGCTTTATGCCCCTGGAAGGGTCACCCATGGCAAACAGGTCTCTAGGTAAGGGACCAGACAAAGTGTGGCTCATAAAGACCTTTATGATGGAGAAGAACCGAGGCCCAAGGTTTCCCTTGCCCGGACGAGGGTCACCGGGGCCCCCCTCTGGAGCCAGGCCTGGAGGTGGGGCTCAGAGGCGAGCGCCTGGTGGCCGGGCCTTTGCCCATGGGGCCCGGTCGGGCTCAGCCCGAAAGGGAAACATGGGCCCCCACTCCAGTGGACTCACAACTTGCAGGAGGGGCCATAGAGGTCGGGCGCAGTGAGCTGGGCGGTGGCCGGATGCGGGGACCCTGGCGGTCCGATCCTCGGCTGCAGAAGCTAGCTCTAGGGACGTGGAATGTCACCTCTCTGGCGGGGAAGGAGCCTGAGCTGGTGTGTGAGGTCGAGCGGTTCCAGCTAGATATAGTTGGACTCACCTCGACACACGGCTTGGGCTCTGGAACCAGTATCCTCGAGAGGGGTTGGACGCTTTTCCACTCTGGAGTTGCTCCGGGTGAGAGGCACCGAGCTGGTGTGGGCATACTATTTGCCCCCCGACTTGGCGCTTGTACATTGGGGTTTACTCCGGTGGACGAGAGGGTAGCCTCTCTCCGCCTCCGGGTGGGGGGACGGGTCCTGAATATTGTTTGTGCTTACGCACCAAATAGCAGTTCAGAGTACCCACCCTTTTTGGAGTCCTTGGATGGAGTATTGGAGAATGTTCCATCTGGGGACTCCCTCATTCTGCTGGGGGACTTCAATGCTCACGTGGGCAACGACAGTGAGACCTGGAGGGGTGTGGTTGGGAGGCAGGGCCCCCCCGATCTGAACCAGAGTGGTGTTTCGTTGTTGGACTTCTGTGCTCGTCATGGACTGTCCATAACGAACACCATGTTCAAGCATAAGAGTGTCCACATGTGCACTTGGCACCAGGACACTCTAGGCCGCAGTTCGATGATCGACTTCATAATCGTATCGTCGGACTTGCGGCCGCATGTCTTGGACACTCGGGCGAAGAGAGGGGCGGAGCTGTCAACTGATCACCACCTGGTGGTGGGTTGGCTCAGATGGTGGGGGAGTATGCCGGTCAGACCTGGCAGGCCCAAACGTGTTGTGAGGGTCTGCTGGGAACGTCTGGCAGAGTCTCCTGTCAGAAGGAGCTTTAACTCACACCTCCAGCGGAACTTCGATCATGTTCCGAGGGAGGCAGGGGACATTGAGTCCGAGTGGGCTATGTTCTGGGCCTCTATTGTTGAGGCGGCCGACCGGAGCTGTGGCCGTAAGGTCGTTGGTGCCTGTCGTGGCGGCAATCCCAGAACTCGTTGGTGGACACCAGCAGTGAGGGATGCCGTCAAGCTGAAGAAGGAGTCCTATAAGGCCTTTTTGGCATGTGGGACTCTGGAGGCAGCTGACAGGTATCGGCAGGCTAAGCGGGACGCGGCTTTGGCGGTTTGCTGAGGCAAAAACTCGGACATGGGAGGAGTTTGGAGAGGCCATGGAGAACGACTTCCGAACGGCTTCGAAGAGATTCTGGTCCACCATCCGGCGTCTCAGGAGGGGGAAGCAGTGCTCCATCAACACTGTATACAGTGGGGATGGGGAGCTGTTGACCTCGACTCGGGACGTTGTGGATCGGTGGAGGGAATACTTCGAAGACCTCCTCAATCCCGCCGACACGTCTTCCAATGAGGAAGCAGAGTCTGGGGACTCAGGGGTGGACTCTCCTATCTCTGGGGCTGAGGTTGCCGAGGTGGTTAAAAAGCTCCTCGGTGGCAGGGCCCCGGGTGTGGATGAGATCCGCCCGGAGTTCCTCAAGGCTCTGGATGCTGAGGGGCTGTCTTGGTTGACACGCCTCTGCAGCATCGCGTGGACGTCGGGGACAGTACTGCTGGATTGGCAGACTGGGGTGGTGGTCCCCCTCTTTAAAAAGGGTGTGTTCCAACTACAGGGGGATCACACTCCTCAGCCTTCCTGGGAAGGTCTATTCAGGGGTCCTGGAGAGGAGGGTCCGTCGGATAGTTGAATCTCGGATTGAGGAGGAGCAGTGTGGTTTTTGTCCCGGGCGTGGAACGGTGGACCAGCTCTACACCCTCTTCAGGGTCTTGGAGGGGGCATGGGAGTTTGCCCAACCAGTCTACATGTGTTTTGTGGACTTGGAGAAGGCGTTCGACCGTGTTCCCCGGGGATTCCTGTGGGGGGTGCTTCGGGAGTATGGGGTGCCGGACTCCCTTATACCGGCTGTCCGGTCCCTGTACGACCAGTGCCAGAGTTTGGTCCGCATTGCCGGCAGTAAGTCGGATTCATTTCCAGTGAGGGTTGGACTCCGCCAAGGCTGCCCTTTGTCACCGATTCTGTTCATTACTTTTATGGACAGAATTTCTAGGCGCAGTCGAGGTGTCGAGGGGATCCAGTTCGGTGGCCTCAGGATTGGGTCTCTGCTATTTGCAGATGATGTGGTTCTGTTGGCTTCATCGAGCCGTGATCTACAACTCTCGCTGGAGCGATTCACAGCCGGTTGTGAAGCGGCTGGGATGAGAATCAGCACCTCCAAATCCGAGACCATGGTCCTCAGCCGGAAAAGGGTCGAGTGCCCTCTCCGGGTTGGGGATGATGTCCTTCCCCAAGTGGAGGAGTTTAAGTATCTCGGGATCTTGTTCACGAGTGAGGGAAGGATGGAGCGGGAGATCGACAGACGGATCGGTGCGGCATCTGCAGTGATGCGGGTGCTGCGCCGGTCTGTTGTGGTGAAGAGAGAGCTGAGTCGGAAGGCGAAGCTCTCGATTTACTGGTCGATCTACGTTCCCACCCTCACCTATGGTCATGAGCTTTGAGTAGTGACCGAAAGAACAAGATCACGGATACAAGCGGCTGAAATGAGCTTCCTTCGCTGGGTGGCCGGGCTCTCCCATAGAGATAGGGTGAGAAGCTCGGTCATCCGGGAGGGGCTCAGAGTAGAACCGCTGCTCCTCCGCATCGAGAGGAGCCAGATGAGGTGGCTCGGGCATCTGGTTAGGATGCCTCCTGGACGCCTCCCTGGTGAGGTGTTCCGGGCACGGCCCACTGGGAGGAGACCCCGGGGAAGACCCAGGACACGCTGGAGGGACTATGTCTCTCGGCTGGCCTGGGAACGCCTTGGGATCCCCCCAGAGGAGCTGGAAGAAGTGGCCGGGGAGAGGGGGGTCTGGGCTTCCTTACTCCGGCTGATGTCCCCGCAACCCGACCTCGGATAAGCGGAAGAAGACGGACGGACGGATTAGACGTGGCACTAACTCATTTTTCTCTTTTGTGTGAAAGAAGCTTTTAAATGATTATCTTGTTTTGCTTCTTTGGTGCACAGCTGGAAGGAAATATGACTTGGTTGGAGGTTAAACTTCTAAAATCTTCTTCCACAGCCCTCCTCCCAAACGGACGCACCCCCTCTACCACTCCCCCCACAACGGCAACGCCGCCCTCTCCACCAGTCTTCATCACTACAGCAGGTTTTTACTCATTTATCACCTCCTCGACTGCATGAAGTTCAGGTGCATCAGTGGAAAACCTTGAAATGTAGCCTGGGTCATAAATTTGATTAACTCTGCTTCTTCAATCTGTACAATGTCACAATAACATGGTGCATTGATTGATCTAAAATTTCAAAGAAAATGTTTTTCAGTAATATCTAAGCCTCTTCGTGACAGAATTAGCCAGAAAATTCAGGACATTATCTGTGTCCTTGATGTTGAGTTTTCACTTAAAAGCAGTGAATAAAATGAAAGAAAATGTTTTAAAACAGCTTTTATATTACTTTGACAAATTAAATTGGACATTTTTCAGGTTTTTCTTTAATTCAGTTTATTTGTAAAGCACCAAAGTAAAACAAAAGTCATGTCAAGACACTTTATTCAGTCCAGTGACACAAAGTCCCGTCCAGTTATATCTTCCTTATATCTCAGTTATATCCCAGTTATATCTCTGTTATATCTCCATTATAGCTGTTGTCCCCCCTAGTCTGGGGCATAACAATATCTCAGTTATATTCCAGTTAAAGCTCCTTTATATCTCATTTGTATTTCTATTGTATCTCCAATATATTTCCATTACATCTCCCTCATACCTCCGTTATATCTTAGGCATATCTCCATTATATGTCCGTTATATCTCATTTGTATCTGTTATATCTCCATTATATCTCAGTTGTACATCCTTATATCTGTTTTATCTCTGTTATAATTCCCTTGTATCCAATATACCTTTATATCTCCCTTATATCTCCATTACATATCCCTAATATTTGAGTTATATCTGTTATACCCCCCTTTTTCTCAGTTATATCTCCATTATATCGCCCTTATATATCCATCATATCTCAGTTATGTTCTAGTTATACACTGCCCAGCCAAAAAAATAAGTCACCACCAAAAAAAAGGTCATACACTCTAATATTTCATTGGATCACCTTAGCTTTGATTACGCCACGCATTTCCTATGTTATTGTTTCGATAATCTGCCACAAGATTTATTTCCATCCAGTGTTGCATTAACTTTTCTCCAAGAGCTGTCATTGATGATGGTAGAGTCTGAGTCTTCAGCATGTCCCAAAGATCCTCAATGGGGTTCAGGTCTGGACTCTGTGGAGGCCAATCCATGTGTGAAAATGATGTCTCATGCTCCCTGAACCAGTCTTTGAGCCCAATGAATCCTGTCATTGTCATCTTGGAATATGGTCGTGCCATCAGGAAGAACAAATCCATTGCTGGAATAACCTGGTCATTCAGTATATTCAGGTATTCAGCTGACCTTATTCTTTGAGCTCATACTGTTGCTGAACCTGGACCTGACCAACTGTATGCTCCCTAGCAAACTGAAGCCTTTTTTCCAGTTAGCCTCACCGATTAGTGGTTTTCTTAAGGCTACACAGCTGTTCAGTCCCAATCCCTGGAGTTCCCTTAGCATTGTGGGTGTGGAAATGCTCTTACTTTTACTATTAAACAGCCCTAAGTTCTACTGTTGTTTTTCTTCCATTTGATCTCACCGAACCTTTAAGTGATCACTGATCACGATCATTGAGGATTTTCTTCCAGCCACATTTCCTCCTGGAAGACGATGGGTCCCAGCTATCCTTCCAGTTTTTAATAATGTGTTGGACGGTTCTTAACCCAGTTTTGGTAGTTTCTGCAATCTCCTTAGATGTTTTCTCTGCTTGATGCCAATGATTTGACGCTTCTCAAACAGATTAACATCTTTTCCACGACCACGGGATTTGTCTTTGACATGGTTGTTTAGGAAATGAGAAGCAACTCATTGCACCAGTTGGGGTTAAATAACTAGTTTCCAGCTGAAAGATAATCGCCCATGCAGTAATTATCCAAAAGGAGGCCTGTATCTATTTGTTTAAATCCAGGTGGAGACTTTTTTTGGCTGGGCAGTGTATCTCCATTATATCCCAGTTATATATCTATTATATGTCCCTCATATCTCCTTTATATCTCTGTTATATCTCCATTATATCTCATTGTGTCTCCTGTATATATCCCTTATATCTCTGTTAAATCTCAGTTATATCTCTATGTGTCACTAATATCTCAGATATATCTCCTTTATATCATTGTTATATCTCAGTTATGTCTGTTATATCTCCATTATATCTCATTGTGTCTCCTGTATATCTCCCTGTTATTTCTGTTATCTCTCAGTTATATCTCTGTTATTTGTCACTAATATCTCAGTTATATCTCCTTTATATCATTGTTATATCTCAGTTATGTCTGTTATATCTCCATTATATCTCATTGTGTCTCCTGTATATCTCCCTGTTATTTCTGTTGTCTCTCAGTTATATCTTTGTTATTTGTCCCTAATATCTCAGTTATATCTCCTTTATATAGCTGTTATATCTCAGTTATATCTGTTATATCTCCATTATATCTCATTCTGTCTCTTTATATCTCCCGTATATCTCCATTATATTTACCTTATACCTCCATTATGTCTGTTATATTTCCGTTATATCTCCCTTATATCTCAGATATATCTGTTATATGTCCCTTATATCTTAGTTATATCCCTGTTATATGTCCTTTATAGCTCTGTTATATCCCAATTATATCCTATATATCTCTGTTATATCTACCTTATATCTCCATTATATCTCTGTTGTATTTCTATTATATCCCAGTTATATCTCTCCTATATCCCAGTTATATCTCAATTATATCCCAGTTATACCCTCATTATATCTCAGTTATATCTTTTATATCTACTTTATATCCCAGTTATATCTCTGTCATATCCCTGTTATATTTTCCTTATATCTGTTATATCTAGCTCATATCTCCATTATGTCTCTGCTATATTTCCATTATATCTGTCATATCTCCCTTATATCTCAGATATATCTCTGTTATATGTCCCTTATATCTCAGTTATATCCCAGTTATATCTCCCTTATATCTCTGTTATATGTCCCTTATGTCTCTTATATCCCAGTCTCCCTTCTACGTTATATCTCCATTATGTCTCCGTAATATCTCAGTTACGTCTGTTATATCTCCATTATATCCCAGTTAAATCTCTGTTATTTCCCAGTTATATCTCTTTTATATCTCTGTTATATCTACCTTATATCTCTGTTATATTTTCGTTATATCTCAGTTATATCTCTCCTATATCCCAGTTATATCTCCATTATATCTCAGTTATATCCCAGTTATACCCTCGTTATATCTCAGTTATATCTTTTATATCTACGTTATATCTCCATTATGTCTCAGTAATATCTCAGTCATAGCTGTTATATCTAATTTATATCTCAGTTATATCTGTTTTATTGCCCTTATATCTTCATTATATCTCGGTTATATCGAAGTTATGAGATCAGTTAGACTCAAGTTCAGAAACTTTAACAAGTTCATTAACCTGTTAAAGATGCAACTTTCAATCACTGAGTTGTGGACCATTTCTTTGTTAATGTTAATCAAGAAAAATTTATTGAACTTGAAGCTGAGCGTGATTGAAGTGCTTGAACCAGACAGGTTCAGCTGATCTGCAGTTTCTCCGTTTGGAAACTAGACGTTCCACCTCTGTGTTAGTACAACCGACATGAAATCTGCAGATTTACATTTGTAGCTGTCTTTACATCCACCAAAAAATAACCTCCATCTCATGTTATGAATAAAGACTGAACCCTGTTGTCATTAAAGCATTTGATTGGGAGCAGATGTGATGTCATGTCAACCGATGTCAGTCTGGATTGTGCTGCTGGACCGACAAGACAAGAAAGATCCTCCCATTAGGCTCGTTGAGGGACTAAAATCAGCCAGATCACACTGCGATTTAACAAAAATACCAGCAGTCATTGATAGAATCAACACAAATGTAATTAATATGGTAAAGTTGTGAGGCGAGCAGGTTTGTGCTGTGTGTAACAATCCTGCTAAATAAGTGCACTATAAATATGGTCTTTAATTTAGAGCAGTGATTTTCGACTTTGCCTGGAAAGAAAAAAAAAAGAAAAGAAAAACAACTAAAAGCTGCATATTTTTTAATCTTTTTGAAACTGCGTCAGTGGTTTTTGTCTGTTATATCATCAGAAACGTGGAGTTGAAAAAAGGAACTTAAAGCCTTCAACTTCATAAACGGAGGTGATGTCAGTCAGTCTGTTGGTGACCCGTTTGCTTGTGTCTGTTTCTGCTCCCAGTCCGGAGGACAACTGCCGGCTACCACCTCCGTGCTTCCCGTACCCCCTCAACGCCAGCACCAACCACCACAACCTGCACCAGCACCACCACCACAGCCACCACCACCACCACCATGACCACCAGCACCAGCCGGGCCAGAAGGAGCTGGAGCCCCTCATCCTGCGCGACGTTCCTCATTATCAGCCCGCCTGCACGGGCGAGGCAGGGGGAGGAGACGTGGGAGGAGGCGGAGCGGGGCTGGGCGTTGGCGGGAGGGACGGGACTGTGGCCAGAGGCTGGGGAGGAGGGGAGGCGGTGAGGATCCTGGCGAGGCGCGTCACGCCGGACGGGAAGGTGCAGTACCTGGTGGAGTGGGAGAACGTGAGTTTGTACTGAGACGCAGTGACTGAGACGCAGTTGCCACGGGACTTCTGGGTATCAAACACGTGGCAAACCACATAAAAACCCCTAAACGTTGCAGATCCAGGTCCTCTCCAAGCATCACCTCTATTCTTCACCATTATACGCTCACTACTCGTTACTAAATGTTCCTCTTTACTAATGTTTCTTTGATATTTGTACTGTTAACTTTGGAATATGCCTTTGCATTTATTATGTTTTACAGTGATGAGGGGAAGCGTTTCAGCCTCCAGATGATCTGTCAGTGTTTGAGCTTCATTCAGAAGAACAAATTACTTTGTCTTCAGTGTTTGACGGTTTGTGAAATGTTATCTTAGTATTTTAGTTACCACAGACTAATAGATGTCTAGTAGTAGAGATCAGGTGTCTTCAGGTTCCCTGCTGGTTCCTGGACTCGTCTACATCCAACAAACCTGCTTGTGATCACAAAAACACAATTACAGCTTTATGTCCTGTAAGATCCCCCAGGTGATGGTTTCAGTCTTTGACCAGCAGAGTCTGTCACCGGGACCAGCGCTCTGTCCTTCGGGTCCGAAGTTGCGGTCTAGGGGGGTTTACCTCGCTAGGATTCCTCAACTTTGTTTAAGCTGGTGTCGGTGAAGATTCGCCTAGCTCTCACTGCATCAATCCATCCAAATGTCTACCCTGCCTACTCTGATAACTACCCTAAAGGAATAGCCTGGCTTTAGGTACTGTTATCAGGCACATTCATTAACTGCAGCACCTCCCTTATGATCTGGGCTCTTGTTACTGGCTAGGTTAAGTTTAGCGGCTTGGACAGCAACCCCCAAGGGTCTGTAACATTAGGGGGCTAGAGTAACCAATCAGAACCTGTGTTGTCATGCAGAGGCACACCTGTGTACACTTGTGGGGACAGTTTCAATATCAACCACAACGTCTTGTGTTAATTTTATATTTATTAAACAGGTTAGCAGGGATAAGCAACAGCATTTCATTGATTAAACACTGATTAAAAATTCATTGAACATTGGAAAACAAACTAATTATACTCCACAATAATGCTACGGCTGGCAACTCCGTTCTTCTGTGTTAATTCAGGCCGTGGCTTGTAATTCCAATTATTTCCATGGAATCCAGGCTGGTTGGAAGTACTGTAGCTTGTAATTCCAATATCATTCATTTGAACTGATTAAGGTTGGTTTGGTGTGAGCTGTGCCTTATAATTCCAATTTAATGTATTCATTTGGTTGGATTCAGGCTGGTTTGTTATGAGCAGGTGGCCAGATTGCTCTTATCCAAGGCTGTGAGGCGAGGTGTCGAGGCAGGTCCTTCCAATAACAGGGTGGGTGCTCCTGGAACTCTGGTATCCGGCTCCTTCTCCTCTCCTGCAGTGAGCTAGGGAAACTCTGAAAAGCTCCAAATATATTCCTCAAGAATTGGGAAAATGGTTATTCAGTTCTGAGCGTTTCCTTTCTCTGGTCTTGTCTTGAAAAATAAATTCCCAGTAAATGCCTTGATGGTGGTTAGCTCCTGGTCCCAGCCGATCATCCCTTCGAAAAACGCTCCACAGAATAAATGCTATTTCTCTCGAAACCTCAGCTTTTATGTCTAATGGCTGGCCACACCTGTCTTGCTCCGGCCCCCAAAGTCCTTGTTTGTTCAGGATTCACACGTTCTGATTGGTTTTGATACAGCAGGGCTTGCATAATCATATTTACATAACATTCACAATTGGTTTTACAATGGCATGCATAATCACATTTACATAGTATTGTTCTGATTGGTCCATGTTTACAGAGTCTTACATAACCAAATACACTAAACCCTCAAGGCTACTTGCTCCTGGCTCTCTCTTGCTGTCATGTGCTAACAGCGGCTAGCTTGTGTGTGTAGCGGAGAGAGTCCCCTTATCTTGTCAAGATCTCTAGCTTGAAGCATAGAGTTGTTCTGAACAATCCAGTTTAACTTTTCCCTCAAAAGAACTGTTACTCAATTAACAACTCAGGTTTACACTTTATCCAATCCCATTCTAGGTTTGTCATTAGAGCAATCAATATTTCTATTGGGTTTAATACCTTACTAAACCAATACATGTCATCCAACTTTCTTCTCGTCTTCTTCATTTAAAGGAGCCTGACACAGCCGATGTTTACACTTCAACGCTGCACACAGAGCCGGCTATATCACTTTGTTTACATTCCCCAACAGTACAGATAACACTACTGCTGCATTCAGTCACACTGAAAATGATCATTCACAATCCTTAATTCACAGTTAGAAAATAGTTCTTAAATATTTCTTCTTCATAATAGCCAGGATGATCTCAAAATCCCATGGATCACTCGACACCCCCTCCTTGGGATCATTTTTGGCTCGCTCCCCTTGTATTGGAATAATCAGTATTACCATTTCTTACTGATTTCCTGCATTACTAAATTTTACCATAGTTCTTACCATTATTGATTAGAAATCACAAGTCCCGACAGTCACATTTATCATAACAACCCCAATAATCATATGATTTCATTACCAAAGAATTTTACCACAGTTCTTACCCTTATTGATTGGAAACCACAAGTCACAATAATCATTACATTTCTGTTACTCTACTACACTGTGAGTGTAATCGGATCATAATTTGCATTCTGCAATCATTCATATGTGATATTTTCTCTCCTTCGTGGTTCAGCCTCAGAGAGAATTTATCCAATAGAGCTGAGGTGATTCCATCTTTCTCTGGGTCACTCGACAGTCCTTAAATCACACATGTCATACAAATGTCAAATTTCACAAAATCACATTTTTGTCTCAAAAAGGGGAATTTTTCTCATCAAATTTCAAATGTTGCAAAGATTGCAACTTTTTTTATCAATAAATCCTAAAATCACACATCTTTTGTAAATTGCACATTTTGTAAATTCAGGAGTTTTTTCTTTTAAACCAGGTCTTTTGTCATATATTCAGCTTTTTTTTATGTCTTTCACTTAAAATTACATTTCTTTTGTCATAATATGTGAACTTTGTCAAATAGCAACTTCTTAGACATAAACTTAAGACTTGTGAAATGGACCAAATCCAGGAACGAGTGAGAATCAATCAGCTGGTGGAGAAAACAGAATAAACGAAGGTGGGCGGAGATTCACACCACAGAAACTGTGGTGGGTGGAGTTTAACACCACAGAAATTGAGGTGGGCGGAGTTTCACACCACAGAAACGGAGGTGGGTGAAGTTTCACACCACAGAAACGGAGGTGGGCGGAGTTTCACACCACAGAAATGGAGGTGGGCAGAGTTTCATGCCACAGAACCAGTGGTGGGTGGAGTTTTACACCACAGAAATGGAGGTGGGTGGAGTTTCACACCACAGAAACTGAGGTGGGTGGAGTTTCACACCACAGAAACTGAGGTGGGCGGAGTTTCACACCACAGCTGAGGGGCTTGAGATGGCTGAACATCGTCTCCTGTTAACCTCATCAGCTCAACTTTGACCTCCACTCAGGAGTTCTTCAGGGCTGTTCTCGAGCATCTAACCCAGACCAGCCCCCACCCCCCCACCCCCCACACACAATATGTGTGTGGAGATTTTTCAAAGTGTTGGAAAGTGATAACAAAGCTGCTGTTTAGAAGGAAAACTCAACGTTGGTCCTGTGAGGAGTCAAAACTCCTTCAACAGCTCAAATTTAAAAACACATCTTCAGAGCCGTGGAAGTACGAGTTTCAGATTATTGGCGTATTGTATATGGGCAGGTATCCAACATCGTACTTTCAGCTGATTCAGGCGTCAATCATCTGCCTCCATCTAACCCTTTACCGAGCCTCCTTCCGTCTTTTCCAGCCCGTTTACTGTCCGTTAATGGGACAAATCTGAGTGGTTAGAAAACAGGTGCAGAGGAGACGTTTGAGATGTCCAGGTAACAAAGCGGTCAAGTGTCAGCACGTAGTTAACGTGGAGTTCACCAGGAGAATTAGCTGATCAGATGTTGGTCCATCATCAGAGAGAGACACGCTGACAGCAGGGCGCCGTTGGCTGACCAGGAGATCCAGATGGGTCCCGGGTCCCGGGTCCTGGGTCCTGGGTTCTGGGTCCTGGGTCCTGGAAACAGCAGATCCTCTGGAGGCTTTCCTTCTTCTCCTCATCGCTGTATGTTAATAGGAGATTGTATACACGTTATTATGAGGTTATTTATTTGGTACGATAGATTTTGTCACATGATTCACATTTAGACTGCTGTATGTCTTAGAAATAGGAGCCACAAGAGGGCTTTTGTATTATTAATAGAATTATTTATTCACAATATATTGCTACGATGGAATAACTTTATTTTATCTATTAATTTACTGACTTTGGTGTGGTTGCATAGTGCCTAAATGAGTTGTGTACCTGCTGGCTGCTCGGCTAAACTGAGTCAGCCGGTCGGATGATAAGACCCAAACTTTTACTAAACATGAAGTCCTTTATGAGTCGACTAATACAACATGTGTAAAGTAGGAGCAGTTTTTATGTTGAGAGGAGTTTTTAATCAGGACAAGACTGTGATAAAACTGTACATTCCAGACTTCAAGAACAGTTCTGTTCATCAGTGGTGACACGTTTGCTCATGAACATTCCATCAAATTTTATTTTGAAAGGAATATCTTTTGTGGATTCAGTGAAAGTTGAATGAAACGCAGCCGTTTGGTTTCCTGCATTCATCTGCCGTAAAACAACTGATTTTCACCGTTAATAAAGAGCAAATATCACACAACACGCAGGCAACAGCAGTTAAAGGTGCTCTGTTTTTTAAAATTTTTATTGAACACACCCTTTAAGGCACATGTGTCAAACACAAGGCCTGCGGGCCAAATGTGGCCCACCACGTCATTTTATGTGGCCCTCGAGAGCTTGTGCAATATTGGCTTAAATTTTAAACCAATATTTTAAGACTTAAAATAAGCTTACACCGCTTTAAAGTGCAAATTGACAATAAACTGCATCTCCCATAATGCACTTCGTTGATCCCCACAACGATAACTGTATATCACCATGAGCAAGACGTCAAGACGATTTTCAGAACTGATGGACTTGAGAAAGACCTTTAAAAACTAGTCCCAACATGCCTTTTGTATTATGAGGCGATGTCAGAAAGAGTGAAAGAGTATAATCTACTTAGGGATTTTGACATCAAACACGAGGCATGTTAAATTTGCTAAATTACAAGAAAAACCAAGAATCGCTCCCGTTTCTGAAACCAAGGTAATGGATACTCTCAGTCACCTGTGCGAAAGCAGGATTACAACTACAAACCCCGAGTTTAATATAATAATGATTTAAATATTTGAAATTTGAATACATAATAAATACAGAAACAGTAATTTACAATATAATAAGGTGTAGTTTAATTTATTTTGATTTACATTGTATTTTGTTACATTCATGCTGTTAATCTGGCCCTTTAACCATGATGCTGATGTGGCCCTCAGTGGAAATGAGTCTGACACCCCTGGTTTATGCTTTCAGTAGGAGGGGC
Organism: Hirundichthys speculiger; assembly: GCA_018398805.1. Taxonomy (NCBI): domain Eukaryota; kingdom Metazoa; phylum Chordata; class Actinopteri; order Beloniformes; family Exocoetidae; genus Hirundichthys; species Hirundichthys speculiger. Next base: position 348,910 of record JAGFBZ010000816.1, read on the forward strand.
TGGTCCTGGAGGGAAACCCAATCCAGTGGTGAAGGTCTGCTGCATGACAGTGGCCCAACACACCAGCTCCAGCTGTGGTCCAGCTGGTTCGATGCTGCTGATGTCTGCAGGGCTCCCGGGGCTCTGGAGGTTGCAACAAACATCACAACCGTCTGGGTTGTTAATCAGATCAGACTGTGACCAGAAAACTAACGTCTGCTGCAACATCGAGTTACATTTATAGAAATGAGACAAAAAAAAAAAAGGTTTTTTATCAGATTAAGAGAATAAGCAGCAACACTGTTATTAAAAAGTAAATGAAGAAATCTTGTTTTTCTATTACGGTGAAGATCACATCATTTTTTTTTATGGCAAATAAATGCAGAAAACTGCAGAGGGTTTCACATACGTTTTCCTAGGGGTGCACAATAACTATCGGGTCAATAACAGGAAATTATGACATCATCCCGATAAGTCTGATATCACGACGAATAGCCCCCATAACATATATATTTCTGTCAACACAGCAGTGCCTCGCTCCCTCTGAGCCTTGAATGACCGGCAGTGAATGTTATGTTCAAGTAACGTCGGCATAATCAGAAAAAAATGATTACTCAATCAGGAAAATCAAGAATACCCCCTCATGCCAGAAAACAACTCGTTAACTCGGTCATAATTTTAGTAGTTGCTGACTTGAATTGATATTCGCAGTATTTTCTCTCATGTACACATAAAAAAGAAAAAATAGAAAAGGCTGAAAGAACGACTAGCAAACAAGGGAACGTGGGAATTTACGTGACACCCTGAATGCAGCCTGCAGCACAGCGCTGATCACAACAAACATGGCGGCGTGGAACTTCGTTAAAGTTTCAGAAGAAGATAGTTTGGTGGTTATTTGTGGCGAATCCTCCGAGTGAATTCTACGAGGAGGGAAGCACAAGCTTTAATACATAAAACCTGATCAGACACCTACAACATAACAATCGCTTCCATGGAGTTTTGAAATCGTGCTAATGTGAGCTAATGGAAGCTAATGCTAACATGCACAAGCCAGCAGCAGTCTCCCCTCCCCTCATCTCTCTCATCTAAAGCTTCCATGAGATTATAAAAAAAAAATATATCACTGAACCTCATTTACTTTAATTAAAGGTATTAATTTAAATGGAACCACAAGTCTAAATCCTTTAAATGTTAATCCTTTTTAGTTAGTAATTCTGATGCATGTATTTCCATCAGTTCAAGGAGACTTTATTTTTTATATCAGTCAGTAATGAACCTTATCTAAGTTGATGTGAGATATCAAATAGGTTTATTTGATAGCTTTATGATAATGTTTGAGGCGCTTGACAGTAGTTTTTCAATGGAAAAAAATAAATATCTGTCAATTTAAAGAGTCCAAACTATTTTTGATTTTGTTCATAGTATTGATGTAATGATCTTAGGTATATGTGTGTTATCGGTATCGGCCTTTAGGAGCTGAAAGTTATCGGTTATCGGTTTTAATAAACAGTTATCGTGCATCCCTAGTTTTTCCTGAACTGGACCCTGCGGCTCCTCCGGTCTGAAAGTGGAGATGAAGGATGACACAACACGTGTCAGGATGTTTGTGGAGGGTCAGCAGGTCACAGAAGCCTGAAGGGTCTCAGAGTTTATATTTTATACAGAGGTCTACATCAGTAAAGCTACGTTCATTCATGAGGGTCATCTCTTTAAAAAAAAAAAAAAAGACCAGACAAATACAGCACACATGATCAAACGATGCAAAACGCTCAGATTTAATTTAAACAGCTGAACTATCTCCAGTGGTCCAGTTGCAGTTTTCTGGCTCTCTGACTGTCGTTTACCTGGAAGGGAACGAACCTTTTTAGCTGATGGTGATGAATGTATCCGTGTGTTTTCTATGGTTTGTCTTTACCCGTCAAGTGCTCGTTCTAAGTTGTACTGTTGGTGGAACTCAAGCAGATTAGTTCAAAACTAAACTAAAAACGTCATCACTGAGGGAAATTTAAAAAAAAACAACCAGATTTCTGGGAGATGTAGTCCTCACTTTTCAATTAGTAACCAGGTCCAAGATCAGTTTGATGTATTTTTTTTGAAGAAATGATGTTTGTACATGTATACTCTGCGTTAACACAACTAGTATGTAATGATGATATTAATGATAATAAAAGAAAAGGTTTCATCTTATTGGGGTTTGGCCTTCTGCTTTTACAGGTGGTTTAAAACGGGTTCTGGTTTCTATTTTGCTGTAATAGGGAGTCCGTTTGGAGTCAAACATCCAGGTAAACTCTCCCTCTTCACTTCTGTCTGATCAAAAAAAAGAAAAGAAAAAAGAGACAGATTATTGGACCTGGTCTGAATGAATTTCATCAACAGCACCTTGAGTCCTGGTGTTTAACGGAGGAAGTCCGGTTCGGCAGATGTTCAGTGTTTCAGCGTCACAAACAACTGGACATTGTTGGGAACGTCTGGAGGACAGGTGGCTCCCCAGCTGGATCCCAGGATCGCCACAGTGACGTCCCCAGAGACCACTGGTTCCGGTCCAACACCTGGAGAACCATGACAAGAACCGGACGTTAAAACCGGACCAACGGTGGACCTTTGCAGAGAGAAGACAGAAGAGTGTTCATCACCAGTAATCCTCGCCTTTAATCTCACTCAGTGGTTTCATTTCGTCTCTAAACTCCAAACGGCTGAAAGAAGAAAAAACAACAACTTTAAAGACACGTGTTCTTTAAAAACTGAAAATGATTTCCGTGACAGAAGCTGCTGATCCTCTGATTGCTGCTGTTGTATCTGGAAATCAAACAGCATCTGGATGAGTCTGACGGGACTGATGAGCTGCTGATGCCAACAAACGTGTCCTGGAGGAAGCTTTAACTGCCTCTTCTTCTCTGGCACACATTTGATGCTTTAACTCTTCTTCTGTGGCACACATTTGACGCTCGGTGCCAACATGAAAGACAGATGTTTGTTCTGTTTGTGATATTTTTCAGCGTGAATGATCAGAACAGCGCAGCATCCAGCTACTGCAGAGATGTCTCTGATGCAGGAATAAAACATTTTAAATCAGCTGCATTTAAATCTTTGATGCATGTTGTAAATATTTATAAATATTTAAATTTGCACCAACAGCCTGTCATCACGTGACATCATTCATGGAGACATTTCTGACAAACGACAAAAATCCATAAATAAATAAATCCATAAATGTTTTTACATTCATTTATTCATGTATGTATTTAACCATTTATTTATTACTTTTTAAATGTATTCACGTATGGCTACTTTTTTACATATTTATTATGGATCAATTTATATTTTATTGTATCTGTAGACTTCTTTATTTTAAATGCATTTATTTACATATCTATTTGTTTTTATAGATTTATGCTCTTGTCACACATATATAAACATCCATCTTTCAAACACATTCATACATGTATGTATTCATTTATTAATTTGCTTATTATTATTCATTCATTCACAAAGGCATTTTTGCCAGAAGGAAACATTGTTGAATGAATTAAAATTACTCTTCCAGCTTCTGGAGGCTGATTTTATTGCTGCTTTTCTTCACCACGATTCTCAGTTTCTGATTCATTCATTCGT
>JAGFBZ010000816.1:357500-369115 GCA_018398805.1 Hirundichthys speculiger
TATCTAGTCTGAATGACATCCAGCTGTAGATCCTGCTGAGGTGAATCAGGGAGTTGACATCACGTACAGCTTGATATCATTCATGTAGAGGTAGGTGGCTGATGGTCGCCCCAGTTAGGAGTTGGTACCTGTAGCTGCTCTTGTTGATGATCTGACAGGTTCAGGTCTAAGGACAACAGCAGGGGGACAGGATGTCTCCTCGGTATATTCCGTATTTGATGCTCACCTGAGCCACTGGCTTTAAGTTGACCTCCAGAGTTGTTTTCTACAGCCTCATTGAGTTCTGGATGAAGACAGTCAGTGCAGGGATGGACGATAACTATTATTTAAAATCAATACTGATAACAGATAACTTTCAGCTCCTAAAGGTCGATATCGATAACACACATATACCTAAGATCATTACATCAATACTATGAACAAAATCAAAAATAGTTTGGACTCTTTAAATAAACAGATATTTATTTTTTCCAATATAAACTATTGTCAAGCCTCTCAAACATTTTCATAAAGCTATCAAATAAACCTATTTGATATCTCACATCAACTTAAATAAGGTTCATTACTGACTGATATAAAAAATAAAGGCTCCTTGAACTGATGGAAATACATGCATCAGAATTACTAACTGAAAAAGATTAACATTTAAAGGATTTAGACTTGTGGTTCCATTTAAATTCATACCTTTAATTAAAGTAAATGAGGTTCAGTTATTTTTTTTTTATCTCATGGAAGCTTTAGATGAAAGAGATGATTGAGAGGGGAGGAGAGACTGCTGCTGGCTTGCCAATGTTAGCATTAGCTTCCGTTAGCTCATGTTAGCGTGATTTCAAAACTCCATGGAAGCGATTGTTATGTTGTAGGTGGCTGATCAGGTTTTATGTATTAAAGCTTGTGCTTCCCTCCTCGTAGAATTCACTCGGAGCATTCGTCACAAATAACGACCAAACTATCTTCTTCTGAAACTTTAACGAAGTTCCACGCCGCCATGTTTGTTGTGATCAGCACGCTGCGCTGCATTCAAGGTGTAACGTAAATTCCCACGTTCCCTCGTTTGCTAGTCGTTCTTTCATTCTTTTCTAGTTTTTCTTTTTTATGTGTAACATGTGGGAAAATACTGCCAATATCAATTCAAGTCAGCAACTACCAAAATTCTGACCGAGTTAACGAGTTGTTTTCTGGCATGAGGGGGTATTCTTGATTTTCCTGATTGAGAAATCGTTTTTCTGATTATGCCGACGTTACTTGAACATAACATTCACTGCTGGTCATTCAAGGCTCAGAGGGAGCGAGACACTGCTGTGTTAACAGAAATATATATGTTATCGGGCTATTCGTCAAGATATCGGAGTTATCGGAATGACGTCATAATTTCCTGTTATCGGACCGATAGTTATCGTGCACCTCTAAGTCAGTGTCCTGTTGATCTGATTCAACTTCAAGCAGCCCAGTATTCATCTACAGTTCCTTCTGAAAGTATTCACCCCCCTCCTCTGGGGTTGCAGGTGTAACAGACCTCCAGTAACACCATGTTCTCTGCTCCTCTGTTCTCTCCATGGATGTCTTGTTCCAGTTGCCAAGTTCCCATCAGGGAGTCCTGACTCCTCCACACCTGATGTGAATCTTGTTTACCTGGGAGACATCCAACAGTGACTCTGTTTGTATTAATCTCACTCACTCTGGCATGTAGGTGTGTGAAGGACCTTGTCTGAGGATCCACCTGGATGTGACCTCTGACCTGACCAGGGTTTGAACCCCTGATGTCCTGATACCAATGTAGTGTTGCCAGGATATATGTGCTCCCCTCCCTATGTCCTCCATCCTCTCTGTCCTCCATCCTCCCTCTGTCCTCCATCCTCTCTGTCATCCATCCTCCCTCTGTCCTCCATCCTCTCTGTCCTCTCCTTCTGTCCATCCTCTCTATCCTCCATCCTCTTGTCCTCCATCCTCTCTCTGTCCTCCATCCTCTCCATGTCCTCCATGTCCTCCATCCTCTCTGTCCTCCATCCTCCTGTCCTCATCTCTCTGTCCTCCTCCTCTGTCCTCCATCCTCTATCTGTCCTCCATCCTCCCTCTGTCCTCCATCCTCCCTCTGTCCTCCATCCTCTCTGTCCTCCATCCTCTCTCTGTCCTCCATCCTCTCTGTCCTCCATCCTCTCTGTCCTCCATCCTCTATGTCCTCCTCGTCCTCCATCCTCCATGTCCTCCATCCTCTCTCTGTCCTCCATCCTCTCTGTCCTCCATCCATCTCTCCTCTTCCATCCTCCCTCTGTCCTCCATCCTCTCTGTCCTCTCATCTCTCTTGTCCTCCATCTCTCTCCTCCCTCTGTTCTCCATCCTCTCTCTGTCCTCCATCCTCTCTGTCCTCCATCCTCTCTCTGTCCTCCAAAGTAGAGTCTGCTCTGACCTTTCTTGTAGATGTATTCTGTGTTGCATTTCCACTCCAGTCTGTTGTCGAGCCAAACTCCAAGGTACTTGTATTCCTCCACCACCTCCACCTCCTTTCCCAGGATGGAAACACTGCTGTGTTGATTCTTGCTCCTCCTGAAGTCAACAATAATCTCCTTAGTTTTGCTGGTATTTAATATGAGATGATTGTTACCGCACCATTTCACAAACTGACAGATCAGTTCTTTGTACTCTGCTTCTTGTCCGTTGCTGATACACCCAACAACTGCAGATTCATCAGAGTATTTCTGCAGATGACAGGACTCAGAGTTGTACTGGAAGTCAGAGGTGTAGAGCGTGAAGAGAAATGGTGAGAGAACAGTTCCTTGTGGTGCTCCAATGCTGCTGACCTCCATCTCAGACACACAACCTTTCAGTCTCACAAACTGTGGTCTGTTTGTGAGGTAGTCATAAATCCAGGAGGTTGTGGAGGAATCCACCTGGAACTTATGGAGCTTCTCACATAACAACGCAGGCTGAATTGTATTAAAAGCACTTGAGAAATCAAAGAACATGACCCTCAAAGTGCTGCCTGATTGGTCCAGATGAGAGTGGGCTCTGTGAAGCAGGTAGATGATGGCGTCTCTCCAGGACTTTCATGATGTGAGATGTCAGGTCTGTAGTCATTAGGTTCAGTTGATTGTGGTTTTTTAGGCACTGGAACAAGGCAGGATGTTTTCCACAGCACAGGAACTGTTTTCTGTCTCAAACTGGTGTTGAAGAGGTGCTGGAGAATTGGACATAGTGGCAATGAGCAGGTCTTGAGAACTCTGGGACAGACACCGTCTGGAACTGCAGCCTTGTTCTGGTTCAGTTCCTCAAGTTGTTTTTTGACCTGATTGCAGGAGACAGACAGAGTGGAGGGGGAGGCAGTCTGGTCCGGACCTCCATCAGTCTGGTCCGGACCTCCATCAGTCTGGTCAAGACCTCCATCAGTCTGGTCCAGGCCTCCATCAGTCTGGTCAAGACCTCCATCAGTCTGGTCCAGGCCTCCATCAGTCTGGTCCAGACCTCCATCAGTCTGGTCCAGACCTCCATCAGTCTGGTCCAGACCTCCATCAGTCTGGTCCAGACCTCCATCAGTCTGGTCCAGACCTCCATCAGTCTGGTCCAGACCTCCATCAGTCTGGTCCAGACATCCACCAGTCTGGTCCAGACCTCCATCAGTCTGGTCCGGACCTCCATCAGTCTGGTCCGGACCTCCATCAGTCTGGTCAAGACCTCCATCAGTCTGGTCCAGGCCTCCATCAGTCTGGTCAAGACCTCCATCAGTCTGGTCCAGGCCTCCATCAGTCTGGTCCAGACCTCCATCAGTCTGGTCCAGACCTCCACCAGTCTGGTCCAGACCTCCATCAGTCTGGTCCAGACATCCACCAGTCTGGTCCGGACCTCCATCAGTCTGGTCCAGACTAGGGCTGGGTTGAACGATTATTTTTGTAATCGATTAATCTAGAAAATAGTTTTTCGATGCATCGATTAATCTAACGATTCATTTTTAAATCTGATTCGATTCGATTTCGATTCGATTATCGATTATCTCCCCATAATTTGACCTATATAGCAATTAATGCTAATTTATCTCCATAAATAAAAAACAAAAATTTCTTCTTTCAAGTTCAAAAATTAATTGTATTGAACAATACAACAATAAGGAATCCTATAATAAAAAATTAATAAAATAAAACTTTTCTTTAATAAATAAAACTGCAAAAAACACAATCTGAACCAAAATCTTATCAACATAAAATAAATAAAAAATAACAGCAGCGGTGACAGCTGCAGTTTACAAAACAACACAATGTGTGACAGCAGCAACTTAGCCTAATCATTTAAATATGTGAAATAAATAACAAATAAATTAGTATTAGGCCTATTACAGTTAAGTGAACAGTAGTTTAACTTTTAGTAGTTAGGATGCTCTCAGTAAGTGCAGCAGCCTCCTGGGGGTGCAGGGGGTGTGTTTTTTTTTTTTAACTGATAGTAGTCCTCCAAACTTTTCTACTTATCCCTGTCCCTGAAAACATAAATCACAAACACAGTGCACAGGTTAATAAAACTATATACTTCTAAATTATCTGCCCATACCAATAAAGTATAATAATGATAATACATTAACCTAAAAGTTGAAAGTTAGAAAACAACAATGAATGTTGTATTTAAAAAAAAAAAAAAAGACAGACAAAGAAATAAAAAAAAAAACTAACTTTAGCGTGTATTTGAGGAGTGTGTGTCTGTGTCAGTTAAAAAAAAGTGGGTCAGCAAGAGGCGAGTGTGTGTGGGGCTTGTGTGTGTGTTTTTAAGTGGGCACATGTTCTGTGTGTGCGAGGCTGGAGCACAAGTTACGTGGTGCGGTTTGGATGAATGACGGGGTTAATCATTGCAAACAAGAAAAGAAAAAAAAGTTGAAAACTTACGGCGTCTTCTCCTCCACACAAGCAGCTCCCGGGTGTCTCCTCATAAGGTGCTGGTGCATTCGCGGTAGTGCTTTGATGATATGCCATCTCTATTTTGCACAGGTCACAGACCACCGAATCGTTACCATTAGGTGTAAAGTACTCCCATACTTTTGACATCCTGTTACGAGATAGCTTCTTCTCCCCCAACTCGCTGCTACTCAGTGCCGCGGCCGCCGCCGTTTTTTGATTCTGAGTGACGACGCATCGGCGCGCAGTTTTTGTGTCGACGTATTTTTTGCGTCGACGTCATCGATTATGTCGACGCGTGGTCCCAGCCCTAGTCCAGACCTCTATCAGTCTGGTCCAGACATCCACCAGTCTGGTCCGGACCTCTGTCAGTCTGGTCCGGACCTCCATCAGTCTGGTCCAGACCTCCGTCAGTCTGGTCCAGACCTCCATCAGTCTGCTCCGGACCTCCATCAGTCTGCTCCGGACCTCCATCAGTCTGGTCCAGACCTCCATCAGTGTGGTCCAGACATCCACCAGTCTGGTCCTGGACCTCTGTCAGTCTGGTCTGGACCTCCGCCAGTCTGGTCCAGACCTCCTTCAGTCTGGTCCAGACCTCTGCCAGTCTGGTCCAGACCTCCGTCAGTCTGGTCCAGACCTCCGTCAGTCTGGTCCGGACCTCCATCAGTCTGGTCCAGACCTCCATCAGTCTGGTCCGGACCTCCATCCAGACCTCCATCAGTCTGGTCCAGACGTCCATCAATCTGGTCCAGACCTCCGTCAGTCTGGTCCAAACCTCCATCCAGACCTCCATCAGTCTGGCCCAGACCTCCAACAGTCTGGTCCGGACCTCCATCCAGACCTCCATCAGTCTGGTCCAGACGTCCATCAGTCTGGTCCGGACCTCCATCAGACCTCCATCAGTCTGGTCCAGACCTCATCAGTCTGTCTGGTCCAGACGTCCATCACGTCCATCAGTCTGGTCCAGACCTATATTAGTCTGGTCCGGACCTCCATCAGTCTGGTTCAGACCTACATCAGTCTGGTCCAGGCCTCCATCAGTCTGCTCTGGATCTCCATCAGTCTGGTCCGGACCTCCATCAGTCTGGTCCAGGCCTCCATCAGTCTGCTCCGGACCTCCATCAGTCTGGTCAAGACCTCCATCAGTGTGGTCCAGACATCCACCAGTCTGGTCCGGACCTCCGTCAGTCTGGTCCGGACCTCCGCCAGTCTGGTCCAGACCTCCTTCAGTCTGGTCCAGACCTCCGTCAGTCTGGTCCAGACCTCCGCCAGTCTGGTCCAGACCTCCGTCAGTCTGGTCCGGACCTCCATCAGTCTGGTCCGGACCTCCATCCAGACCTCCATCAGTCTGGTCCAGACCTCCATCCAGACCTCCATCAGTCTGGTCCAGACGTCCATCCAGACCTCCATCAGTCTGGTCCAGACGTCCATCGGTCTGGTCCAGACCTCTATCAGTCTGGTCCAGACATCCACCAGTCTGGTCCGGACCTCTGTCAGTCTGGTCTGGACCTCTGTCAGTCTGGTCCGGACCTCCGCCAGTCTGGTCCAGACCTCCGTCCTTGTCCAGACCTCTGCCAGTCTGGTCCAGACCTCCGTCAGTCTGGTCTGGACCTCCATCAGTCTTGTCCAGACCTCCATCAGTCTGGTCCGGACCTCCATCCAGACCTCCATCAGTCTGGTCCAGACGTCCATCAGTCTGGTCCAGACCTCCGTCAGTCTGGTCCAAACCTCCATCAAGACCTCCATGAGTCTGGTCCAGACCTCCATCAGTCTGGTCCTGACCTCCATCCAGACCTCCATCAGTCTGGTCCAGACGTCCATCAGTCTGGTCCGGACCTCCATCAGTCTGGTCCAGACGTCCATCAGTCTGGTCCGGACCTCCATTCAGACCTCCATCAGTCTGGTCCAGACGTCCATCAGTCTGGTCCAGACCTCCATCAGTCTGGTCCGTCCTTCCAGACCTCCATCAGTCCTGGTCCAGACCTCCATCAGTCTGGTCCCTCTCAGTCTGTCCGGACCTCCATCCAGTCCATGCTCAGGACCTATCAGTCTCGTCCGGTCCATCAGTCTGGTTCCACCTCCATCAGTCTGGTCCCGACCTCCATCAGGACTCCATCAGTCTCTGGTCCAGTCCTCCATCAGTCTGCTCCGGACCTCCATCGGTCTGGTCCAGACCTCCATCAGTCTGGTCCAGGCCTCCATCATTCTGGTCCAGACCTCCATCAGTCTGGTCCAGACCACCATCAGTCTGGTCCGGACCTCTGTCAGTCTGGTCCGAACCTCCGCCAGTCTGGTCCAGACCTCCTTCAGTCTGGTCCAGACCTCTGTCAGTCTGGTCCAGACCTCCGCCAGTCTGGTCCAGACCTCCGTCAGTCTGGTCCAGACCTCCGTCAGTCTGCTCCGGACCTCCATCGGTCTGGTCCAGACCTCCATCAGTCTGCTCCGGACCTCCATTAGTCTGGTCCAGACCTCCATCAGTGTGGTCCAGACATCCACCAGTCTGGTCCGGACCTCTGTCAGTCTGGACCGAACCTCAGCCAGTCTGGTCCAGACCTCCGTCAGTCTGGTCCAGACTTCCGCCAGTCTGGTCCAGACCTCCGTCAGTCTGGTCTAGACCTCCGTCAGTCTGGTCCGGACCTCCATCAGTCTGGTCCAGACCTCCATCAGTCTGGTCCGGACCTCCATCCAGACCTCCATCAGTCTGGTCCAGACCTCCAGTCAGTCTGGTCCAGACCTCCACTCAGTCTGGTCCAGACCTCCATCAGTCTGGTCAGGACCTCCACCCAGACCTCCATCAGTCTGGTCCAGACGTCCATCAGTCTGGTCCGGACTCCATCAGTCTGTCACCTCCATCAGTCTGCTCCGGACCTCTATCAGTCTGGTCCAGACCTCCATCAGTGTGGTCAGACATCCACTAGTCTGGTCCGGACCTCTGTCAGTCTGGTCGGACCTCCGCCATTGGTCCGACCTCCTTCCAGTCTGGTCCAGACCTCCGTCAGTCTGGTCCAGACCTCTGCCAGTCTGGTCCAGACCTCCGTCAGTCTGGTCCAGACCTCCGTCAGTCTGGTCCGGACCTCCATCAGTTTGGTTCAGACCTCCATCAGTCTGGTCCGGACCTCCATCCAGACCTCCATCAGTCTGGTCCAGACGTCCATCAGTCCAGACCTCCGCAGTCTGGTCCAAACCTCCATCCGACCTCCATCAGTCTGGTCCAGCCTCCATCAGTCTGGTCCATCCATCCAGACCTCCATCAGTCTGGTCCAGACGTCCATCAGTCTGGTCCAGACCTCCATCCAGTCTGGTCCAGACCTCCATCAGTCTGGTCCCGGACCTCCATTCCCTCATCCAGTCTGGTCCGTCCATTCTGGTCCAGACCTCCATCAGTCCTCCATCTGGTCAGACCTCTGTCTGTCCAGACCTCCATCAGTCTGGTCCAGACCTCCATCACCTCCATCCAGTCTGTCTGTCCAGATCCTCTCTGGTCACCTCCATCAGTCTGGTCCAGGACCTCCATCAGGTCCCCTGAGTCTGGTCCGGGACCTCCATCAGTCTGGTCCAGGCCTCCATCAGTCTGGTCCCAGACCTCCATCAGTCTGGTCCGGACCTCCATCCATCCAGTCTGGTCCAGGCCTCCATCAGTCTGGTCCACCTCAGTCTGGTCCCTCCATCCAGACTTCCATCAGTCTGGTCCGACCTCATTCAGTCTGGTCCGGACCCCCATCAGTATGGTCAGACCTCCAGTCTGGTCCAGACCTCTGGTCCAGTCTGGTCGGACCTCCCAGTCTGGTCCAGACCTCCATCAGTCCTGTCTGTCCAGACCTCCATCAGTCTGGTCCGGACCTCATCAGTCTGGTCCAGTCCATCCAGTCCTGGTCCAGACCTCCATCATCTGGTCCAGACCTCCATCAGTCTGGTCCGGATCCTCCGGACCTCCATCAGTCTGGTCCAGACCTCCATCAGTCTCAGGTCCAGTCCATCAGTCTGGTCCAGTCCAGGGTCCCACCTCCATCCTCCATCAGTCTGGTCCAGACCTCCATCAGTCTGGTCCAGTCTGGTCCACCTCCATCAGTCTGGTCCAGACCTCCATCCAGTCAGTCGGTCCTCGGTCTGGTCCAGACCTCCAGTCTGGTCCAGACCTCCATCAGTTGGTCCAGACCTCCATCAGTCTGGTCCATCATCTTGTCCGGACCTCCCTCCATCAGTCTGGTCCAGACCTCCATCAGTCTGGTCCAGACCTCCAGTCTGGTCCAGACCTCCATCAGTCTGGTCCAGACCTCCAGGGTCCAGTCCTGGTCCAGGACCTCCGGATCCAGTCTGGTCCAGACCTCCATCAGTCTGGTCCAGACCTCCATCAGTCTGGTCCAGACCTCCATCAGTCTGGTCCAGACGTCCATCAGTCTGGTCCAGACCTCCAGGTCGGGTCCATCCGACCTCATCAGTCTGGTCCAGACCTCCATCAGTCTGGTCCGGACCTCCATCCAGACCTCCATCAGTCTGGTCCAGACTCCATCAGTCTGGGTCCAGACCTCCATCAGTCTGGTCCAGACCTCCATCAGTCTGGTCCGGACCTCCATCAGTCTGGTCCAGACCTCCATCAGTCTGGTCCAGACCTCCATCAGTCTGGTCCAGACCTCCATCAGTCTGGTCCGACCCATCCAGTCTGGTCCAGACTCCATCAGTCTGGTCCAGACCTCCATCAGTCTGGTCCAGACCTCCATCAGTCTGGTCCAGACCTCATCAGTCTGGTCCGGACCTCCATCAGTCTGGTCCAGGGTCACCTCCATCAGTCTGGTCCAGACCTCCATCAGTCTGTCTGTCCAGACCTCCATCAGTCTGGTCTCCAACCTCCTCAGTCTGGTAGAGACCTCCATCCAGTCTGGTCCGGACCTCCATCAGTTGGTCTGGTCCAGTCCTCCATCAGTCTGGTCCAGGACCTCCATCAGTCTGGTCCAGACCTCCATCAGTCTGGTCCAGTCCGGGTCCTCCATCAGTCTGGTCCAGACCCATCAGTCTGGTCCAGACCTCCATCTCCATCAGTCTGGTCCGGACCTCCATCAGTCTGGTCCAGACCTCCATCAGTCTGGTCCAGACAGTCTCCATCAGTCTGGTCCGGACCTCCATCAGTCAGTCTGACCTCCATCAGTCTGGTCCAGACCTCCAGTCCATCAGTCTGGTCCAGACCTCCATCAGTCTGGTCCAGACCTCCAGACCTCCATCAGTCTGGTCCAGACCTCCATCAGTCTGGTCCGGACCTCCATCCATCTGGTCCACCTCCAGTCTGGTCCAGACCTCCATCAGTCTGGTCCAGGACCTCCATCAGTCTGGTCCAGACCTCCATCCAGTCTGGTCCAGACCTCCATCAGTCTGGTCCAGACCTCCATCAGTCTGGTCCAGACCTCCATCAGTCTGTCCTGGACCTCCATCAGTCTGGTCCAGACCTCCATCAGTCTGGTCCAGACCTCCATCAGTCTGGTCCAGACCTCCATCCCCCGACCTCCATCAGTCTGGTCCAGACCTCCATCAGTCTGGTCCGGACCTCCATCAGTCTGGTCCAGACCTCCATCAGTCTGGTCCAGACCTCCAGACCTCCATCAGTCTGGTCCAGACCTCCATCAGTCTGGTCCAGTCCTCCATCAGTCTGGTCCGACCTCCATCAGTCTGGTCCGACCTCCATCCAGACCTCCATCAGTCTGGTCCAGACCTCCATCAGTCTGGTCCAGGAGTCTCCATCAGTCTGGTCCAGACCTCCATCAGTCTGGTCCAGACCTCCATGGTCGTCATGGTCCAGACCTCCTCAGTCTGGTCCAGACCTCCATCAGTCTGGTCCATGGACCTCCATCAGTCTGGTCCAGACCTCCATCAGTCTGGTCCGGACCTCCAATCAGACCTCCATCAGTCTGGTCCAGACCTCCATCAGTCTGGTCCAGACCTCCATCAGTCTGGTCCAGACCTCCATCTGGCCAGGCCTCCATCAGTCTGGGTCCAGACCTCCATCAGTCTGTCTGGTCCATGGAGACCTCCATCAGTCTGGTCCAGACCTCCATCAGTCAGTCTGGGCCACCTCAGTCTCCACCTCCTCAGTCTGGTCCAGACCTCCATCAGTCTGGTCCATCCATCAGTCTGGTCCAGACCTCCATCAGTCTGGTCCGGACTCCAGTCTGGTCCAGACCTCCATCAGTCTGGTCCGACCTCCATCAGTCTGGTCCAGACCTCCATCAGTCTGGTCCCCATCAGTCTGGTCCAGACCTCCATCAGTCTGGTCCACCGACCTCAGTCTGGTCCAGACCTCCATCAGTCTGGTCCAGTCTGGTACCTCATCAGTCCATCAGTCTGTCCAGACCTCCATCAGTCTGCCTCCATCAGTCTGGTCCAGACCTCCATCACGTCAGTCCAGTCCAGTCTGGTCCAGACCTCCATCAGTCTGGTCCGCCTCCATCCACCTCTCAGTCAGACCTCCAGTCTGGTCCAGACCTCCATCAGTCTGGTCCAGGACCTCCACAGACCTCCATCATCTGGTCCAGACCTCATCAGTCTGGTCCAACCTCCATCAGTCTGGTCCAGACCTCCATCAGTCTGGTCCAGACCTCCATCTCCAGACCTCCATCAGTCTGTCCAGGTCCATCAGTCGGTCCACCTCCATCAGTCTGGTCGGACCTCCATCAGTCTGGTCCAGACCTCCATCAGTCTGGTCCATCCAGACCTCCATCAGTCCGGTCCGGACCTCCATCAGTCTGGTCCAGACCT